>CM074719.1:294350759-294670759 GCA_037306005.1 Rhinophrynus dorsalis
TTCTGCATCCTACTTTGGCTGCCACTGCCCTAGCTCCCAGAGACAGAATCTCTCACCTATCTTCTTTAACAGTGCATACTTCCAATCCAGTGGAGTCAGAGCTGTGCTTTTAATCTGAAGACACTAGAGAAGTGGGGATGGGAATAGGGGGGAGAGGGTCTCTCTTTCTTCTCCCTGAAGGTCACCTGAAAAGGTTCAATGCCTTAATTAGCCTCTTTAAAATGCGGGGGCACACAATGCTCTGTTTTAAGAGTGTGCTCGCCATGGCTCGCTCTCTAAACATTAGGGACTGCTCTATGCCTGCCTCTCTTACTTTTCCAGCACAGAATAGCTGCAGATCAATGAATATTTTAACAAAGAAATATTTCATTAAAAGAGCTGATTGCTTAATGAAGTGTCCCTGGGAGCCATCAGGACGCCTGCCTCTTTCCCTTAATGCAGGCAAGATTCATATCACGGACAGCTGATTTATCAAATTACCGTTATCACCTGTGTAGACATGCTGGTGCACACAAGAGATGTCCAGAGGGGCACTTGCAATGTTTAAAGAGACATTATCACCAAAATATGAAAAAGGGTCAAATCCATTAAAATATTATGTTCTCATAGATAGCATTTTTTTTCTTTTTTTTTTCCTTTGGTGAAAACTCTAACATCTTCAAATTAAGACATGTTAAAAAAATGGATAAAACCATAAAGAGCTATAATTGATTTGAGATTAGAAACCATCCATTTTATTTAATTGAATCACTTATCACTTATTTTTTTATAAAAACAATGATATCTCTATATGTTAACGATCTAGTTGCTGAGTACCCATCACAACTAATAGTTTGGTGTAAACAGTATATGTGAAGTATCTAAGTATCTGTATCCTAAGTAAATTTGTATATGGGGGCACAATCCGGATTGCCAAAGTAGCTATCTAAGAGCTAAATGTAGCCTACCACTATATGAAGTCAAAATAATCTAACTTTCAATAATAAATGCTATAAGTCTCATATTAAAAACTCTGGAACTAGATAACTAAGCTATATAAAGATCTATTACGGTGAAGCCTCACTATTCAGTTGATGTCTTAGTATCTAAATCCTATAGAATTAAATACAGCAAATTTTTAACTCATCATTTCAAATTTTGAAACACCTAGGGATAACAGCCAACATGCCGGTTCCCTAGTAAAACTAACGCGCGTTTCGCTAAAAGCTTGTTCACAGTTATGATCAATGTGTCCAAAGGACGCCGACCAAAACACCAGTTTAAGTAGCTAAGGGCTCAGTTACCATTATATATATATTATTATATAGATGGAGTGCTAACTAATGCAGGGTTTCTTTTTCTTCTTTTGCTTTGATAATTCAATTGCCCTGTGAGCACCTTCTTTCCACCGATATAGTTCTTTAACCCTTTCAGTGCCAGAGAGGTATGCAACGCATTGCTTTGCAATATATTGCGTACCCCTCTGGCACTCAAAGGGTTAATTACCATACAGATTTAGGTTTGAGTGTGCATAGGGTACAATTTGGCTCCTTTTAATAATGTACAATTTAATAAAATAGCAAGGAACACTTTTTCAATCAATATAGTTTATAATAACAATTTATTTGTCAATCAGCATGAATAACTGACAATGGGACACTGCCTTATAGTGGGCAATCACAATCTGTGCACAGAGCCCAGCAATAAAGTTCAACATGTTCTGTTCTTCTTTACTACTGAAGGGTAAGATCAGGGGAATTACAGCCCAGCCAGGTAGGGAAAATAACCGACCCTGCTCTTATGGGGGTTGATATATTCATAGAGCCACAATGTATAAAGGCAAATGTAGAACAACTGTATCATCAGTAATGCATAAAAATTCCTATTGATATAAAATGGAACTGTCACTCTGTAAAAATATTTAATTTTTAAAGAGCTTCAATATGTTCAATATTATTACATATTCGCCTTTGTTTATTTTTCAGTTTATGTGCTGAGCTAGTACTTCCTGGTAGGAAGTGGCAGTTGTTATTGTAGAGCAGTGTGGAATGTTAGTATTTGTCAGGCGTGCCTGTCAGATTTGCATTAACTGACAAATAAATAAAGCAAAATATATTTTTTTAAATAAAAAATTGATAACATCAAATAGTGGCTTCTTAAATTTCTTTCAAAAACACCTATATGTTATAAAATTACAGTTCCACTTTAAATGGGACTTTTAACCCCTACAATACTAGAGGCAGTCCCCGTGCATTTGTTTACAAGGTAATAGATACATATGTTTTATACCAGAATTTCTCCATGTTCTCCTGTCTATGTCTTATCATATTAATATTTCAACTCCATTTCTTTTGTGAGCCACCAACATAAGTGAATATTTTCATAGATAGTGTGTATGCCATAAAGATTGTGTGTGGGGATATTTGACAGGTTTTGCCTGAAAAGTGAAACATGCAAAAAAACAGGACTTTGTGACATCTGTGGGAATTCGATCGAAAAGTGCAGTTTTTGTTTTGCATTGAAATTAATGAAAGCAAAGTAATTTCCCTCAAGTGAAGAGTTTCACCCATGTAGTCCTGTTATGCTACTTTTCAGTATAAAATGAGGTATCATTTAGCACATGCTGTCAGTCTGTGTTTGAAAGTAGGGATGGGTGAAAATTCTTGCTTCAAACCAAAATTGGGAAAAAAATGGCACTTCCCCCTAGGTGAATAATTTCCAGTGAAAAGTACAGTTTTCCCATTTTTTTCGCCTAGCTCATTGTATTGAAATCAATGGGAAAAAAAAAATTTCCCCACCATGTGAACGTTTTCTCTACTTTTCCTGCAGGCATATAAAAGGGTGTCAGGCTCTCACAGCATGCCATTCTGTGTTTGTGAGAGGAGAAAGCAGCATATTTTTGAGCTCGAGAAGATAGGTGAGTAAAGGGGAATTGAAGCTTAGTTTAGGTAGTCTTTTAGGTAAGACGTGTTCTCTGTATTAGGGGAGCCTGGGGACACTTTGGGGGAGAAGAAGGGAGGCATAATGGTTGACATTTACCTAATCATTACTTTTGATGGCTCCTAATGCATTACTGATTGTGAAACTAGGCAACGTTATGTCTTGATAATCTACTTTCTCATCATGTTGTTTTTAGGCCGCTTGTATAATTGAATGTATGTACACCTTCTCATGGTCTCACATTACTGGAAATACGCCATCCTATCTATGCTATATGCTCATTACTGTCTTATATTGCTCTGTTTGTAGTTTTATTTTCTACCTAATAAATATTATTTGGAAAACAAAACCACACACAGTAGTTGAGTAATGTTCAGGAAATGCACAAAGTGCAGGGGGAGGGAGAAAGGTGGAGCAGTACAGGGACATAGGAGTAAAGTGGTAGTTCAAAAACTAACTGAAACCATGGTTGCTGCAGCATGTGCAAAAAATGACGATGATCCCTCTCCTTTCAGAGTGGATGCAGTTTGTCAAGGTCCCACCACCTCCAGGACCAGTACAAAAAAATATATATAAGAAGAACTCTTAAGATGACAACTTGTTGTATTCTAGTGATGATGGCAATGGCATAATGCTGCATCTGGCAGTGAGACAAACAAGCCTCCGAACACCTGTCCACAAAGTAGTATCGAACTTTGTGAAAGTAAAAGTTTGTTTATTAATTGTTTGAGAGATTAACAGGAAAGTCAAGACAAGTAAGCATGTCTAAAAATACACATTTACCATAATGGTCATCATCATCATCTTCACTGCTTCAGAATTCAGGCTCCACCTAGTCATACTCACTATTATGCAAGACAGGTTAACATCAACCACCCTAGCTATGACTGTTTCTGCTGATGTTTGAGGTGCAATGTTTAGTCCCTGTAGTAGTGATGATGCAATAAGTAGTAGGTCCTTAGGTACCTTTCAGTCTATGAAATATAGAGTATGTCGATTTCTCACTCAGAATCCAAAACCTAAACACTCCGCTGTCTGTTGTCTCTGTAAAAAATAAATGAGCAGGGGAACAGAAGTATCACATCTAGGCACACCCTCATTAAGATTACACCTGAAGTACAACCACAGGTCTGATTGGGAAATACACCTAAAGCACTTAAGAGTTATGACAACTAGCAGCAGTAGCAGTACTCCTTATAGTGTCCAGGGCTGAGGGGGACATAATAGTAGTGTTGTGATGTGTCAGACAGTGGCATAACATTTTCTTCAGAAACAATAAACCCATGTCTCCTACTGCTGCTGTGCAAATACAAAGCATGGAGGAAGATGAATCTGATATGAAGTTACATGGAAGTGACAAGATTCATACGTTCCCAACAAAAGCCACTCCTACAGCTCCAACCTCCATTAGATACGATATAGCAATTAAGTACACAGTTCTACTGTGTGCTGCCAGCACACAGATACTGAGAAAATAGTAAAAAATGCACAAACATAATCCAAAAGTAAACTTGTGGAGTGGCAAACTAGCAAAAATGATGGTGGTCGACATGCTGCCCTATTCTCTTGTAAAAAAAAACAATAAACGGGATCTGAAAAAAAATGTTTTTCACTCCACTGGTATATACCAAGCCACACTTATTTTTTTCAAGAGCGGCTCTTCCAGAGTTGTATAAGCAAGTGGTTAGTGTTTTGAAAAAAGAGCTGGAAACATCATATTCCAAGAAAGTTTACTTGTCCACAGATATGTGGACAAATGGCCAGAATACAAATTATATACAGAAAGTGCATGTACACAGAAAGCATACAGAGTACTAAAACCATGCAGCACACTGGGGAGTTCCAAGTTTTCATAGTATTGCAGAGGGAATTCTGGTAGCCATAGAAAGCACAAGAGGAAACCGCCAAGTTCTCACTGGAAGTTCATTGGCTGTATTGAAAAAATTGACATTTTAGTGAATTTCCTATGCTTTGAAATTTCTATAAAAAAATAAAAAATGTGTCATGTTAAGCTCACTGAATGTAGAGTTGACAGCCAGCTAGCAGCCAATAATAATGTACCAGCAATAGTACAAATGGTAATTGTTTTCCAACAAAGTTGCCAACCCTAAGTGGAGTATATGTACAGTTCAATACATGTAGTATCAGCAAACTCCTGTACAATCAGATGCAGCTGTTCTCTGTGCTGCAGGCTTCCTTTATTGGTGTAATTTTGTTCCTAGCTGTGTGATCACAGCTGTTAAAGAGATCACTTGGTAATGTAACTTAATAACATAGTAAATTAGGTTGAATAAAGACACAAGTCCATCAAGTTCAACCTTTGCCTCATACCCTAGTGAAATGAGAACTGTATAGCTTTCCTGATATCAAATAAGTTAGTCTTTATTATTATTTATTTATTATTATACAGTATAACCCTGTATGTTCCCTTTTGAAAGAAATGTATCTAATCTTCTCTTAAATGTATCCATTGTATCTGCCATAACCACCTCCTTGGGCTAGGAATGCCACAGTTTAACCCTTTGATTCAAAGGGTTAGCAGACCTTACTGTAACCCCCCCCCCTTCTGAAGTCTAAACCTCCTTTTCTCTAATCTCAATGGGTGTCTCCTGGTCACTTGATCAGGCATTTGAATGAATAGCTCACCACAGAGATCCTTGTATTGACTTCTCATATACTTGTGCAATGTGATAAGGTCTCCTCTTAGTCATCTTTTCTCTAGAGTAAATAAACCAAGTTTGTCTAGTTGTTCCTCATACGTCAAGTCCTCCATTCCCTTAATTAATTTTGTTGCTCTTCGCTGTACCCTCTCTAGTTCTAGTACAAACTGTACTGCAAAACTGTACTGCATATTCGAGGTGAGATCTTACCAATGATATGTACAATTGCCACAGTCTTCCTCCCTATCATTGCCAGTCACTCTGACATTGACTTTATCATTACTAGCTTTCTCTGTGCTGTGACTTGACCCTCCCATATCACCCTTTGACACACTTAAAGGGATAATAATGTTTCATAATAAAAGCAGCTCTAATTAATCATCATAGTATTTGGACTTTGGAGAGTGTTATTTCAATAGTGTCAGAGTTATAGTTCATGAGTAATTCAATGACAAAATATCCCCCTCCCGCCCCTTTTACTAATGTAACACTGTTCAGTCAGATCAGAGGGAGGTGCCCAGGTAGATTGCGGAGAGGGACAATCTTCAGTTAAGATAAGGGAAAAACCTGAAAAGCTTGTCAAGGGAGGCAGGGCTTTCATTGTTCTGATAGGGAGAATATTGTCCCTTGCTGTTATCTGTCTGGTCTATGTACTGCATTCCACATCTGAGAAGAGATGGCTTACACTAGGTAAAAGGGGCGGAAGGGGGAAACTTTGCTTGTAAATATCTCTCAAACCATAAAGGTTTGAGAGATTAGACTTATATCGTTCTTCATGTTTTTTTAATGCCTACAAAACAAAATAAAGATAAAACAAAGTATTACTATCCCTTTAAGCTCCCTCCCCTTGTTAAAGGGCAAATGTTAAATGTTACTGCTTGCCTCAATAGGAGTTTAATACATAAAGCATGGGAGCACTGCATGTGGACCACTTGACCTCAGGGTGTGATCTATGTGAAATTATGTTTATTCATTCATGTACTTATGTATTTGACTATTACCCAAAGAACCTAAATAGCAAGAGCACACAATAAGTAATAGGTGAGTAGGGGCTACTAATTGCCCATACTGTAACTGACACCCTAGAGTTCTGAAGAATAGTTCAGCCTGTTAACTACCAGTATTTTCACTGATGATAAAAATTCATCAATGACTATCACTAGGCCCGAAAATGTACTTTTGTACAACTAAGTTAATTTACCTGTTAAGGACCAGGGTGGTGTGCAACATGTTGTAGATCACTCTTTCTGGTCTTTTAAGTGTTAGACTTTTTTAAATAGCTAACGGTTTATATTTTCCTATTTCTATCAGTATAAAATTGTGGTAGTCTCACAAATAGTTCTGAGAATGTGACTCGTGAATAACAAAAAGCTTGATATTAAATAAGGTGACAGCGAGAGTTCAGGACACTGGTGTCAGTTCTTCAGCACAGGTTTACTGTAATGTTTTGCAGCCTTACATTTTACCCTTAGAGTGTCAGAGGTGTATGCAACACATTGCTTTGCATACCCCTCTGGCGCTCAAAGGGTTAATGTAGAAGCTCAGCTGAGCAGAACTTCTCTTGATCCAGTAATCACTCGCATATGCCTATTGTCCAAGTAATACAGATGAGAATTGGTACCGTGTTAGCCTTAGAAATACAGGAGGCAAATACAGCCTGAGGAAGAGATCTGAGAGGTCTTGAAAGCTTGCATTCTAAATCTGCTTAGTTAGCCAATAAAGGTATCAACAACTATACTTGCCTTAAGTAATACAGTACATTGAGCTCAAATTGTTTTTCCATATTAATGACTTCAGTCTTGTTTTTTTGCAAAATAAGTTTGTAAACAACACTTTTACTAATGCATTAGCCACATAAAGAGATCAACTTTTGAGAATCGGTATCATCTGTATTTCTATAGCCACATAGAAGTAATGGAAACTTGACCAATCTAACTATTCAGTTAGCTGTGATGTGTGTTAACACTTAACACATCCCTTTGAAAACATAATTTTACAGTTCAGCACCTCATCTGGCTGTATTTATGGCCTCCTTGATCTTATCGCCTCTATGGTGGTGGTGGTGACTGACAGGTAATCAAGGACTTGCTTTCTCAAATGAATACACATTTTGCTTGTTTTTTTTATATTTATAAACACATATACAATGTCCACATGTGTTTTTTTTTACTGCCTGGTCAGATCATTGCTGGTATACCATTAAAAAAGTCTTGCAGACATTTTACTTCATGCAGTCCATGAATTACCTATTAAGCAAAATATCCCTCTTATCAATCTTAGGGCTGGATTTCCCTACTAGACAAAGTAGGCAACTGCCTAGAGTGACAATTTATGAGAGGCCCCTCAGCTGTGCTGGCCACACCCACATTCTAAATTGTGGGTGTGGCCAGAGCAATCCCAAAGCTCATGCCCCAGACAAGCTTTCCTGGTGTATGGGGCAAACTAATTTGCCAGAATATCTAAACCATTTAGTGGCTATTGTTTAATCCCTTGACTACTATAGAGTAGAATCCAGCAAACTGAGAATCAATGTATTGGAGACCTCTCTAACAGGCATGAGGTTGAAAGATTTTTTTGTTCTTATCTGTAATAAGTCACAGTATTTTCTGTGCCAAGGAATAGTGGATGGTATTGGATGTGGGGTCCTGTGAGAGGTGAGGGTGTGGTCATAGCAATATGCACAGACTTTGTATTATTTTCAAGAACAATTGCTTCATTAACAAATAATAGAACCTTTTATGCAGACAGACAGTGGCTGGGATCATGCAGTGAGTGGTCTCTGCGTCTGTGCCGTCAGTCTCTTCTGGTGCCTTAAGGCACAAAGGCATCCAACTCACCAATCGCTGAGTTGAAGGGGATGGACAGCAAAGACGCAGAGATGCCGACTCTGCAAGATGTCTGCTCTGTTACCTGCTGCCTGTCTGCTTAAAAGGTTCTATTTTGGTTAATGCAGCAATTATTCTTGAAAATAAAACTAAGTCTGTGCATATCGCTAATGTAATTATAATTTGTGGTGCTATGTTAATCTGGTGAAAGTTCCGCTTTAACATGCCTTGCGTATGGACTTTTGAGATTTAATGGGATAGTAATGATTCTTTTTAACCCATTTTAATCTTGTAGACATTAAAAATATGAATAGAATGTGCTATGTCCCATGTCTCAAATCTTTATAGTCTGAGTGATCGAAGAATCTAAAGTTTCCTCCTCTCTCCCCTTTCAGAGACATCAGCACTCAATGGGACAGAAGCGGATCCTGGTCTTTTGACAGGATGGCGGCTCTTCAGCATAGCCAAAATTGCACTATATAGAATGAAATACTTCATTGGAACTGTCTACAAAGTGTGCTTGCAAACCAGGCACACTTTGCAGACCGTTCCAATTAAGGATTTCATTCTATTTATCGCTGTTTTGGCTCTACTGAAGAGCTGTCGGCCAGTCAAATGACCAGGATCTGCTTCTGTCCCATAGAGTGCTGACATCTCTGAATAGGGTTGCCACTCAGCTGGTATGTTACCGGCAGGCCGGTAAAAAATTGGCTTCTTTCCAATGTTATGTCTATGGAGGGAATGCCTTGGACGGTATTTTTTTGAAGAAAAGGTGGCAACCCTATCTCTGAAAGGGGCGGGAGGGGGGAACTTTAGATGCCTCGATCTCTCAAACTATAAAGGTTTGAGACATGGCATTCTATTCATATTTTTAATGTCTACAAGATTAAAATGAGTTAAAAAGAACCATTACTATCCCTTTAAATCAATCCCTGATCGATCTTGTAGTGACATTCTACTCTACTCTGAGAAATAACCTCATTAGTCTTCTGAGTATCTCTCAATTTCCAGCAGTGCCAACAAGTCCTAGGTAGAACCCCTTTTAAAGCCGTCCCCTCTCATGTTTGGATGCAACAATTAACAATCGGTTGACTTTTTTTATTCATTTGAAATGCCACACCACAGAAAACAATAGAACACAAGTTTTCAGCATTACAAGATGAATGATTCATTTCAAAATATCTCACTGAACTCTCCTGAAGAAAGGACCAAAAGCAAATATCAACAGAAAAGTATATATGACCTCAAAGGTTGTTCTTGTGAGATTTCAAGGTGAACCCACAACAAGTGGAATAAGTGAGGAGATTACACAAAACTAATAGTGCAGGATATTAAAGAAGAACTAACACCTAATAATAATTACCTAACACTTTCCTCTATGCCTTATCGCTTTGCCCTTGTTAAAGAGATAACAATTAGCTGTGGAATGGACATTCCAATTGGCAGAGTTTGGGATCTAGTAGTCCTGTTAGCAACAGTTTGCTGAAGTCCACTTCAATGGGCAATGATGTCCAGGACTGACTGAAGAGGTTATCTCTTGAACTAAGAAGCAAACACAAAATTCATTAGCATTTTCTGGTCATAGTGAACAAAGTGTGTAGAGGCGTTATTATTAGAAGGTGTTAATGTTCCTTTAAAAAGCAGTGCATATTAACCCCTTGACATCCACTGACGTGCCAGCACCGGTCTGGCACTTAAGGACCATTGACGGTCCTGGCACTTCATGGAATTCAGAGCTCCCTCATGGCTGCACGCCACATGGGAAGCTCTGAATTGGTTCACTAAAAAAAAAATAAAAAATCCCCAGTGGTCCTCAAGTGCTGGCCGTGCATGCTCGCGCCAGTCGTTAAGGGGTTAAAACCAATATTGTAGGAACTGGAACTGAGCTCATTGTAGTTTACTCTTACTGACAGTGGTATTTTTTAATGCATGAGCATGCCAAATATCTGCTGGGGGCTTCCTGCTTCAGGGAACCTCACCTTGCGTTCCCAGCATTTCCAGTTTTACAGAATGGAACCAATTTAAAGGGTTATTAATGCTGAAATGTAAGTCTATTAAATATTGTAGATGTTAAAAAAATAAAGCATAAGAAGAAAGTGCTATCTCTCAAACCTTTATGGTTTGAGAGATACTTTCCACTAAAGTTCCCCCCTCCCTCATGTCAGCTGTAAAGCTGACAGAAGGAGATTCAAGTTGAGCGACTCGAGGTGGCTCTTCAGCAGAGCTGAAATAGCGAAATGTAAAAAGAATTACTTCATTGGAATTATCTACAAAGTGTGCTCGCAAACCAGGCACACTTTGTAGACCGTTCCAATGAAGTAGTTATTTTTAGATTTTGCTGTTTCAGCTATGCTGAAGAGCCTCCGGCTGGTCCCAGGACCGTGATCTCCTGCTGTCAGCAAAGCACTGACGTCAAGAGAAGGGGAGAGAGGGGGGAACTTTAGCGGAGAATATCTCTCAAAAACTTTCTTCATATATTTTATTTTTTTAACATCTATGTAACGGGTACCCAAGTCCTTGGGTTGGACTCAGGGCCGGATTTACATCTCAGGAGCCTGTAGGCACAGAAATCTGAAGAGCCCCCCCCCAATTGGCCATCTCCACAATGCCTCTAACCTCCACATTGCCCCCATCATCTCCATATTGCATCCATCAGCTCCAGCTTGCCCTCATATTGCCCACATCAGCTCCAACTTGTCCTCACATTGCCCCCATCCTCTCCACATTGCCCCCATCATCTCCATATTGTCCTCATATTGCTCCCTTCAGCTCCAACTTTTCCCCCATCAGCTCCAGCTTACCCTCACATTGCCCCATCATATCCACATTGCCATCATCTCCATATTGCACCCATCAGCTCCAACTTACCCTCACATTGCCTCCATCATCTCCACATTGCCAATTTGCCATCATCTCCATATTGCCCCCATCAGATCCATATTGCCCTCACATTGCCCTATCATTTCCATATTGCCCCCACCCCCACTGTCCATTTCCTACCTCTACCCTGGTGGTCCAGCAGCAGGAGAGGTCTGTCTGTGCCTCCTTCTACACAGATCTGTAGCTGTTGGTGCTCCCATGCGGTCTTCTCTTCAGTAATGCAGAGCGCTGGGAGATGATGTCATCTCCCAGCGACCTGTATTACTAAAGAGCCGACAAGGGAGCGCAGCAGCTACAGATCTGTGCAGAAGGAGGCACAGCCGTCACCGGGCAGTGGGGGATTAGTGCGGGCAGCGAGGCTACTTTTTTTTTTTTTTTAAAGGGTCCCAATGATTGGCGCCCCTCTGTGGGGTGCTCCTGTAGGCAGATGCCTACTCTGCCTTATGGTAAACCGGCCCTGGTTGGACTCAGGCCATCATTCCAGGTTTCTCCCTCCTGAGGTCAGCTACAAGCAGGCAGCTCCACCAGTTACTCAAGCAGCATTCCTTCCTAGGATGGAGTCAACAGAAGACCCTTGATACCATCCTGCAACAGAGAGACAGGAGCCAGTTTAAGTTCAAACTGTAACACACTTTATTGCACAAACTTCAACTCTTTTATACATAGTGAACCACATCAAGATACAATACTAGACAAAGGACAATGACAGATGGTGTAAACATAACACAAAGGGCCAGACATGATTACATTATTCATACAAAGGGACTGCTGAAGGGTAAACACTGGGACAAAAGGCTGAGGGACTCGAATACACATCATCACACAATGGCCAGGGGGTTGAAGCATCTTTGAATAGTCCGCTTAAAACCCCTGGCCGATCAGTGGCTTGGAATCTGATGGCCAATCCTGGCCAAGATTATCATGGCCATATCAGCCAATCAGATCTGGTAGGCGGGCAAACAACTGACCAATCCGAGGGGTGCCTACTTTTCCCATGCAAAGTCAATGGAGGCCCTTTAACTCGGACTGGCCAATCAGGAAGCCGCCTACATTCCAATGTAAAGTCTATGGGGCTTGTTGAGTAGGTTGCCCCACACAGCAGCCAGCCTGCGGCAGGTTTTATAGTCCGTGTATTTCAGTCTTTTTGGAGGAGCTGCTCTTCATGTAACCCCAAAACAAACTGCCAGACACTGATCCACGGGCCAGCAAAATGACCCTTAGATGACGGGCAGCCATGGGTTTTCCAATCGCTGCAAAGTAACGGCCTAGGGTCCGTTACAATCTACAGTATTTAACAGACTTAAATTTCAGCATTATTAACCCTTTAAATCTTGTGGTCAGATGTTCAAGCAAAGGGGAAGCGGTTCCAGGTGCACAACACACAAATATGGCTGGTTTTATCACAATTAGGAAGGAAAGTAAAGGAAGATGAATGTTATCCTTACAGTGGAACTTTTACCTTAATTCAAATTTGCAAGTTTGAAACCTGCATAAAATACAGCCTTTGTGTCAGTTTAGCCAAAAGCCCAGCAAATGTACAGTATAGATATTCATACTTGTTACGGTATGCTTATACATACTAATTGAGGTACCCGTGTGGTACCAAGGGCTTTTCATATGTTAATTAAACTTTTCAGTGATATTTAATATGCTAACGAAGGCTTTCATAGTTGTGTCATATGCTAATTACGGTTTCAGTGAAGTTTCATATGATAATGAAGCTCTGGGCAGTACCAGGACATTTTCACTTTCACTTTACCCAGAAATAAAAGTGTAAATATGGGGGGCGTGGCCTGGACGCTCATGGAGACAGACGCATAGTGGAAGCGCTCAGTGCCACTGAGATGAATAACAGCTAGAAAAGGGGAGATCATTCACTCCGTTTGATTTATCTTACGCATATACATTTCACGGATGACTGGGAGACGGAAGAAGAAAGATTCTACACCTCCTAATTTGATACGTCCGTACTTTGTGCGACATTCAGATTCACTTCCCGCTGAAACGCCATTTTGTCCTGACGCCTCTGCAGACGCGGGTGGCGCCAAAGACACAAGCAGCACGATGAGCGTACAGAGTGCTGAGCCTCTGAATGCTACGACTGCACCAATGGCGAACTTACCTTCCACTGCTCCTGACTTAACGGCATTTCTATCCACCCTGCCGACTAAGGACGACTTAGAGAGATACATGACAGACATGAAAGCCACGCTGAAGACGGAACTTGCCAAAATGGCCTCTGATATCTCACAGCTAACACAACGTGTGGTTATGGTGGAGGAAAACTTTGGCATCAATTCAGAACACATCAGCTCGGTGGAAAGTCTGGTGTTTGAGCAACGTAATGAGATTCAATATCTGAAGCTTAAACTAGACGACCTAGAAAATAGAGGGCGCAGATGTAATCTCCGGGTTAAAAACCTACCGGAATCAGTACTGACCCAAGATCTAAGCAAGGTTTTGTCCGCCTTTTTCTCTTCGCTACTGGGTGATACTCCTCCAGAGGCTATACAATTTGAAAGGATACACCGCACATTGAAGGCAAAGGATCCTGACACCCCTCGAGATGTGCTCATTTGTTTTCACCGATTTGCTCTGAAAGAGAAAATTCTACGTAAAGGAAGAGACTCCCCTCGCTTGATGTGTGCGGGTGCCCAGATACAACTATACAATGACATCTCTTCCTTTACTCTGGGTCTCCGGAGATCGGTTAAACCTCTCACAGACCATCTTCGGTCATTGAATCTGAAATACCGTTGGAATTTCCCGTTTGCTCTCACAGCCCAGATGAATGGCAGGGTGGCTACGCTACGGTCTTCTGAAGAGATTCCTTTATTCTGCTCTACACTAGGAATCGAAGCGCCTAAGGTTCCAGACCTACCTACATCTCCGCTGCCCCAGAGAAATCTTAGAAGGATGGATTGGTCACCAGGATCCCCGGCACATAAGAAGAAGCAGAGACGTCTGGAACCCTACCCAGACCAGCAGATTGTTTTGGACAATAACACAACATGAACTGCTCCAGCACAGTTCTTGCTATATTGGAAGCGGAGTGGACTCTTTGCTCGGATGCTGTTTCCCTCTGAAGGTACTTGACTATGGCACCATGCCTCCCTGAGGGTAATGCTTTCTCCCTCTTCACCTGACTTTGGAGTCATACAGTTACTAGTGGCAAGGGCCACTTTCATCAGGTTCATTTTGTTTAATGTTTTCTGTTTGTTGGTTGCAACTAGTTTAAAGTCTAGAACGTACTCTAATGTTAGCACTATTATCATCATATTTATGTTCCTTCAGGATACTAGAACTAGAATTGTACTGAATACCTTATTTTTCCTTTGGGGTGTGATGTAACTTCGATCAGTAGATGAAGCTATATGGGGTTTGGCATTCGGGAATAGTGTTTTAAGATACGAGGTGTACGGATGCCTGGGAGTTGGTTGTGATAGGGATCATGTATCATATATTTGACTGGATGGGGACTACCCAGGGAGATTTGAAGGGTGGCAGGGCTATTGGAAAGTCTCAATCTTGCCCTTTTATTTATACTATTAGTGCGATAAGACTTAGCTTTGCATGTGGGTGGTGTGCCCTCTTGCTCTCGGACCACATATTTTTATGGGGTGCGGGAGGGAGATGACAGATAGATAATATTAGCTCTACTCTAGTACTTGATGCTTATAGATATGTATATATGGATGTTCGCTTGATCTACATCACATCCCTGTCTGCTTTGATATAGTTTGTAGGGTCTGTGTCCCCCTGGCAAGGGTGGTTTAACCTGGCTTCCCCTGCTCGGCAGGACACGGGCTCTGTGTTATAAATATATATACTTTTCTTTTTTGTCCCACACTTTAGCCCTACAGAACATACACCATTCATCCATATGTTGACTCCCATATACCATCTTGCCCCAGTGGATACACAATTCTATGAACACAATACACTCCACTACGCTTATACTCATTAGACTCAGTGGTACTTCCCACTGTGTGTTTGGACTCTATGTTCCCCCTAGGTCTCGCCTTACACAGGCCTTCGGGCACTTACCGTCTACGACTGCTACATACCAATGCTCAGCTGCGTAGATACACGGCTCCCTTCTTTCCCTTCTCTTCTCTTTCTCTTCTTCTTCTCTCCTTTCCCTCTCTTCCTTCTCTTAGGGGGGAGGGGTGGCCCCCTGGACTCAATTAAAAATTGCTATGATGTCCCTTAAGATAGTGTCGGTCAACGCTAGGGGTTTGAACTCTCCAGAGAAAAGGGCAATAGCTCTTAAGGATTTCGATAGGTTGAAAGCAGACATTGTTTTCGTGCAGGAGACACATTTTAAAGCTTCTAATCCTCCCAAGTTTCACAATAAACATTTCCCAATTTCTTATTTTTCCTCAGCTCCTGAAAAGAGGAAGGGGGTGGGGATTCTGCTCCGTTCTTCTCTGCAATGGACCCTTACAGATATGCAGTCTGATCAGGAAGGGAGAGTTCTTCTTTTAAAGGGCTTGATTTCTGGTAAACCTATTACTCTCCTGAATCTCTATGCTCCCAACACTAATCAAATTGCTTTCTTGACTAAGACCTTATCCCTCTTGGACGATGACACTTCAGGGCGTATAATATTTGGTGGTGACCTGAACATGACCATGACACCTGAAATAGATAATTCTTCAGGGAAATCACCTTTTCGAAAGGTACACCTGAAGCGACTGCACAGAGATATTTCCCTAAAACATTTGGTGGATGCCTGGAGGTTAACACACCCTCAAGATAGGGACTACACTTTTTTCTCTCATCCACACTCATCACACAGTAGGATTGATTATCTTTTCATTTCCCAATATCTCCTAGAATTCCTTACAGTTGCCCGCATTGAATCGGCATCTTGGACTGACCATGCACCAATCTCTCTTTCTCTTACTTTCCCTACCAATAGGGCGCGGAACACTAACTGGAGACTCAATGACTCTCTTCTGAACCCCCAGAACATTAAAACTCAAATTAATGATCACCTTAAGGAATATTTCTCCTTTAATTCTTCTGACGACACATCTGCTCCAATAACGTGGGAAGCACACAAGTGCGTTATACGTGGCCATTTGATCAATCTGGGCGCCCACCAGAAAAAACTGAAAATGCGTTTAATACAAGATCATATTAGTGCTTTACGCCTCTTGGAGCTAGACCATATTAAATCACCAACGGTAGAGACCCTGAAACGTTTAACTGATAGAAGAGAGGAGCTCAATGCCATTTTACGAGAACAGGTGACAAAATCCTTTATGTGGAGTAAATATCAAGCCTACTTAGCAGGGAATAAATGTGGTAAACTTTTATCAAGAATTGTAGCCGTCAAACGTAAAGCAACGTTAGTGTCTAAAATTATCTCCAGATCTGGGGCTCATGCTTTGACTTACCCTGACATTGCTGCAGCATTTCGTTCTTTCTACCAGGACTTGTACAATCTTGATAGTGCCGCTGCAGGTAGTCCCCCCTTTCCCAGTGCAAAACTCCGTCTTTTCTTAGAGAAATCTGGAGTCAATATTCTCTCCCCGGATGACTCAGATAGTTTAGAATGCCCCATTACAGAGGATGAAATACGGTCAGCTTTGAAATCCTCTGCTTCTGGGAAAAGTCCTGGCCCAGATGGGTTTCCCCTCAAATATTACAGCATCTTTCAGGACACTCTGGTCCCCCATCTCTGTGACGCTTATAATGCGGTCTTATCTGGCTCCCCTTTCGCACCCCAAACTCTGGAAGCTACTATTGTTGTCATTCATAAACAGGATAAGGATCCATCTGAATGTGCTAATTATCATCCAATCTCTCTGTTGAACACAGATCTTAAGATATTTGCCAAAATTTTGGCCTCTAGGCTCAATAGATTTCTACCTAAATTGATACACCCTGATCAGAATGGCTTTATGCCTGGCAGGGAAGTTAGACATTGTACTACAATTGCAATTTCGGCTATTCAATCAGCTCTGACTAACGATATCCCATCTATATTTATATCAACAGACGCTGAAAAAGCGTTCGACAGGGTGCATTGGAAATATTTGTTTGGGGTGCTACAACATTTTGGTATAGGTCCCAAACTGATGGCTGGTATCAAAAGTCTATATAATTCGCCCACTGCCAAGGTCCTTGTAAACGGTACCTTCTCGGACCTCTTTAGTATAAGTAATGGCACAAGACAAGGATGCCCCCTTTCGCCACTTTTATTCATTCTCTCTCTAGAACCCCTTTTAAGTCTCGTCAGATCATCGCCTGACATACTAGGGATAGGCTTTGGTAGTTTATCCATAAAAGTGTCCGCTTACGCCGATGACACTTTGTTTTTATTATCTCACCCGCGTCATTCTCTTCCCTCTCTCCTTTCCTTGCTGGAAGAATATTCCACACTTTCACAAGCCAAAATAAACCTAGGGAAATCCACCATATTGAACATCAATTTAGGGCAGAGTGAGGTCTCTCATTTAAAGTCATACTTCCCTTTCAACTGGTCCCAGGGTCAAATCAAATATCTAGGTGTATATCTTTCTCCGGACCTTTCCTCTTTACCTACCATAAATATAAACCCTCTGCTTTCTACCATTTCTGCTGACATCGCCAGGTGGCGGCATATACACGCCTCCTGGATTGGCAGGGTCAATATTACAAAAATGGTACTTTTACCCAGACTTCTGTTTTTATTTAATGCTATGCCAATTCGCATTCCTTACAAGTTTTTATCAACAATTAACTCGGTAATTAAGGCATTTGTGTGGGAGAACAAAAAACCTAGGTTACGTCAAAATATTCTTACTAGGAAAATTGCCGATGGAGGGCTTGCTCTTCCAGATATATATAAATATTATAAAGCTTCAGCTCTCTCAAAGATCTTTGATATGTCCTCCGTTCCTCCGAAACATTGGATTCAAGTGCTCACCCCATTATTAAGCAATCTGGTTCCGTCTCAAATACTTCTGGCTAATCCAGCTTCTAGACCTGGATTTTGCAAGATGCACATTGTCTTGAGTCATATTCTTTCGATTTGGGATGAAAGCAGATTCGCTCATAATTTAGCTCCTTCACCTTCTCCGCTCAAATCACTAGTGGGAAATCCAGACTTCCCACCCGGTTCTTCACATATTTTTTTTAACCAATTAAATCAAAGGGGCCAGGCTACCCTGCAGACGTTGATCCCCTCTCAAGTCCCCCCGTCCCTGACAACCTTGCAAGCCACGTTCAAAGATCTAGATTGCCCATGGTGGTGTATTCTGCAGATTCACGATTGGATACATCGGGAATGGAGAAGTGGTTATAGAGCTAGAGACTTGACAGTTTTCGAAAAACACTTAACTCGTATTCCTGTAAAGTTTCGGTCTTTGTCCTTTTGCTATAATCTATTAAGTCAGGTAGATGAAGCCCCTAAATTGTACTTTCTTAAGATCTGGGAAAAAGAGCTCTCAATATCGCTTGAGGTATCACACTGGTCTAAGATTTTTAGAAACAACTTTCATATTGTAAGGGACTCACAAACCAGAGAATTAAATTATAAGCTGATCACCAGATGGCACCTAACCCCTCTTTATCTCTCTTATATTTTTCCTCAGTCCTCACCCCAGTGTTGGAGGTGTCTTTCTAGTGGGGGTTCATCAACACACATATGGTGGTCTTGTCCAGTTATTGAAACATACTGGGATCATATACTCAAAGAGATTAACGAAGCTCTATCCCTGACTTTGACTAGAGACCCTTTAGTATGTCTGTTTCAGTTTTTTGATCGCCTTCCCTTTAGACTCTCTCCTACTCATAGGAGACTGAGCAGTGCTTTGTTGAACGGGGCGAAGTCTTTAATTCCTTTATACTGGAAGCAAGCCCTTGCTCCGCCGCTCTCACTATGGCACACAAAAATATCTGAAGTTAGATGTATGGAAAAATGCCATGCCATCTCTACATCAACGTTGTCTGACTTTGATGCAGTTTGGTCTGCTTGGCCCTAACTACTCCATATTTCCATTGATTGATATGGGAGGACACTGTTCTCAGGTAGCTTTGGAGGAGTTGTTTCCTCTGAGCGTTGATTGACACGTCACAACTACATTTCGTTGTCCTATAGTCCGCCTCAAACTACGATCTAGTCCATTGCAGTCCTTGGGTGCCACCACTCCTCCCCCTTCCTCCCTTCAGTATCTCTTTTGTGTCCTATGGATCCTTACACTTCTTTTCTCTTTTCTTGTCTTAGCGATGTACTACTCTTCTCTATGTCTTCCTTTCCTACCCTCTCCCATGATCAATGGTCAACTCATGACCATCTTCCATATGGTTATTACTAATGATTTATCAACATAAAAGCATGCTTTAGAAATAATAAGATAAACCAAAAGGATGTTTATTACTGTTGGTTGTTTCTTTTCTTTTATTCTGTATTTACTTTATTTTTATTTTCTCTTTATTATTTTCTTATGATTAATATTATATGTACTTTTCAATTTCATATATAGCTATAACATCTTGTTATGTTCTCATTTGAGATGGAAAATTTTATGTAACAATTCTGAAGTTTTTGTACCTTTGTAAAGCTCTTGAATTTCCTAATAAAGCTTTATAAAAAAAAAAAAAAAAAAAAAAAAAAAAAAAAAGTGTAAATATTTCCTAAACTCTACATCTGATTGAATTTTGGTTATCATGACATATAAGCAGTTTTGAATGAAGTTTTCTGATATATAAAGAAAATTCAAGGTGATAAGTTATCAGGTTATTAACCTAGATTTGGTGGCCTCCATTCACTGTTCCACCAGGGCCTCCAGCAGGGGAGGGCTGGCCTGGGGGGCAGGGGGGCAATTGCCCCCTGGGCCGGTCATATGTCTGGGCTGGTGGGCCACTGCTCCTCACTAAATCTCCTAATTGCTGCTGTAAATGGAGCTACACTAGTGATAACATAGAGCTTACAATTGAAATGGAGCTACACAAACAACACCACAGAGGAACAATCCAAATGGAGCTACACTAGTAATATAACCCATTCCCTTGTAAGCTCTATAGTATAACTAGTGTAGCTTTACTTAAATTGTACGTTTTGTAGGAGCGCACTAGTGTAGCCTAATTTCAGCTGTAAGCTATGTGGTATCAGTTGCCTTACTTCACAACATTAATGCCAATTTTAAAATTAACAAAAGGGGGTGGGCTGGGACAGTGGGCTTGAGTGATATAGAAATGGGCCACTTGACTGAATTTGCCCCCTGAGCCACAAGTTGCCAGCCCTCCCCTGGCCTCCAGGATTCTAACAATTGCCCTGTTTACTGCAGGCTTATTCTTGACCCAGTGTTGCATCCCTCCAACTGTTGCTGGACTAAAAATCCTGTCATCCTTAGCTGACCAATGAGTAAGGAGCTGCAATTCAATAAGAGACAGAGGGACACAATTTGCCCACCCTGCTGTTTACTGTTTGTGTTGTGGAATGATTAACCCTTTGAGTGCCAGAGGGGTATGGAATGCATTGCTTTGCAAGCCTTTGAGGGTCAAGGGTTGTACAAAGCCTTCTCCAACGAAGCAAATGTGTTGTAGACATTGCTAGCATTCAAGGGGTTAAACATGGAAGATAAATTTAACCTTATTAACTCTTTGAGTGCCGGAGGGGTATGGAATGCATTGCTTTGCAAGCCTTTGAGGGTCAAGGGTTGTGCAAAGCCTTCTCAAACGAAGCAAATGTGTTGGAGACATTGCTAGCATTCAAGGGGTTAAACATGGAAAATAATTTTAACCTTATTAACCCTTTGAGTGCCAGAGGGGTATGGAATTCATTGCTTTGCAAGCCTTTGAGGGTCAAGGGTTGTGCAAAGCCTTCTCCAACGAAGCAAATGTGTTGGAGACATTGCTAGCATTCAAGGGATTAAACATGGAAAATAATTTTAACCTTATTATCCCTTTGAGTGCCAGAGGGGTATGCAACGCATTGCAAAGCAATGCGTTGTGTACCCCTCTGGCACTCAAAGGGTTAACAAATTATTCAGAGTAATAGACAGACCCTTAAAGTGTTAGTAATGTCCAACAAAAAGTTTTTTGCATATAGAAGAGCTTAAAAAGCTGAGCTATATGCAAAAAACCGTATCTCTCAAACCACTATGGTTTAAGAGATACAGGCATTTAAAGTTCGCTGTCTCCTACTGACAGCTGTAAAGCTGTCAGCAGGAGATCCGTGTCGGTCGACACGGAGGCGCTTGAGAAGTGCCGAGATCTCGTTACTTATAAGGAATCCCTTCATTAGAATGGTCTAAAACATATGCTTGAAAATGTTTTAGACCATTCCAATGAAGGGATTCTGTGTAAGTAACAAGATTGCGGCACTTCTCAAGCGCCTCCGTGTCGACCGACACGAATCTCCTGCTGACAGCTTTACAGCTGTCAGTAGGAGACAGCGAACTTTAAATGCCTGTATCTCTTAAACCATAGCGGTTTGAGAGATACATTTTTTTCATATAGCTCAGCTTTTTAAGCTCTTCTATATGCAAAAAACTTTTTTTGTTGGACAGTACTAACACTTTAAGTACAAAAGAAGAGCGACTTTGGCTCAAACCAAGTGCACCATAGGGGTAAAATATTAATTGTCAAAATTCCCACTGATTTTAATTGGGCTTTTTAACCCCTTGAATGCT
Source organism: Rhinophrynus dorsalis (assembly GCA_037306005.1). Taxonomy (NCBI): domain Eukaryota; kingdom Metazoa; phylum Chordata; class Amphibia; order Anura; family Rhinophrynidae; genus Rhinophrynus; species Rhinophrynus dorsalis. The sequence goes on from CM074719.1 coordinate 294,372,672, forward strand.
AAAGAGGTCGCCAGTGCATTGTGAAGCAATATGTTAGATCTCTTTCTAGCATTCATAGGGGTTTGAAGTCTCATTTAAATCCATGGGATTTTTTATTTGTCCCCAAATTCTCAGATATTTTGCTCCAGAATGATTCTTCTTTTCTTTTGTACATGGGGAGGTTGATGTACTAAGAAAGTGAAGCAATTCTGGAGCAAGCCAGTTGATTCATATAGAACAGATTAAAATTCCCACTGAATTGTTCTGAAGTTTTATTTGTCCACTATGGTGAGGTTGGTTTGCTCCAGAATTACCTCAGTTTTTCTCAGGACTTCAGTCTCAAAGAGCAAACCAGCTGATCTCAGGAGCACTCACCAAGACGCTTTTGGGATTGAAGCAAAACATGCTGACCATAGGTCTATGATTAAGCGCAGGATTAAGTTCAAGTTCTAGTTGATCATGGTTTGATCATGGTTTTTTGGTCATGGTTTGATCATGGTTTTTTGATACATTTGTGTCCTGCTCCCTCTGCCGTCTGGAATACCTGATTGATGGACTTTTTTCTTTGTATCAATAAAGTTTGTTTTTATTCATCTATACCGGCCCGGTCAGCATGTTTTGCTTCAATCACATAAGCGTCTTGGTGAGTGCTCCTGAGATCGTTTACTGTTGTCACTGATTCAGGATATGCAGAGTTGAAGCGATGTATCGGGATGCACACCTTCATCGCTGGTGAGTTCCCCATGTATATCAATCTATTTTTGCAGTTACTAAATACCAAATGAGTAGCACCACAACTGTGTTCAATGCTCTATTGGGTAGAACAGGTCAAATATGTATGTGGAAATTTCTTATATGTAAGCACTAGAGAGTTAAAATGTGATGTGTCTGAATGGTGACTAGTCATAGAACAAGCTACTTGTGCTTTTGTTTGTCCTCGGCGCCTTTCACATTTTCGCATGTACTGCTCCAGATTTGTTTCTCTTGCTTTCTACATATGACCCTCTAGTGGAATACCAGCCATTAACAAACAGGAAATGACCAATTAACTGACAAAATGTGAACTATTTTCAGCCACATAAAGACTGTCCTTTGTACTCTTTTTTTTTTTTTCACTATCATGAAAAAAAGTTTTCTTACCTAAACTAAAGTCACCCATACATGCAGAAAAATGGAGTACAACTTAACCTCTTCAGCTCCAGGATGTGTATTGATAAGTGATTATATTTTAGACAGTGGCAAAGTCATCAATTTGTTGAGGTGTCAGTAGAGCCCATGACATGTCATATGCATGACTCTGTACTACTTTATGCTTCTAGTACGATGCATATAAATCTAATATGCTGTTAGCCCCAGATGTTGCATGATAAATAGTGATTCAGGACTGCACCTAACACTCATTAAGAGGCCAAGCACACGTCATCTTCTTCCCCCAAGCCAGGCTGAGGCTGACTCACAAGTCTATCTAAGAAAGCATGTCAGTCCTCACCTGGAGGCTGGCAAGCAGGTGGGTGGGTTAGCCAGGCAGTGGGAAGATGGGGCAGGGGTTTATTTTTCTTAATGTTTTGATCATTTAATTGTGATTCAATAAAAACCATTTAGTTTTGCTATCCTTAGTTAGGCTTGGGTTACAGCCCAGGCTCTGGCTTGGTCTGGGACCTAATGAGATCAAACTCAATTTAATTTAAGCTTTGCCACTCAATACAAATCTTTGTGCCTTAAATAAATAAATAAATAGATGCATATTATGGTTATTAGGTTTTACCAGGTTCTTGCTGTGACCAGAGGTCACTTAGACTTTAAGTAAAAAAGTGGAAATAGAGAAGTTCAGACCTTAAGCATTCTAACCAACATCTAACATCTCCTCAATAACTGCCCCACATATCTGGAATATACAACATAATGAACCTTTAAAATAAACTATTTCTGCAGTAATAACTGACTCTTAATTTGTTCAATGCAGTGGTTTAAAAACTTTGTGTTGTGGAGCTGCAGGATTCACAGAACAAATGTAAATAATAGCAACAGAGGAACAAGACTTGGGTGGCCTTTAGTTTGTGTTTATTTTGGTGACTACAGATGTGTGGAAGATGGAAACATTTCACATATGCAATTTTGTTTTCTGTTATATTTCTAATCTAATAAGCAAAATAAACATCTAAAAGTAATTATCAGATATAATTTCTTGGTAACTATCACTTGATAAAATGTTTTAATCTATTAATTTAGACTTGTGTTTCCTGTACCAACTAGCTTTCAAATACATTTAAGATTGATACTATCTTAAACCCCTTGTTAGAGAGGCTAAAGGAATTGATTGTTTGAGTTTCACTGTCAATGCTCTGACCATAATTTTACCCATTATCAAAAATGTGGGCTGAAACGTTGGCCGTTATCAAGAAGTCTCCTGTGAGCATGTCTACATCCTGCAGAATTCAGAATGACTGCATCAAGGCATTAAATAATTTATCCACAAGTGTTCCTTATACTTAGCCTATATTATCTGTGCCTTATTTTAGTCTGCCCGTTGTGTAAGCCTGTACTCTATTATGAAGACATATAAACAGTCTGATTGGATAAACCATAGACAAATGTTACAAATTACAACAAAGTTCCAATGTAAAATGTGTATAGATCAGCAGACTACATACACTTATACAAGTTCTTTAAATCAAGAGCCACTTATTCTATAGGTGTAGTTCCCCTAAAACTGAAAGCACCATTCCAGTGATCGGCATGTCATTATATCAACTACTTGTTTGCTGTGATGTATTAACCCATCAAATGCTATACATCTTAGGGTATATTGTATTGCAAGTAAAACATTTATCATTGGATTTTATTTAACAAAAATCTTACTGTAGTCTATGGGGACACTTGAACATAAAACCAGTGATGCCTCTCTTGGTTCCTTCTGTGCACTCCATATCTGTTAACTCCCTTATGTGCATGTGTATAAATGTCTTTATTACATCACCAGAATACAAGGGTTTTAATGGTCCATTTAAATGGCATTTGTCCCTGTGCAGCTGGTTTTCCCCCAAAGAGCTTTACTTTGCCTTTATACATATTGTGGTGTGTATGTGTTTGCTTGTGTATGTATGTGTGTTGGGGGGCAGTAACATAAATGGTAGAGTGAGAGAGAGAGAGAGAAAGAGAGAGAGAGAGAAAACTAGAGAAAGTGAGAGAGCGAATATATACAGTGAAAGACACATACAGTGAGGGATCTATATGGAAAGAGACAGTGTGATAGAAAATGGGGTTGTAGTCCAACAACAGTGCGAGGAGTGACTAAGAAACTGCATATTTTGTAGGGTCCTGGCAAAGTTACTTTACTACTTAGGTGATCAATCTATGACACTCCAGCTTTTACTGGACTACAGACCATCATCCTCAGCAGGTCTTTGGTCTACTGAGGAGGATGAGTGTTAAAGATCAACATTAACTGTAAAGCCACAGATTGCTAAGCCCTGCTTTAGTCTATGTAAAGTCTAGCTGCAGGTGTCCAACTAACATTCTGTGACCGTGCTGTCCAAGTTCGTCCCTCAAGGGCCACCAACAGGCCAGGATGTAAGGATTTCCCAGATTAAGCACAGGTGAGTTACTCAGTGGCTCATCATTGTGAGTGACTCACCTGTGCTTAATCAGGGAAATCCTTAAATCCTGGCCTGTTGAGGGCCCTTGAAGATTGAACTTGGACAACCCTGTTCTACGACATCTTGTCAAGTTGAACATTATTATTTTTATTTATACATTGTTCTGGGCATAGTACCAAGTGGCAGAAATTATATTTTGATTGTGCTAAGATTTCTGCAGGACTAATGCTAGTAAAAAGAGCAAACTGGAGAAAAGCAATACTACAAATCCCATTGATTTCCATATGACTGTATGTTACTGTAAATCTTGTTTAAATGATGATGTAACAGATGGATGCCAGTGATGATGATCTGTGCATGCCTCTCGCATGTGAGTGATACTGCAGAACATTTGCTATTTTGGTGATCTCACTGTAGGCCAGTTTTGAAGATTATGACTAACTGGAGGATGGGATCGATTTCTTGTGTTTGTCTCACAAATAACCTCATGCCCCAAATGTTGTATTGTTACTTCTGTTCTATATTCATGATGCAGTATAAAGGTGCAACAACCATAATAATTGCCAAGGACACCCCTACCCTGATGAGATCTGAGCTATAAAAAGCTATCCATCACAAACCCCTTCCAGCTAAATGCTCTCATTTACAGAAGGACCTTTGACTAACATCCTGTGTGTATATGCAGTGCTGCTGGGAATTGCACAGAAACACTGCATCTGATGGCAGATTGGTCCACCTAGTCTGCCCATTATCCCATTTGCAGTAAAATCTGAAATCACACAATTTATTTGTTTGGAAAGATTAGTCTTAAAGATATTTGCACATTCTTTAGTTGGTGGACCATTGATTCCACTCACATACTATGTTGTCATTTATGTAGTTTTAGTGCTCAGTTACAAGGCTGTATGTGGCATCACCCAACGTCAAACTGTAGTGCCACTAAACACACACTGGTTCTGGTGTATAAAGGCAAAGTGATAAAATTATGTTTCATAGTAGAGTACAAAACAAGGGTACCACTGGTTTAAATGGGGATTTTAACCCCTTGAATACTACCGAGGTCTCTAAAGCATTGCAAAGCAAAAACATCACTTAACTTAATGGGAATTTTGGGAACATTTATATATCTCCTACAAATATGCAAACACAATACATCCACCAGAGTTTATGTTTTTAATCAAAGTGTAAATAGTTAAAATACAAGGAAATACATTAACATGACTGTGTGTTAGCCATGTTCATACTTAATAGTGAAACTAGAGAAGCTTGTACTCAATAACTTATCAAATAAAGAGAACAAAGAGATTCCATAGTAAATAAAGTTTAGGTGGGCCAAGTATTGGATAGTGTCCAGATTGGACACACAAACATGCACACATCTAAATATGTGGCATGAATATGCACATGTTCTGAGCAGAAGGTCCTATTTATCTGATATATATATATATATATATATATATATATATATATATATATATATATATCAGATATATATATATATATATATATATATATATATATATATATATATATATATGTAAATTGTAGTGAATCTGTCAGGGGGAGTGGCTGAAAAACACTTAGTGGTTGAGGAGGAGGCAGGGGGCTCAACCAACCACCGCTGCCACTGTTTTCAAATAAATATTAGCCACTGGCTTTCAACCAACAGCTTACAAAACAAAAAGTCAGACATCATGGTGGGGCACCAGGACCCCTCCTGATGCCCCCCAACTACTGATCTCCCCCATGCTTTCTCTCACCTACTGAGATATTCCACTTATCCGTCAAGCCGGTGAGCTCGCTCAGTTGGTTAATGCACCAGCTGTAGAATATGTTCCGATCGCAGGTTCCAGTCCTGGTAAGATCAGCTCAGCCTATCACCTTTCAGAGGTAGATAAAATCAGTCCACGACATACCTGAAAACAAGAGACAATTCAGTGTATTCTTCCTGGTTAAATACTTTCACAACAAATGTCTAACTGGTGCCTATACTCATATGCTAGGACCTGTCAGCCTCTGCCACACCTTCCATGTCACAGGCAGGTGTGAAAAAATGCTGTAAAGTAAGAAGGCTTTCAAAAATAGACATGTTAACAGTTTATTTTTTTTATTAATTAACAAAATGCATAGTGAGTGAAAAGAAAAATCTATATCAAATCAATATTTGGTGTGACCACTAGTGTTGAGCGAGCACCCCGATGCTCGGGTGCTCGGGTGCTCTGACCGAGCACCCCCTGAGGCTCGAGTGCTCGGCCGAGCACCCGAGCCCCATTGAAAAGCATGGGGCGACACGAGCATTTCACCAGGCACCCCCTGCTCTGATGAGGGGAGGGTGCCTGGTCAATGCCCCCCTTCATCTCCGCTATGCCCCCTTCATCTCTGAATGCCCCCTTCATCTCCGCAATGTCCCCCTTCATCTCCGCTATGCCCCTCTTCCACAATGTCCCCCTTCATCTCCTCTATGGCATAGAGGAGATGAAGGGGGACATTGTGGAAGAGGGGCATAGCGGAGATGAAGGGGGACATTGTGGAAGAGGGGCATAGAGTCTATGCCCCTCTTCCACAATGTCCCCCTTCATCTCCGCTATGCCCCTCTTCCACAATGTCCCCCTTCATCTCCTCTATGCCATAGAGGAGATGAAGGGGGACATTGTGGAAGAGGGGCATAGCGGAGATGAAGGGGGACATTGTGGAAGAGGGGCATAGCGGAGATGAAGGGGGACATTGTGGAAGAGGGGCATAGAGTCTATGCCCCTCTTCCACAATGTCCCCCTTCATCTCCGCTATGCCCCCTTCATCTCCGCAATGCCCCCGTACCTCCAGTCCCTGGTGGTCCAGCGGAGCGTCTTCTGATCTGTGCCTCTTCCGGCACAGATCCCCGCCACCCGAACATGGCGGGAGAGCACATGGCGGTACTCGATGAGTACCGCCATGTGCCGAGCAGAGCGATGCTCGAGCCGATCCGAGCATCGGCCGAGCACGCTCGCTCAACACTAGTGACCACACTTTGCCTTCAAAACAGCATCAATTCTTCTAGGTACAATTGCTTTTAGGCAGCCTCAGTTACTTCTCTCTCTTCATGTAATCCCAGACAGACTTGATGATGTTGAGATCAGGGTTCTGTGGGGTCCATACCATCACTTCCAGGACTCCTTGTTCTTCTTTACACTGAAGCTTGTTCTTAACCCCTTAGTGACCGGCCGCACGCACACACGGCCGGCGTTTAAGGACAGGGCTTTTTTTTTCCCCCTATTCTAGCGAATGACTTCCTGGACTTACCAGGTATGTCATCTGTCACTAAGTGACATTTTTGCATGACATACCTGGTAAGTCCATCGTCGCGATGGGGTTAATGACTTTGGCTGTATGTTTGGGGTCATTGTCATGCTGCAGAATAAATTTGGAGCCAATCAGATTCTTCCCTGATGGTATTGCATGATGGATAAGTATCTGCCTGTACTTCTCAGCATTGAGGATGCCATTAATTCTGACATTCCCAACTCCATTTTGAGAAATGCAGCCCAAAACTTGCAAGTAACCTCCACCACGCTTCACTGTTGCCTGCAGATACTCATTTTTGTACCGCTCTCCAGCCCTTTAGTGAACAAACTGCCTTCTGCTACAGCCAAATATTTAAAACTTTGACTCATTAGTCTAGAGTACCTGCTGCCGCAAGTCTTCCATGAAGGCCACTTCTGATCAGATTTCTCCAGACAGCAGATGGTTGTAGGGTCCCACTGTTCTCTGCCAATTCTGAGCTGATGGCACTGCTGGACATCTTCCGACTGAGAAGGGAAGCATGATGTGTTTTTCATTTGCAGTAAGTTTTCTTGGCCGACCACTGCGTCTGCTGTTCTCAAAGTTGCCCATTTCTTTGTGCTTCTTCAAAAGAGCTTGGACACCACATCTGGAAACCCCTGTCTGCCTTGAAATTTCTGCCTTGGAGAAACCTTGCTGATGCAGAATAACTACTATGTTTTGTTGCTGTGTTCAGTCTTGCCATGGTGTTTGACTTTTGACATTAAACTGTCTTCCACAACCTTACCTTGTTAGCAAAGTTTGGCTGTTTCTCACCCAGTTTTATTCCCCTTACACAGCTGTTTCTGTTTCAGTTAATAATTGTGTTTCAACCCACATATTAAATTGATGATCATTAGCACCTGTCCCTGACTTTGTGCAAGTGTGCCTAGAAGAATTGATGCCGTTTTGAAGGCAAAGGGTGGTCAAACCAAATATTGATTTGATTTTAAATAAGAACCATTAACATGTCTACTTTTGAAAGCATTCTTACTTTTTAGCATTTTGTCACACCTGCCTGAAACTTTTGCACATTACTGTATATAACTTTTGTATGTCTGTGCTATTTAATTTATAACACCAACATTTTATATTGTATTCTGCTATTGAAATTATCTTGTGCATGTACAGATTGCTATTATTTATATCCATAATAACAGAAAATACATAATAGAACCTCCACTTCTTTTTTCAACTTCCTCTTATTCTCCTTCATTCATTCTTCTTATGCTTTCTACTTTCTATGTGGTTTTTCTTCTCTCTACTGCCTTCTTTTCTCAGTCCTGTTTTTTTTTAATCTTCTTCGCCATTTTATATTATGAGTAGAGGACAAGTGCTTTAAACTAAACGCAGACAGGTTTTTAACAGTAAGGGTAGTAAAGCTATAGAACTCTTTGCCTCAGAATGGTGTGCTTGCTTTAAAAAAGAAAGGGATATGTTTCTAGCTCAGAACAATATTGACAGTTGGATTCAAAGCAGATAGGATTTACATCCCCAGGGAAATATCAGACTACCATTTGTAGTAAGTAAAGAATTACATGTTTTACCCACTTGGGCTTTAATTGGAAATGGCTTCAATGTTTTGGGGATTTTTTTTGCCTTCCTCTGGATCAACAAGGATGGTATGGTGTGGGCTAAACTTGATGGACATATGTTTTTTTTCTTAGCCCCATCAATTAGGTTACTAGATACCTATATTACTCTCTTCTTTTTCCATTATTTATCTTCTCTATATCTTTTCTCAATCCTATACTTTACTTCTTTACTCTTCTATATTACCCCCACTTTATACTTTCTTCACCATTCATTTTGCTGTATCATCAATCAGTATTCTATTTTACTCTGAATGCCTGTTGCTATTTTCATTCCTTCCTTCACCATTTACACTATACACACTTGTTTTATTGATGTTTTTCTTGATAAACCCAATGAAATGATTGAGGGAACCCTGTGTGTGTATTGGGGGTTTGATAAACCCCAATTAATTATTGGAGAAGTAACACCTAATAATAACCCACTTACCTTACTATAAAAGAAAATCGTAATGGCCTCCATTAAATTTTTGCCTTTCCTTTTTTCAAGATATAACATCTTTAGTCAGTCCTGGATATCATGGAGGTGGACATGACTGCTGTTAGCGGTTTTTCCATATGCTGTCCTCCTGTTATCCTCTCTTAGGGTTGCCACCCAGCCGGAATTTTACCAGCAGGCCGGTAAAAATGTGGCTTCTGTCCAATGTTAAGTCTATGGAGAGAATGCCATGGCCGGTATTTTTTTGAAGAAAAGGTGGCAACCCTATCCTCTTTTTACCTATCTTCTCTCCCATCTCTTCACCTGTTACTTTTCTTTTTCCATACTTTACTTTCAACTCTTCTTTCCATTCTACTCCTTCTCCAATATATTTTATCTTTTCTTCCCTATTTCTTTCATTCCAATTTTACTTTTTACTGATCTTCTCCCCCTATAAACTCTTCTCCGGGAGAGATGGCTCAGTTGGTTAAGACACCAGCTGTAGAATCTGCTCAGACCCTGAGGTTGTAGGTTCTAGTCCTGGCAAGGTCAGCTCAGCCTTTTACCTCTCTGAAGAAGATAAAATGAGTCCAGGACATACTTGAAAATGAGAGATGATTTCAATGTATTCTTCCTGGTAAAATACTTTCACAAAAAAAAGTAAAAAGTACAATTGCACCATAGGGGAGAAATGACAATGCCTAATGAATTAAGTGGGGTTCTAAACCCTTGAATAATAGTGAGGTTTCCAGTGCATTTGGCAGCAATGTGTTGGAGACCTCTCTAGCATTCATGGGCTTAAAAGTCCCATATAAGTCAACAGGAGCTTGTGGAATGTTAATGTCATCCCTACAGTGCAGCTGGTTTGCTCTAGAAATGCACCTCTTTAGCTTGATGAAAGGTCCCAAGTTCTATATTTTACTACTAATAATAATAGTTGTTATCTTCCTTATAAGGATTGTAACACTTAACATGTAAATATATGTATTGTAGGGTTTATCATCCTGAGAAAAACAAGGGTACTCCCACTGCTGGAGTCAGTGTTTACAGATTCAAACACACTTAAAGGGGAACTAACACCTTCCAGACATAACCCCCTCTTACCTTACTATGTCCATGAAATCCTAAGAATTTTGCTATTGCTTCTTGGTTCAAGAGATGACATCTTCCTCCAGTCCTGGATGCATTGTTTGTGGAGGAAATCATAACAGCTTCTGGCAGTATAACTGAAGCAGGCAGGGTGTATAAGCCTACTTAAAGGGATAGTAATACTTAAAATGTTAAAAAAAAAAAATAATAAAAAAAAAAAAAAAATATATATATATATATATATATATATATATATATATATATATATATATATATAAACAAGGGTACGTTATCACAGCTCAAGCTTGATTTTCTTAGGTGTAGTAGCTCAGTGGCCTGAAATTTTACAGTGGCGCTGTTGCAACACCATTCTATGATAATTGACCAGAGATGTCTGTAGGATAGGGTGTTGCAACAGCACAACTGTAAAATTTCAGGCCACTGTGATACAGCACCTAAAAAAATTAAAGTTTGAGCTGCAATAACTTTTGAATAAAACACCTCTCAGCAGTGGGTGTCTCTTTGTTTCACTCAGGAGGGTAAACCCTACAATATATATTTTTTTTTGTCTTATGTGTTACTAGCAAGTTAACCTTTTAACCCCTTAACGACCGGCTGATCGGTGCGGCGCAGACAGTTAAGTACCACGGAGCATTTTTTTTTTCTGCTCTTCCGGTTCCGGACTCCCCGAACGGCGTGCAGCATCGGGGGGAGCCCGGAATTCCATGAAGGTCATAGTACGTCATGGGTCGTTTAGTCAGATTGACCCTTGACGTACTATGACCGTCAAGGGTCGTTAAGGGGTTAAGAAACAGTGGGGTGAGCAATGACTGAAAAAACAAACAAACAATGTGTTGCACACCTCTCTGGTCTTTAAAGGGTTAAAATTATCATGTGCAGGGAGCAGAGTTTGAGGTCCTGTGGTCTTGTGAGCACTAGTCATATCTACCTCAATGGACATAACATCCAGGACTGATTGAATGAGTTACCTTTTTATCAAAGGCATAGGGGGCATATTTCATAAGGGTTCATTAGGATTTTAAAACCAATAGTAAGGCAAGTGGGGATATTCTTAGGAGGTGTTAATTCTCCTTTAATCATTCACATCTTTGTGTGATGCAAGGAACTGTAGTTTCAGAAATACTAAGGACTGTTGCTTGATAAAAATAATGAATGTGTGATTTATTAGTCCACTAATTAGTAAAGATATAGACCAATAGATAGAGCAGAGCAAATAAGGAAGTAAAGGCATGAACGGGGATCCTACACAGCGATGTTCAGTTTAGTGGGAAGATACTAAAGGCTGTATGTTCAAAAGAAAAAGTCATTCTGGGAAAAACCATCTGCAGCTCATGGGGACACGAGGGGTGTGCAGCTCATTGCGTACCACTTTGGCATTCAAAGGGTTAATCCACTGAATGCTAGTGAACTCTTTGGAATGCGTTGGAAACCTTTTGCATTGAAGGGGTTAAAGCCCCATTTAAAACATTTTGAGTATTTGCAATTGTCCCCTGTGGTGCAGTTTTTTTGCCCCAGAATAACTCCAGTTTTCTTTTGGACACCAAGCCTGTGGTTTTGGTTATTTGGTTATTGAGAAACCCTTTAGTTTCAGACTAAAACTTTTTGAAACTCTATCAATCAACCCGTGTAACCTCTTGGAGACTAGAGAAGCAACATAATGGTGTCCTGACAAGCATCCAGTCACCACAGTTATATTCCACTGTCCATTTAGTAGGCAAAGAACCAGGCATACACTGTCTACTTCCTAGTATTGTAGTAGTGCCCATTGGGAGTCACAGAACCACACAGGCATTGTTTGCTTTCCAAGACTTGTTCCATTGTCCATTCATAGTCAGAACCACACATCCACTGGTAGTCACAGTCCCATATATATATCTACATTGTCTATCTCTCCAGCTTTGCTCCACCGTCCACTGGTAATCAGAGAACTGCACATGCAGTGTTTGACATCTCAGCATTATACAATTGTCCACTGGTAGTCAAAAACACACATATACACTGATTAAAATCCCCAACCATATTCCACTGTTCCACTGGTAGACACAGAACCACACATACACTGTCTAAAATCCCAACCTTATTCCACTGTTTCACTGGTAATCTCAGAACTACACATATGCTGTTTATTACCCCTACCTTCCTCCACTGTTCACGGGTAGCCACAGAACCACACATACAGTGTGACCCTAGACTTGTTCCCTTGTCCACTGGTAGTCACAGACCCATACTGTTGGTCACTCCAACCTTGTTCCTCTCTCCAGTGGTAGTCACAGACCCACACATATACACTGTCTGTCACTTCAGCCTTCTTCACTATCCACTGGTAGTCACAGACCCAGATATACACTATACAGAGAAGAAATATTCTGAAGCATGTCATACTGGTCCTGCCCAAATGACATTCCATCTATGAAATACCAGGCAATTCAACTCTAAACATGAAAAGCGGCTAATCCCAGCCTCAGTGGCAAGTTGCAGCTGATGCCTCTAGGGACCTGTGAGCAAGAGGGACCACGTCTGGATTCCCCCATTACACTTAGGGTGACCAAGCCCAAGAGCAATTTACATATGCAAAAGTGTAGGTCAGAGATGCTCAACTACACCCATGAGCCTGTAAAAGAGCTCACTAGGACAGGTGTCCTATGTCCAAAGTGCAATTTCTTTTAGCTCACAAGTACCATACACAGATAAGAAATATTCTGAAGAAAATCATACTGGTCCTGCCCAAATGACAGTCCAACTACAAAATGCCAGACAATTCCTCTCTGAACAAGAGAATCAGGTAATCCCAGATGTATGTTTTGGCCTTATTGGGCCTCGTTGTGAGATGCATCTGATCCTTCTAGGCACCTGTGAGAAACAGGGTCCCACTGTCCACTGGCATACACAGAACCACACACAGACTGTCTGCCACTCAAGCCTTGTTGTATTCTGTTGTTCACTGTCAGTCACAGAAGTAGACATACACAGCCTTTCATTCCTTCCTGGTTCCTCTGTCCACTTGTAGTCTCAGAACCACACATGCATTATCTCAGAATTATACATTTTACGAATGATGATAGATGGCTTCAATGCAGATATGTTGTCAATCCAGGGAACTATCTGACTGCCATTTGGACACAGGAAGGAATTTGTTACCCACTTGGGGCTTACCTGGAAATGGCTTCAATGTTTTTTTTGCCTTCCTCTAGATCAAAATGGGTGTTTTTAGTCATGGGCTGGACTTGATGGACACATGTCTTTTTTCAGCCTCATCAACTATGTTATTGCTGTCTGCTTCCCAAAACTTGTTCCTCTGGCCACTGCTAGCAACAGAACCACATGTACACTGCCTTAAATCAAACCCTTTGTACTTTGTACTCCATTCTGGAGTTCCAGTGAACACAATTTAAGAACCACTGCACTCAGTGACACAATCCTAAAAAACATGGTGACAGGGTTCACTTCTTTTTAATCCCTTAGATGTTAAAGATGTCTCCAATGAACTGGAAATTAAAAAGTTTGATATGTCTTTAGCACGAAGGGATTAAACCCACCTATCCCATATGCCTCCATGTAACTGCACCTCTATTACACCCATAAAAAGGTTTCTTAAAGTTAAACCATTTATTTCTGTCATTTGCCAAAGGATACTAAAATGAAGGCACTTATGGTTGTTTGAACCAATGGCAAAATGAAGTGTAAGACTCATAATGCACTTCATCTACATGACAGTCTATCATGGTGCCCGTGCTATTCGGCGACATTCTGTCAGTCTACACTCCTGCTTTACACCTATTGGGTGAACTGTGATTGTCCCACCCAGTATTGTCCTTAAATACTGGGTTCTGGCACATCTCCGGTGCCCTTTCGTGGTGTTCCAGTACCAGCGCTTGTTCCTCTTTATTGTGTGCTCTCAGTGTATCGACCCGGCCTGCCTGACTACTCTGTATCTCGTTTCCTGCCTGTGCACCGACCCGGACTGCCTGACCATTCTGCTTCTCATCTCCTGTGTACCGACCCGGCTTGGCTGGCGTTCCTGCTCCGTGTACCGACTTGGATTGGCTGACGTTCCTGCTCCGTGTACCGACTTGGATTGACTGAGGTTCCTGCTCTGTGTACCGACTTGGATTGTTCTACGTTCCTGTTCTGTGTGACTCCGCCCGGTTGGGCTGCTGCCTCCTCTGCACGCCCTGACCGGTCTCCGGTTAAGGGTAGTGCTTATCTCTCGCTGTCTGTGTACAGCTGTGCAGTTTGGTCTCGGTTGCCTCCGTGTCGCCTCGGTGACATTCCTATTGGTCTGCCTTACGAACTGTTCCAGGTTGGGTGCCTCTCAGGGCGAGTTGCTCAGATTCCGTTACTGCAACGGCAGTGCTCAGGCTGCTCAGTTCTCTGTTAATGCTATGGCAGTATCCAGTTGCCTAGTCTCCGTTATGGTCACGGCAGTGTCCAGTTGCCTAGTCTCCGTTACTGCTACGGCAGTGCTCAAGTGGCTCAGTCTCCGCTACTGCTACGGCAGTGCCCCTATTGCTCAGTCTCCGTTACTGCCACAGCAGTGGCTAAGTTGTTCAGTTTTCATTAATGCTACGGCAGTATCCAGTTGCCTAGTCTCCGTTACTGCTACGGCAGCGCTCATGTGGCTCAGTGTCCGTTACTGCTACGGCAGTGCTCAAGTTGCCTGGTCTCCGTTACTGCTACGGCAGTGTTCACGTTGCCTAGTCTCAGTTACTGCTACGGAAGTGCTCATGTTGCTCAGCCTCCGTTCCTGCTAAGGCAGTCCACAATTGTCTGGTATCCATATTCTTGGGCGTTACTCGTACTAAAGCTCTCACCTCTGTTTGAGCTCCTTAAAAGGCCTTACCACACAAGGGCCTGTCAACATTCTCTGTCTGCTATTAACCCATGCAGTACCGATATACTGGGACTCACTCAAGATCTGCCTGACCTGTGTCAGTATATTGTTCTATGGACTCTTTACTTATACTGGACCTGTGTGGGCTTACCTCTGTATAACCTGTCTAGTGGCTGTACTATATTGATTGTATATTACAGGACCTGTGAGGGTTATTGTAATCTTAAGTGTTTAATAAAATTGTGTTTTATCCAAACCTTCTGTGTCTGTGTGTCGAACAAACTGTTACACAGTCTCAAACACTCTGATTCTGCCTTTGCTTTGATCACAGCAGAGAGAGGCAGACAGAGACTTTTAAGAAGACCCAAATGATGGTATTCAGTCTGCCTTCACCTCACTACAGCACTGATTGCAGTACATTATACACGAACATAGCCAGTGCTCAGATAGTACATGCTTATATTGTTGAGTGAAAGATCAGTCCAATGAATTAACTTACAAGAAACCCAGTAATCAGTACACTCCTTTGCAACACTTGGATGCCCAGAATGCCTAATGGAAGTCATCTTCACTGGGCTCAGAAAGCCCTCTGACACTGCACGTGCACCAGTCTCTGATTTGAGAAGCGTGCTCTGTGGTTAACTTCTTGAGTGGCAGTAGAGGGTGAAATGAGCCACTGTATGAAAGAGAAATAAACTGCTTCTCAAGAAACAAATTACAGACCAAACGACCCTCACTCAGCTGTGACATCTGGTTACAAAAACAGAAACCGCAGAGGAGAAAACACACTTTCTGTTTCACTATTTATCGCCCTATAACTATCCCCAGATGGGCAAGCAAACAGCCTCATTGCCCTATAATCGGAACAGTCTGTGTATGAGCTCTGCATTTCATCCTGCTTTGTTACTGTGTAACATATTCCTGAGCTGGTGCCACATTGTTACAGTCATGGATAGAGCTTCCAGAAACATGCACATAACACAAATATTTCTTTATCTTCATCATTCCTCAGGCCCCTCCTTTTCCCTGCTCTGAGTAAACTCGCCTTATTACTTCTTTGAACAAATAATCAAGTTTTGTGTGCTGCTCAGCACAATCTCTGTGTTTCTTCAGTGTGATTGCACAAGCAGCTCCAAAGCAAAAAAAAAAAAAAAAAAATACCAACTCGGCTTCCTCAAAGCAAAGACAAATTTATGCTCCATTGACTGCATTCCTGCCAGCTGTCTGTGATTTCCAGGGACAGTCCCTCAAATGGACTCCCTGAGGCCGATATACTAAGACCTGAAGCACACCAAATGCATCATAGGAAACAAATTGCAATTCCCACAATTCCCTTTGATTTAAAATGGGAAGTTTAACCCCTTGAATGATAGAGAGCTCTCCAATGCACTGATTTTATAGTAAAATTAATTTTTGGATTGCTAATATATCAGCCTGTCTTTCTCAAGAACTGTGTGTCCCGAGTTTTGGGTCACTTGAAATGTAACCCCTTACACTGGTATATGGTATGACAGACAACCAATAAAGTATCATTGGAAATGTTGGCAAACACAGTAGAAGAAGTACTTTCAAAAAGAATGCCATACCCTTCTACCAGCAGATACTGATCAATCCTCAGAAAACTGACCAGTCAGTTCATTGTCCAACCTGTAGACTGATGCTGTGATTTTCACATTCATAACCTACTCGTTATAGCATGAAGGAGGTTAGCTGTGTTGAATTTCATTTCTGTAAAACAAGGTACAAAGCAGTAGGCAGGGGTGTCCGTAGAAATTTTTCTGGGGGGGGGGGGGCAAAGCCATAATATGACCCCCAGGCCATCCCATCCAGACCCTTTGTTTATATGGAGGGGGTAATTGTAGGGGGAGCAAGTGCCCCCCCTTCCCCCTCTCTAGACACCCATGGAAGTAGGCAATCCTAAAATGCCCATATACCCACCAACTGCCCATCCCTGGTCAGGAGCAGTGTGAATTAAATAATTTTCAGTAGTTTAGTACATAGACATTAATCAAATTAATACCCACCATTCTGTAGACCTTGGCTTCATCATGAGCAAATTTTTTCTGATAACTGAGTTATCTGAAATGACTATTTTGTTACTTATCGGCAAGCAACATGATTAACAGTCACCGTTAACAGTCAATCACAGTTGTAATGTTTCAAACTTTGCTCAACTATTGCTGGTTATTGTGAGGTTGCAGCATTTTGGACCATTATTCTGAGCCACATGACTGGTCGAGTACAACAGGAAGCCTTTATGGTTTGAGACATATAACGTTTTAAAGTTCCACTCTCCACCCTCTTTCCCTGATGTCAGCTGTAAAGCTGAAAGAAGAAGATTTGTGTTGGCCGACTTGAAGCGGCTCTTCAGCACAGCCGAAATACAGCAATCTAAAGAGAAATACTTCATTGGAATGGTCTACAAAGTTTGCTTTCAAACCAGGCACACTTTGTAGACCGTTCCAATTAAGTATTTGTTTTTAGATTGTGGTATTTCGGCTCTGCTGAAGAGCCGCTAGCTGGTCTTGGGACTGGGATCTCCTTCTGTCCGACTTTAAAATGTTATATCTCTCAAACCATAAAGGTTTGAGAGATGGGACTTACTCCAGATATTTTTTTTTTGTAATCTACAATATAGCATGAAATTATAAGCAGACATTACTAACCCATTCAGTCATACCAAGGTAAAGTATATTGGGGCATTATGCATAAAAGCAAACTGGAGCAATTCTGAATACTAAAAAGGTCTCTAAGGTATTTATAATATTGTATTACAACAGATTTTAGGGAAACAATTTACTCTTGTTCAGTTTTTGGTCATTTGGTTGTACAATCCTGAGTAAGATATTCTGGGTTTGCATCATGTTTTTATTACTTTTGTTATTTTTACTAAACATTCCCATTGATTTAAAAGCAGCTTTTAATTCAGTGAATACTCTATCATTTAAGGGGTTAAAAGCACCATTTAGATTAGGGGTAGCCAGTCCTGGTCTTCAAGAGTTACCTACAGTGCATGTTTTCAGGATGTCCCTAAATAATCACAAGTAGACCAATTAACGTGATGGAACTACTAATGAGTACACCTGTGCTTTAGCTGGGATATCCTGAAAACATGAACTGTTGGTTGCTCTTGAGGACCAGAGCTAGCTTACTCCTGATTTATATTATAAGTATAGTTGCAGATGGTTTGCCCCCAGAATTGCTCCAATTTGATTGATATAGGTCTCTTTGTACCACCTCAGTCAGAACACCACTCTCCTCCTCTATTGGTCACTTAGACCACTCAGAAGCAGATTGCAGCTCTGTATAGAAATAGCAATGCCTAGAGGAAAACACTCTGGTGGCCTAGCCTTTACAGACACAAAACAGTCAATAAATACATATGGGCACATAAAACACAGTTTTAAAGGCGCTGAGCCTTACAAATGCCATGCTTTTCTAAAGGTATATTCATCAGAACAGATGCTTGATAAATATCCCTCCAGACACTATCTGAAGGGAAGGATTACTGACACCTCTGAGGCGTCAGTAATCCTTCCTTGCAGATCACTGTGGTGCGATTTGCACCTCAGTGATAAATCAGTTAACAGTACACCTAGCTGCAGACTTGATTTTTACAGCTACATAAGCTAAGCAAGAAATAAAGAACAGCACTGACAGAGACAAAGGTCACAGACTACCCCTGTAATGCCAGCTTATTAGCAAAAATAGCCTGTGATTTCTAATAGTTTATTGTCAAGACTCTTGAACTGTACACGTTTTAACGGAGGTGGTTCTATCATTAGTGGATCTGCCAAAATACCTGACACTCTAACACAGTATTTCTCAACGTTAGCCCACAGAGGACACACCAACAGGTCAGGTTTTTAGGATTTCCCTGCTTAGTCAGTGGTTTCATCATTTTGATTGAGTAGTATGCGCTTAGTAGGAATATTTTGAAATCCTGGCCTGCTGGTGTGCCCCAAGAACTGGAGCTGAGAATCACAAATGCTAAGTGAAGAAAACACATAAAACAGGCACTACAGGCTTGCAAACTGGCTCTGTGTCCATATGTACTAAAGGAACACTGATGTTATAATATACCATATTTATTATCATATGGAAATCTAGGATGTTACATAACCAGGCATGTGAAAGAGTAAAATACTTCTGTAATTATAAAAACAAAAACTATTTAAATGTGACTATTTTCAAATATATTTTATTATTACACTTTTGAACTCTTTCACATACTATACAAATTACATGGCACCATACACTCCCAGTTAGCAAAAGTTTACAGGCCTTAATAAAACTTATGAATTAGAACAGAGGCTGGAAGCCCTATGCTCAGGGACCCCTAACAAGTCATGGACTCAATTCCATAGAGCTCATCGTAGCCTTTTCCCAGTGGTATTTTATCACTTAAACTGCAGGATGGATGAAGGCTACTAATGTGCATAACAGCAGATTTCATGTATCACTCCTAGGTTTTGAATGCAAAATACCTCAAGATCCAAGAGGATCACAGGAAAATAGCTAAGGGTAAATATTTGTACGACATTAACTTTCAGCTTTGTGAAAGCAATTTCAAATCTCAGCCAATGAATTCATAGCAAATTTGCATATTCTCTTCAAACTACTGTATATACACCTCTAAATAACTGACATATCTTGTTCGTGTTTGGACATTCATTGAGACAGGACATAGCACAGCACAGGACTTAGGAGAGAGGATTGATAGATAGAGAGAGAGAAAGAGAGAACACATACACAACCACATTTTTTTTTTATTACACAGTACAGGATTTTTCTTTTACTTTATACAGTGTGACAGAGTGAATTTAAGAAATTGACAGAGAGGGTCAACGTGATCAAATTCCAGTGGGAGTAATTCAGTACGAGTGGGTGTAAGAAAGGCAGGAGAGAGGTGTGCAGTGAGAGGAGTGTTGACTGGATGTATGGGGAAAGCCAGGAGAAACAAAGAAAGAGAGCATGGGCTTATTGGTCAGGGAAGGACAGATAAAGGAGAATGAGGGAGAAAAGGTATGCAGCCACAGTCAGGTACATATGAGGCAAGGATAAGATGCCAGTGGTGCAGGGAAGTGGGGGATGGCACACACAGTCTAGGACAGAAGAGACAGGGCCTGGGGGTTACAGCACCTAAAGCCATACAGTTGGGGAAGGGGACAACAGACTCAGGGGCCCCAAGTTTATCTACTGGGAGAACCGGGTCTTAGTGCAGAGAATCCTAGCTAATGAGAACATCCTGTTCTCAGTGGATAAGAGCAAGGGAATTGATGATCAGAAGAAGCAAGCTTGACAACAGGTGGGGATGCAGGGAACAGTGTGGCCAACTGCAGACAGAACAATGATACCATTAAAAACACTGGACAGACTGGTGAAATGGCTCCTCAGGTAAGGGCTACTGGTGGTGGCCCACCTGCACACATAACCATCAAAAATGAGAGCAGATGCTCCAGCAGAACCTGTCCATGCATGGCCGAATTTACATCTCAAGCGCCCCTAGGCACAGCACCTTCTGGTGCCCTTAGCCCTTCCTTGGTCCCACTACTAACCACACCCTCTTTTGCAGCCAAGCCCATTTTTAGAATTATTCTTCACAGTAATTTGAAATTTTCCAGAAGTAGATGAAAGTGCTCTATTTATTTGTTCCATTTTGGAGACATTGTAATACATTGGCTCCATAAAATAACATTGGACTTTTTTTTTGCTTTATTTTTGTTGCTCAGTTTTCTTGCACAAATATCTCTTTATTCACACACCTCTAAAGCTGTAGGCATTGGTTCCATAGAATAACATAGGACTTGGAGCACCACTTTTTTTGGTACCATTTTCTTGCTCCATTCTTTGCTCTGTTTTCTTGCTCCATTTTTGCACCTTTAGCTGTGTTTTCTTACTCCATATTGGAGAAATCTTAATACACTGGCTCCATAGAATAACATTGGACTTGGAAAACTTTTCTTTACTCTACTATGTACCCAAAGTCCTATGTTTTTCATGGATCCAGTGTATATAGGGAGCCAATGCACTAAGACCTCTAATGTTGAAGAAATCTGTGGAAATTGGTTCCATAGAATAACACAGGACTTGAAGCTCTGCTTTTTTTGCACTGCTTTCGTCTTGCTCTGCTTTCTTATTGCTCCATTTCCTTCTTGCTCCACTTTTTGCTCCATTTTCTTCTTGCTCCATTTTTTGCTCCACTTCTTGCTGATTTCTTCTTGCTCCTTTTTCTTCTTGCTCCGTTTTTTGCTCCATTTTCTTCTTGCTCCACCTTTTGCTTCATTTTCTTCTTGTTCCATTTCATTCTTACCCCGTTTATTCTTGCTCTACTCTCTCCTCCACTTTCTTCTTGCTCCCTATTTCTCTGTTTTCTTCTTGCTCCATTTTTTGCTCCGTTTTCTGCTTGCTTCAACTTTTGCTCCATTTTCTTCTTTCTCTGTTTTTTGCTCCGATTTCTTCCTGCTCCGTTTTCTTCTTGTTCTGTTTTTTGCTCCATTTTCTTCTTGCTCCACTTTTTGCCCCATTTCCTTCTTGCTCCGTTTTCTTCTTGCTCCATTTTTTGCTCAGTTTTCTTTTTGCTCCACTTTTTGCTCCAGTTTCTTCTTGCTCCATTTTCTTCTTGCTCCATTTCTTGCTCCGTTTTCTTCTTGCGCCAACTTTTGCTCCGTTTTCTTCTTGCTCCACTTCTTGCTCCAATTTCATTTTGCTCCGTTTTCTTCTTTCTCCATTTTGGATAAATCTAAATATATTGGCTCCATAGAATAAGATAGAGATACTTTGATTAGATCTATTGATCCAATGCACTAAGTCCTTTGTTATTCATTGGAGATCTCTCTAGTATCCAAGAGGATAAATAACAGACTGTAAAGGGGTATGTAACTGGTTCAGAGACATTAAGATTGCTCTGTCCACACCCACAATTCAGAATGTGGGTGTGACCAGCACAGCAGAGGCACCTCTCAAAATTTGGAGCTCTAGGCAGGTTGGGAAATCTGGCCCTGTGTCAATGGCAGTTCATGCATTTAATTAATTCTCCTTTGGACAAACAGGGAAATTCTAAAGGCATGGCCTGTTAGTTGTCCCTAATGATAGGATTGGTAACAACTGATACTGTATTTTTTTAAGAAAACTGAGGGCCGTATTCAGGCAGCTAAATAGAATAAATTTTGGACCAAACCAACTGCTCCATAAGGGCTAAGGAATTTTTTTTAAATCTATTGAATTGAGTTAAAGAAACATTTAAATCAATGGGAAATTTTAATAAAAATAACAATCATAATAAAATAACGACAGCAATATAGACCCTGTCAGGGACACCTATCTAGAAAGGGACAAGTACAGGTTCAGAAGGTGAAACCCAATGTCAGGAAGTCCAGCTACAGAAACCAGTGAACTACCTATGGTAAGATGCTGAGGAGCAATGCTGGGGGAGCAGTACGAGAGAAAGGAGTCGAGCTGTGATGTACTCATGTTGCAGCACCATACCATGAAGGTAAAGGTGTAAGACTCTAGGCCAAACATCCAGTCCCAAATGAGTTGGAGATGGGACCAGGACTGGCAGACCAGGATCATAGACCAGAAAAAAAAGCCAGGGTCAGGACAGGCAGCCAGCACAATGGAGTCAAGAAGCAAGCCATGGTCAAATGCAGGAGAGTTCAGGATAAGTCCAGGAACAAAATACAAGTACAGGAACAGAACATAAACGCTAATTATCGATCAAAAACTGAACACCGAGTACAGGAATTAGTGTGAATTTAAGATAAATGGCTCACAAAATTATGGAATGCTCTCTCCAAAATGACTCTAGCCGGTGTCTATGTGAACCATGTGTGTCTTCTTCTTTAGATGCACCATGTGCCTCCATGACAGACCCATGTGTCTTGCTTCGAAGAATGCAACCAAATAATCAGAAAATGAGTGTAAGAGAAAACTGCTTCCCTAAAATCCATAGGAAAACAATATATTCATATTTATATTACTTAAATGGAAACCCTCTCCACTTAAGATTTTTTTCTGTTTACTGTAACAAATGAGTATCTCTAAGTTATATTTTTGAATAGCATATTGAATATCCCTAAAATAAGAAGAGAATAATAAAAGCTAATGGTCATGTCTTACATTTAACAGGTGACTTTAAAGGGATAGTAATGTTTCATAATAAAAGCAGCTCTAATTAATAATCATAGTATTTGGACTTTGGAGAGTGTTATTTCAATTCTGTCAGAGTTGTAGTTCCAGAGTAATTCAATGACAAAGTATTCCCCTCCCGCCCCTTTTACTGATGTAACACTGTTCAGCCAGATCAGAAGGGAGGTGCCCAGGTAGACTGCAGAGAGGGACAATCTTCAATTAAGATAAGGGAAAAACCTGAAAAGCTTGTCAAGGGGGGCAGGGATTTCATTGTTTTCATAGGAATAAGAGTGTCCCCTTCTGTTATCTGTCCAGTCTATGGACTGCATTCCACATCTGAGTAGAGATGGCTTACACTAGGTAAAAGGGGCGGGAGGGGGAAACTTTGCTTGTGAATATCTCATAAACCATAAAGGTTTGAGAGATAAGACTTATATCACTCTTCATGTTTTTTTAATGCCTACAAAATAAAATAAAGTTAAAACGAAGTATTACTATCCCTTTAAAGCAGGGTTTCTCAACTCCGGCCCTCAGGACCCACTAACAGGCCAGGATTTGATGATTTCCTTATTAGAGCACAGGTGAGTTAATCAGTGTGAATGAGCCTCTGATCACCACACCTGTGCTCTAGCAGAGAAATCCCCAAGTCCTGGCCTGTTAGTGGGTCCTGAGGACCGGAGTTGAGAACCACTGCTTTAAAGCTTCTGACTCACTGTCATTTCGACTTTCAATTTTTTTTCCCTGCAGCCTCACTTTACAGGTTATGTGACATTCTGCTAACAGTTGGGAGTTATGTTAACACACACATTTCTGTAGCAGTTATGCAGAATATTTACAAAAGTGTGTATTGACTTAACCCTTTGAGTGCCAGAGGGGTGCGCAACACATTGTTACACGAGCATCTGGCACTGAAAGGGTTACTGCATAAAATAGCACATGTAATTTTATATACTGTACTTTTAATGGATTGTAC
Organism: Rhinophrynus dorsalis; assembly: GCA_037306005.1. Classification (NCBI taxonomy): domain Eukaryota; kingdom Metazoa; phylum Chordata; class Amphibia; order Anura; family Rhinophrynidae; genus Rhinophrynus; species Rhinophrynus dorsalis. Next base: position 294,396,601 of record CM074719.1, read on the forward strand.
TAGAGCTTTCACTTATCAGTGGGTCTCCTCAGCAACTGCAATGTGCACAGTGTGTATGTGGTAAATAACATCTGGGGGCACAACAGTATCCAAACACCATGACACCCAAAAACAAGTACTGCCGCTGTCACTGTACCCCTTTTCCACACCTGCTAAGGATACATGACAACTTGCAGACAGTTTAATACTATTGATGAACCCTCCCTGCCACCATCTTAGCATATTCTGCGGGATGGAATCTCCTCAGATGTCGCTTGATGCACTGATTGTGATTCTCCTCCACCACACTGTCATGTGTGGTCAGTGCAACACACAGTGTGCAAAGGGTAGAGACGAACTGCCACATCCTGACATCAACAGAGTGGCTATCATTTGGCGGGGGAGGTAATGAACGAGTAGGCAGTGGCTTAACAATAGGGGTCGCAGGGGTCGCACATGCGACCGGACCCGTCACTCCAGGGGCCTGGCCGCCCCCGCAATCCCCTCGCCCGCAGCAACTCCCACTACGGCCGCCGGTTCTAGTTATACAGAGCGCTGGGAGATGACATCATCTCCCAGCCTCTGCATTACTAGAGCGGCGCGCGGGAGCTTCAGTTCTAGAGATCTGTGCCGAAGGAGGCACAGATCTGTCAAGGCACGTCGCTAGACCACCAGGGACTGGAGGTAGGGGCATTGTGGAGATGAAGGGGGCATTGTGGAAGAGGTAATGTGTAGATGAAGGGGCATTGTGGAAGGGGAAATGTGGAGATGAAGGCGGCATTGTGGAAGGGGCAATGTGGAGATGAAGGGAACATTGTGGAGATGAAGGGGCATTGTGGAAGCGGCACTGTGGAGATGAAGGGGATATTGTGGAAGAGGCAATTTGGAGATATTGGGGCATTGTGGAGATGAGGGCAATGTGGAGATGAAGGGGCAATTTGGAGATTGGGGGGCAATGTGGAGGTGGCCAATGTGGTTGAGGGGGTCTGGGGTCAATGTGGTCGGGGGGAGGGCCCATGGCAATTCTTGCACCAGGGCCCGGTGGCTTCTAGTTACTCCTCTGCGAGGAGGATTGACAGAAGATGTAGTTACCCTAGAAGGTGATGGCGAGCTAGTTGTTTCACTCCTCCTGGAACTTCCAGTCTCTTCCTGGGTTGTTCTATTACTCCTCCTCTTTGATCTTGATGCCTTTCTGGTGAGTCAGGCACAGGCAGCTGACCTGTCCTGCTCTCACTATCCTTTTCTCCCTTCCTTCCCATTCCCTTTTCTACCTTCCTTCCCTTTCCTCCCTTCCTTCCATTTTCTCCCTTCCTTCCCATTCCCTTTCTTCCTCCCTTCTTATTAAATTCCCCAAGATCACTTGGGGTGATTTAGGGGGACTGGACAGCATTGGACTGCTAGTCACTTCCTCCTCCTCAGACTCAGTGGACACATAATAAGGGTCCTTCCAGTTCCTCTTTTTGCTGCTCATAGTGATAGGAGTCACAATGAGCCTCTCCTGCCTCGATTTTTTATCACAAGATAACATCACAGCACATCTATTTCGCTTTGTAGCTGCTTGTATTGTGTCTGCCTTCAGCAAAAACGTCATGAAAAAACAATGTAAATCAATGGGCAAAAACTTTTTAGCCATTGAAAAAATGGCAAAAGATTTTGGCCAGTGGGTGCAAGATGTGAAAATTTTAACCACCAGTTTTAAAGCAGATTTTCTTGTGAAAAAGTGGATAACGACGTGGTTTTTGTGAAATTTCTCGTGGGAACACGGCGACAACTTTCACCCATCCCTACTGTGGATGATGAGCAGCTTGTGGTGTCAAATTGTTGAAGGGTGGATGTGACTGGTGAAGATTGCTATTCAGAGACCAGTTACCTCTTTCTATTAATGCTGTCACTAGGAGTGGGTGAAAATTGTCACCGTGTTCCCCTGGGAAATTTCGCGAAAACCATGTTGTTATCTGCTTTTTCGCTGGAAAATCTGCTTTAAAACTAGCGGTTAAAATTTTCCCATTTTCTGCCCATTGGCCAAAATATTTCGCCATTTTTTCAATGGCTAGAAAGTTTCCGCCCATTGATTTACATTGTTTTTGCACTTCTGCTATAAAAAGTGACGTTTTTGCTGAAGGCAGACACAATAGAAGCAGCTACAGTGCGAGATAGATGTGCTGTTCTCTTGTGATATTTTGCAAAAAGTGAGGCAGGAGAGGGAAATTTTTCGCCAAACGGAAAGTGCCATTTTTTGCCAATTTCAGTTTGAGGTTGAAATTTTCGCCCATCCCTAGCTGTCATCTCTTCGACCCCACTGAATATCAATGACAGTTCAAGATGGAGACCTGCACAGAGGACTCATTCGCCTGCCCCTCTGAATCCCAGCTCAGTGTCAGAGCACTGGAGGAGGCATTCTGGGGACCTGGTGGAAATAAGCTGCAATCAAGGTGGATTTCCATGACCTGAAAATGGGGCCTTAGACCAGGACCAAGATAAAGGGACTTTCAGGAGTAGTGGACCCACCTGTGACATGTCTAAAAGGTAGAGAGGATGTTGCTGTCCACGGTCGGCTATGGGACCCGAAAGGGCTGGACCTATTTCTAAAGCTGCAGATCTTGCAGGGGTTGGTAAAGAGTCACACTTGGAGCAGTAATCCGAAGAAGGGCCAACACTACAGGCATACATGTGTTGGTACAGATGTGGAGGTTGTGGTACAGCATTGAGCCACTGCTGCTAATCTTGTGTTGGGGGGGAGTTAGAAGGTGATGTCAGTCTGCTGTGAGACATGTTCATGCTAGCAATACAGTGGCTGCCCAGGGACAGCAACATGTTGGGGTCTCTTTATGTCCTGCATGGAGTTGTCTAGCCAAGGCAGCAGGGGGAGAAGGGGTAGGTCTAGGTCCCTTTGGAAATAGGTGCCCATGCCTACTCTTACAGGGGGGAGATAATACCTCTCAGTATTCTGTGCTGAGCAAGCCCCTTTTGTGTTGGCTTTTTAGTGGAACCAATATATAATGGAACCATTTCTGGCATGGACGTGCCTATTCTTGATGAGGTCATTCAGATATCTGTTGTTACAGGACATCCAGGGCAGCTGGTGACAAAATAGGCTTGGCATCTCAGCCAAGGAAGGACACTAGTGAGCATCCTAAGAAGAGAGCAGTATGCCAAAAAAAGGAAGATTCGGCTGCTTACAGCTGGCTTTATGGAAGTGTTTTAGGTTCTTTCCTTGTACAAGGATTCCAGTGCTGAATTTGGCAAAATGAAATAAATGCGTTTGAACTCTCGTTTGGTATAGTAAGCTGTTACAGGGAGTGGAGTGTGGTAGGATGACATTCCGAATTTGAGGATGTCCCCTTTGAGTTTTGTCCAAATAGAAAGGTTAAGTTTAACCTCATTCACCATCTTTCATACCCAAAAGGGGAAACCATCAACTACAAAAGTTTGAAGTATGTCTTGATAGCACCTTGAAATTAGTGTACAGTGTGGGTCTGTGCACATTGCTTGCCAAGATGGACACTGCTGGTTTTTTGGTGGCTGTCGGTTCATCTCTTGAATTATAGCCTAGGTGGCCAGAATTTTATAATGGGTGCCATGCAATGGGGTGCTTGTGCCACTATTTGAGATCTTTATCACTTTTTGTAATGGGCTGTCAGATTTTAGGCAAGTTCTAAAGCAGAGATATGCTACCTCAATGAGATTTTCTTTGTCATACCAGTTGGCAAACAGTCTGTTGTCTTGTTAGTGACCTTTAAGTGGATAGTGTCAATATCAAGTGTTCCTATGACTGAAATAAGAAATAAGGTTTTACTCAGGTCTTAAACTTCTTATGAACAGAAATATGCTCTGAAGTGATAATTTTCAGACTTCCCCAGGACAAGCTGAGTACATTGTGTGTGCTGGTTGACATGGTTTTAAGAACAAGGAAAGTTAAAGGGATTGTAATGTCCCAAAAAAAGGATCTTCTAAATGGTAGCTGCAATAAAAAAATTTAATGCGCCTAATCCTTTCTCTTAAACCGTTATGGTTTGAGAGATGTAAGAAAATAAAGACCTCTGCTCCCTCCCCCTTCTCATGCATCCGCTGTACAGCGGACATCATGAGATCCTGCTTCTGGGACCAGACGGTGGCTCTTCAGGAGCGCTGTCATCGGGATTTCTAAGTATAATTACTTCACTGGAATGGTCTACAACGTGTGCTTGCAAGCCAGACACACGTTGTAGACCATACCGATGAAGTAATTATAGTTAGATATCCCGATGACAGCACTCCTGAAGAGTCGCCTACTGTCGGGCGACCGGATTCTGCCTCTGACAGCTTTACAGCTCATCAGGCAGAAAGGGGAGGAAACGGAGGACTTTATTTTCTTATATCTCTCAAACCATAACGGTTTGAGAGAAAGGATTAAGCGCATTAAGTGTTTTTTTATTGCAGCTACCATTTACAGGATACTTTTTTGGGGACTTCACTATCCCTTTAAGTTGCAGTTGTTGCAGACCCTCACTGGTCATTTGCTTTTATTCTATAGTTACGTCAGTGGGTATCTGCCAAGTGGATATCATTTCCAAAAGTTAGGATATCCAGACTTTAGCATTTTTCCCAAAACTTAATAGGTCCAACCAAGATTCTTAATTACAAAAAAGTCTAATTTAAAAATGTTAACAGCATCAAATGTACCTTATATATTGGGGTGAATTATTAAAAGGAAAAAATACTAATGAAAAATGATCATAATTCAAATATAGGTTAGAGAAATACATCCACAGTACAGTATAAAGTATATACCTTTGGGGAACACGTTTAAAAAAGTAGATCACAAACAATGAGTTTAAATGCAAATTTAAAGAAGGAAATGGCAAGAACAAAAGAGGGATTTAGATTATTTAACCCCTTAAGGACCAGGACTGATGTGAGTAAAACAAGAAACAAAGTATTCTTTCTTGAAATTCAGGTAGTGCAACAGAGAATGCAAAAAGGCAATGAGGTTAGTAAGAATAGAAAAGGAAATTGGAATTGTTAAGGGGAGCTCAGACTAATCCCAAAAAGTATTTAAAATACGAAAGCACAAAAACAATTAAGGAGGTGAGCACTGGACATTTCAAAAATTAGATGGGTAAATTGATTACTGAGGATACAGAAAAGGCTGATGTTGGGAAAAATTATCTTCATCAGTTTTTACCAAGGAGCAAACAATGATATAGGAGCCTCTACAACTAAAAAAATGTGCAAACTATACCATTATCAGCTATGTGGATAACACAAGAAGAGGTCAAGGAAAGACTGGACCAAATTAAGACTGACAAGCACCTGGTTCTGAGAGTATACATCCAAGGGTTATTATTAGCAGAAGCCAACGTGGTGTTATAAGGACTAGATCTTGCCAAACACTTTTATTGAGCTTCTGTGAAAAACTGGGAACCTAGAACCTAAAGTTGAGAATGGAGTGTATACTTGCTTCACTGAGTTTTAAGATGTTTATAAATGACTTGGAAATAGTTATAGAAAGCAAAATTTCAATATTTGCAGATGACAAATTAGGCAAGGTAATAAACTCAGAGCAGGATGTTTGTTTTCTACAGAAGGATTAACATTAAATGGCAGATTGGCAAACACATGGGATATTAGATTTAATGTAGGAAAATGTAAAGTTATGCTTTTAAGTACAAACAAGCATGCTACTTTTGATGAACTTAATGAAAGAATTCTAGGAGACTAATAGTTGGAGAAAGATCTTGGAGTACATGTAAACTATAACCATGTCAATGATACGTCCGACAGCAGTAGAAAAAGCAAACAAAATGCTACTCTACATAAAGGGAGTATTGATGAAAGCATGGACAGCATAATTTTGCCAATGTATACGTTGTTGGTAAGAACTCAACTGGAATATGCACTGCATCTGTTCTTAAAAATGGTGTTCTAGAAGTGCATCAAAATTAATTAAGGATTGGAGGATTTGAAGTGTGAATAATGTCGATCCAAGCAGTTTATCTACTCCTACGAGGGGATCTTGTTACTTTATATAATTATAAGCAAAGTCAAGACTCTCCCCAATGAATGTTTCATTCCAAGGCTTGATCAAATCACTAGGGTTCAATGTTTAGAGGAAAGCAGGTTTCTTTCAACTTCAGAAGATGAAGGGGTTCTTTACAGAATGGGCTACTAAATTGTGGAATTCTTTGCGTAGGGATGTGACAATCACAATTATAATGCATAAATCTAAGAGAATAGATACTTTTCTAGCACAAGGACACATACACCATGTGTTTTTCTATTTACCAGAGCTTCCTGCTTAATCCTGTAACAAAACTCTTGCAGTCAGGAAGGATTATGTCGTTTCCATTTTTTGAGATATCGTGTGGCAAAGTATATAGATTCATCTGTTTTTTCAACCTAATTTACTATGTAACTATATATTTCATACAGGTATCAAGGTCAATTTGAGAAAATTTGGCAGAATAACAGGTGTCCCTGACTGATTACATCAGGAAGTTGTCCTGACAGGAAAGGGAGGTTCCAAACAGTGGCCTGGCTCAGCAGGTTCTATTGATTGTAGAGTTTACGTGAGCAGAAAGAGGTGTGCGGAACATGGCAATTGGCCTGGCAGGGGTCTAACTTGATTAGTAATCTGACCTTTCTAGAATTATTAGCTAGTCTGCCATTGAGGAGTGTTGAGCTGCAGGGTAAATGGGTTTTCTTCTGCATGGACAAAGTTGGGGTAGTTTATGTGGAGAACATAATTCATCTAAATTGCCTGCATTATTCAGTTTGTTGCAGAAATTGATCTTGCACTTTGAGCTTAAAGCAGAACTATCACATAAATATAAGTGCCCCCAAATAGTGGTAATCATTGAAATCCTATATAATAATTCATTAAAACGTGTGTAACGCCGTGTCATGTGCAGTAGACACTGCTGCGTGTGCTGCAGTCATGCTCAGTAGAGACTGCCCGTGCCGCGGCTGATACAGAGCTGATGCGGGTAGTCTCTACTGCGCATGACTGCCCCACGACTGAGTGACAGTGGCACTGTGGCCTGTGTAATGGGCTCTTCAACTAATAGTGTTATAATGTATTGCTGGCATGATTTGGAATCATAACTCCATATGAGACTCAACTCAAGACAACAGCACAGAAGAGGGATCTGTGTGCCTGCGCTGTCAGACTCTGCAACTACCCCTTTGGCAAAAAAATGATCAGTGAGGAGACATGGATGGACATCGCAGGTGCACAGATCCCTCATTGCTGAGATGTCTGCTCTGTGAGGTGAGTCTCATACGAACGTATGATTCCAAATAATGCCGATACTTAATAAACATTATAACATTATAACAATGATTACCACTATACTAACAATTAATTGAGGGGGGCTTATATCTAAGGGATAGTTCAGCTTTAATATAAAGTGTCATGCTTATGCATGAGTTAACCTACTCCATGGTATAGGAAGGGTCAGTAAAGCATCTTACATGTGCCCCAGAATATCTAAAGGCATCTTAATAAGGGCAGGTCCTGTCATAAATGTTATTTAGAAACCTGGACAGACTCCATTGTAAAACCAGTCTTCTGAGAAGAGCATCCAAGCAGGGTAGCTTCAAGGGGCACCAGATGTCCTGGCCAGGGTAACATAAACTGCCCTAGCGAGACATTTCCCACTCATGTGACACTAAAATGGGCAGTCTCCTAGAGACAAATAGGTATTTTTCTATAAAAGTGGTAATTAGTGATGATCGAGCACCCCAATGCTCGGGTGTTCGGGTGCTCTGGCCGAGCGCCCCCGGAGGCTCGAGTGCTCGGCCGAGCACCCGAGCCCCATTGAAGTCAATGGGAGGACTCGAGCATTACACCAGGCACCCCCTGCTCTGATGAGGGGAGGGTGCCTGGTTCATAGGAAAAGGTCAGAAAATGATGGAAACACCACAGAAATGGTTCAGGGACAGCATAGGGAGGATGTCTGGATGCATCTTGGACTCCAACGTCGCTGCTGGGAACGATGTTTCGCCCGTAGTACGCCATTTTTACAGACTGACCGTAAAACACACAAAAAGGAAGATAAAAACGATTTTAGGCGAAAAATTGTTACCAAACAGTATTTGCTGTATATTTACTTGTATATCATCTGCAAATTCTGCAAAAAATGTCATCGATTTTTCGGAACTGGGGCCATGATTAAGAGGGAAACGTGCGCCGCGTAAAGCAGGTGTTCAACATGGTTATGGCCCGGGTAAGGTACAGCATTCAGGAACGGAGGCCGCAGCTACCACAGGTTTTACAACATGTCCGTTTGCCCTTGTTAAGTCCAAAATTTATAGTCGGAACAGTGGGGTCTGATCCATTGAGTAAAAGTGACGAAGTGACTTAGTGGATGAAGCCAAGAACTACCTTCTGCTCTGTCGAACACCCCAGCCCTATTTAATTCAATGGGAGGACCTGAGGCACTCCGATACAACCTGTATATCACAAAATGGAGAGCCTCATTCACATTGTGGTACAATAGTTCAGGTAGTGGTCCAACACTCATAAAGCCTATGCACTAAGTGAAAGGGCTGCCAAAAATTAGACAGAAATGTCACTCCAATACACCCTTTATTACACATAAAGGAGGGCATCATACACACCCTTGAAAAATTAGGATTAATGGCCTGCTGGTGACCCTCTAAAACATTAGGGGCGAGGGCATGCCGCTAAGCTGACCATCTAAAACATTAGGAATGAGGGTCTGCTGCTGAGCCGACCATCTAAAACATTATGGGTGAGGGTCTGCTGCGGAGCTGACCATCCTAAACATTATATGCGAAGGCCTGCTAGTGAGCTGACGCTATAAAACATTATATGAGAGGGCCCGCTAGAGAGCTGACCCAATAAAACATTATATGAGAAGGCCCGCTGGTGAGCTGACCTATACAAAAATTGTCAAACAGGGCCCGCTGGTGAGCTGGCCCTATATAAAAATTATATCACAGGGCCTGCTGGTGAGCTGGCCCTATATAAAAATTATATCACAGGGCCCGCTGGTGAGCTGGCCCTATATAAAAATTATATCACTGGGCCTGCTGGTGAGCTGGCCCTATATAAAAATTATATCACAGGGCCCGCTGGTGAGCTGGCCCTATATAAAAATTATATCACTGGGCCCGCTGGTGAGCTGGCCCTATATAAAAATTATATCACTGGGCATATGGAAGAGGAGGAGGAGGATGAGAAGATTAAGAGTCAACCATATACCCGTTTTTTGGGTGGAAGGGGTGAATGGGAATACAGAGTATTCCCATCATTGTAAATAACATATCTAAAGTGACTTTATGTTCACCCGGGGCTTTCCTCCAGTGGAGTGGAGAAGTCATGGGAAATCCAGGCCTTGTTCATTTTTATAAGTGTCAACCTATCAGCATTTTCGGTGGAAAGGCGGATACGCTTATCTGTTATGATGCCACCAGCAGCACTAAATACCCGCTCAGACAGAACGCTGGCGGCAGGGCAGGCCAGCACCTCCAAGGCGTAGAGTGCTAGTTCATACCACGTGTCCAGCTTGGACACCCAGTAGTTGTAAGGCACAGAGGGATCATTGAGGACGCTGACACGGACTGCTACGTACTCCTTCACCATCTTCCAAAACTTTTCCCTCCTTGTGACACTAGGCTGCGCATCAGGGTGAGGGTGCTGGCGGGGTGTCATGAAGGTGTCCCACGCCTTGGAGAGTGTTGCCCTGCCTTTGTCGGAACTGCTGTGTGCTCCCCTTTTCTCCCCTTCTCGGTTGGCCAAGGTAGCACGTACTCTGCCGCCAGCGTTGTCAGATGGAACATTTTGGAGCAATTTTTCAACAAGAACCTTCTGGTATTGCACCATTTTGCTTGTCCTCTCCACCGGAGGAATGAGAGATGAGAAATTCTCTTTGTAGCGGGGGTCCAGAAGGGTGAACACCCAGTAATCCGTGTTGTCTAAAATGCGTATAACGCGTGGGTCACGGGAAAGGCAGCCTAACATAAAGTCAGCCATGTGTGCCAGAGTACCAACAGGCAAGATTTCGCTGTCCTCACCAGGAGGATGACTCTCAATCTCCTCATCCTCTTCCTCCTCTTCTGCCCACCCACGCTGAAGAGATGGAACTAAAGTTCCATGGCTACCCTCTGTAGCGGAGGCAACCGTGTCTTCCTCCTCCTCCTCCTCCTCCTCCGCCTCCTCCAATTGTCGCTGAGAAGACGAAGTGAGGGTGCTCTGGCTATCACCTTGTGTAAGCTCTTCCTCCCGCATTTCCACCTCTTCCACATGCAAAGCGTCGATTTTAATTGTGAGCAGCGAGCGTTTCAGTAGACACAGAAGTGGGATGGTTACACTGATAATAGCGTTATCGCTGCTCACCATCTGTGTCGATTCCTCAAAATTGCATAAAACCTCACAGAGGTCTGACATCCATTCCCACTCCTCACTTCTGATTAGAGGAAGTTGAACGGAGAGGCGACGACCGTGTAACAGCTGGTACTCCACTACTGCCCTCTGCTGCTCACAAAGCCGGGCCAACTTGTGGAAGGTGGAGTTCCAGCGCGTGCTCACGTCACACAGCAGCCGGTGAGCTGGCAATTGTAAGCGCTGCTGCAGCTTCAACAGGCCGGCTGAAGCTGTAGATGACTTACGGAAATGTGCACACACGCGGCGCACCTTCGTCAAGAGATCATGCAAATTGGGGTAGGTTTTTAGAAATCGCTGAACCACTAAATTAAATACATGCGCTAGGCATGGTACGTGTGTGAGCTTGCCGAGCTCCAAAGCCGCCACCAAGTTACGCCCATTATCACACACAACCATGCCTGGTTGCAGGTTGAGTGGCGAGAGCCACTGCTCAGTCTGGTGACTAATCCCCTGCAACAGCTCTGAGGCCGTGTGCTGTTTGTCCCCAAGGCAGATCAGCTTCAGCACGGCCTGTTGACGCTTCCCCACTGCAGTGCTACACTGCTTCCAGCTACCGGCTGATGGGTGAGTGGCGCTGCGTGCAGAGAATTCGGAGGAGGAGGAGCCAATAACGTAGGTGCTGACGGAAACCCTGATGGAGGTAGGGCCCGCAATCCTCGGCGTGGGTAGCACCTGTGCCATCCCAGGGTCCGAGTCGCTCCCAGCCTCCACGACATTCACCCAGTGTGCCATCAGGGAAATGTAGCATCCCTGGCCACAAGCACTTGTCCATGTGTCAGTCGTTAAGTGGACCTTCCCAGTAACTGCATTGGTCAGGGCACGGGTGATGTTAAGGGACACATGGTGGTGTAAGGCGGGGACGGCACACCGGGAAAAGTAGTGGCGGCTGGGGACTGCGTACCGAGGGACAGCTGCTGCCATCAGGCTGCGGAAGGACTCAGTGTCCACAAGCCTAAATGGCAGCATTTCGATGGCCAGTAATTTGGAAAGGTGTGAGGTTAGTACTATGGCCTGTGGGTGGGTGGCTGGGTATTTTCGCTTGCGCTCAAATGCCTGGGGTAACGACATTTGGACGCTGCACTGGGACAGGGAAGTGGATGTGGTCGCTGATGGTGCTTCAGATGGTACAGGTGCAGGGCGGGAGGTATGCGGGCCTGTGCCTTCGACAGGCGATTGGCCGGCACCGAAAACAGGGGAAGAGGAGGCAGTGGTGTGGCCTGCAGACACAGATTGGCGATCCGGGCGTTCCTCCCACTTATTACGGTGCTTGGATGCCATGTGTCGGATCATGCTGGTGGTGGTGAGGTTGCTAGTGTTCATGCCTCGGCTCATTCTGGTGTGGCACAGTTTGCAAACTACAATTCTTTTGTCGTCCGCACTTTCCTTAAAAAAACGCCATACCGCGGAACACCTAGCCCTTGGCAAGGTAGATTTACGCAAGGGGGTGCTCCGTGGAACATTTGCGGGCCGGTTTGGTGCGGTCCGCCTTCTTTCTTTAGCCACACCACTGCCTCTTCCAGCCTGTTGCGGTGCTGCAGATGGCTCACCCTCAGGACTGCTGTCATCGCTCGGCTCTCCACCTTCCCAGGTGGAGTCAGTGACCTCATCGTCCACCAAGTCCTCCTCCACTTCCTCACTCTGATCATCCTCCTCATTTCTTGATCCCACCACATACTCAGTCATTGACAACTGTGTATCATCCTCCTCATCAAGGTCTTGAGACAGTAATAGTGATTGATTTGATGGCAACTGTGTCTCATCATCATCATCATCCACTTCCTTTGACCTTAAATGCCGTTCCCCTCTGTCATTTTCTTGTGATTGGGTACCCTCTAGAGGTTGTGAATCAGGGCACAAGATCTCATGTTCCTCTGCAAGCGTGCTTGGAGAGAGGTTCAAATGAAGGATTGGTGATGAGACGAGCTCCTCACTATATCCCAGTGTGGGATCACTTCTTTGGCCAGACCCTCTATGGTGGGAGGAAGGATGATCAGGGTGAGGATTATGTTGACCAGACTCTTGGCTACTGAGAGTGGACTTGGTGGAAGACAGGGTGGTGCTTAACCGACTGGAAGCAGTATCAGCTGAAATCCAACCGACCACCTGTTCGCAGTGGTCTGACCTCGAGAGTGATGTCCTGCGACGCCCTGTAAACTGAGACATGAAGCTAGGTATGGTGGATGTCTTTCTGTCTTGTGCTCTGGCACCAGGAACAGTTTCTACGCATCCTGACCCGCGCCATGAACTATCAGGATCACGTCCACTTCCCCGTCCCTTTTTACCCGCCTTCTTCATATTACACGGAATATATGCCGCTAATCTGCGGCTAGGCACACTAAACAGAATGTGACGCTAATCTGCGGCTAGGCACAGTGAACGGAATATGTGACGTTAATTTTAAAATTTGCACACTAAACAGAATGTGAAAATAATCTGCGGCTAGGCACACTAAACAGAATGTGACGCTAATCTGCGGCTAGGCACAGTGAACGGAATATGTGACGTTAATTTTAATATTTGCACACTAAACAGAATGTGAAAATAATCTGCGGCTAGGCACACTAAACAGAATATGACGCTAATCTGCGGCTAGGCACAGTGAACGGAATATGTGACGTTAATTTTAAAATTTGCACACTAAACAGAATGTGATGCTAATCTGCGGCTAGGCACACTAAACAGAATGTGACGCTAATCTGCGGCTAGGCACAGTGAACGGAATATGTGACGTTAATTTTAAAATTTGCACACTAAACAGAATGTGAAAATAATCTGCGGTTAGGCACACTAAACAGAATGTGACGCTAATCTGCGGCTAGGCACAGTGAACGGAATATGTGACGTTAATTTTAATATTTGCACACTAAACAGAATGTGAAAATAATCTGCGGCTAGGCACACTAAACAGAATGGGATGCTAGTCTGCGGCTAGGTACAGTGAACGGAATATGTGACGTTAATTTTAATATTTGCACACTAAACAGAATGTGAAAATAATCTGCGGCTAGGCACACTAAACAGAATGTGACGCTAATCTGCGGCTAGGCACAGTGAACGGAATATGTGACGTTAATTTTAAAATTTGCACACTAAACAGAATGTGAAAATAATCTGCGGCTAGGCACACTAAACAGAATGTGACGCTAATCTGCGGCTAGGCACAGTGAACGGAATATGTGACGTTAATTTTAATATTTGCACACTAAACAGAATGTGAAAATAATCTGCGGCTAGGCACACTAAACAGAATGTGACGCTAATCTGCGGCTAGGCACAGTGAACGGAATATGTGACGTTAATTTTAAAATTTGCACACTAAACAGAATGTGAAAATAATCTGCGGCTAGGCACACTAAACAGAATGTGACGCTAATCTGCGGCTATTTTCAGTGAACGGAATATGTGACGTTAATTTTAAAATTTGCACACTAAACAGAATGTGAAAATAATCTGCGGCTAGGCACACTATTAAAATGGCCCTTTTTGTCGCTGCATTGTACACTATTTGTCCCTGTGCACCTAGTACAATGTCACCTAAATATCCCCCCCCCACAAAAAAAAAATGAAATTGTGCCCCCCCAAACAAAATATAAATGCTGCCCCCACACACAACAGTCCTAAAAAGGACTTTTGGGTCTTGATATAGTGTTCCAACACTTTTATTCTCCCTACACTGACTTTCCCTTCCTATCCTCATCTCTCCCTGGCTAAGACTGAGCCGAACTCGCTGGTCGGGTTCTATACAGCACCCGATCACGGGTTCTGGCCAGCCAATCAGTGTAATGCCAGCAGCCAACATGGCTGCTGGCATTACACTGATGTCAGTGCCTCCCTGCACGTTTATTGGCTGCGCAGCAGCCGCGAAACGTGCGGGGAGGAGACCCGAACATGGCGGGCGAGCACATGCGGTACTCGTACGAGTACCGCCATGTGCCGAGCAGAACGATGCTCGAGCCGAACTGAGCTTCGGCCGAGCATGCTCGCTCATCACTAGTGGTAATGTCAGGGAAGACTTAGACTCTTTTTTTTCACAAGGACTTTACCATCTGGAGATTCCCATAGACTGTTTGAACTCTGGTACTGTATAGATTTTCTGTGTTATTCCTTATTAATTTTTTTTGTTTTGTTTTTTTCAAATGTTTGTCTTTTTTTTTAATTTACAAAATAACTTTATTGAGTAGATGAATAATACAGAAGATAAGGAGAAATGAACAGATCTATAAAATGCATTGCAATAAATACAGTAGACAGAAAGAAGTAGACAGAAAGAAGAGAAGAAGAAGAAGAAAAAGGAAAGGGTTGAGGGGGGAAGAGAATGGCAAGGAAAAAAGGAAGAAAAGAGTAAGTGGCGAAGAGAGGCGGGGAAGGGGGCGAGGAGGGAGGAGAGGGTGCCTGTGACAACAAGTACCAGCAACATGGGGGAACACCATCCAAAGGATACCGAAATAAAGTTAATCAAATGAGGCATATAACAGGGTGTCTGGGTTGTGTAAATTAGAGACCTAATCGGGAGAATATAGTCAGCATAGGACAGAGTGCGGGAGGGTCGTCAAATTTCAGGTAATGGGGAGGGTGGAGAGTAGGAGTGTCGCCTCCTCAGGATCTTTCCCTCTAGATATCTGAGTCAAACGAAGCAAAGTGAGATGGTCACGAATGACATTAAGCCATTTGGGAACAGTGGGGGGTTCAATATCTCACCAATGACGGGGGAAAAGGGCCTTAGCTGCATTAAGCATTGTGAGGAGGGCTTGTTTACGAAAGAAGGGAAGAGAAGGCAATTGGAGATAAAATAAGGTTTGCCAGAGAGTTTTGGACAGAGAGATATGGAGAATGGATTCTAGAAGATCCAAGCACGCACTCCAATATTGGGTGATCTTTGTGCAGGACCACCAAATATGAGTTGGAGATCCAGGTTCAAATAGGCATCTCCAACACAATGGGGAAATCGACTTATGCATGGCTTGTAGTTTGGTGGGTGTATAATACCAATGCAGAAAAAACTTGTAGTGGACATCTAAAGTCAGAGCGGAGATGGATGCAGAAGCAGCAGCGGTCCAAATGGAATCCCAATTGCCCTGGGGTAGCTTGTCTCCTGTTTCTTTCTCCCAAGCTAAGGCATAATATGGTTTCAAAGAAGGGTGAGGAGTGGAGAGGATAGAATATATTCATCCTAGGGTGCCTTTGGGGTGGGTCTGAGGGAAGAGTAAAAGCTCAAATGGAGAAGGAGGTGTAGAAAACCAGCTAGGTTTAATCAAGCAGGAATCCAGAAAGTGTTTAATTCGAAGATAGTTCCAATACTCTCCCTCAGGTAGACCAAGGCGAGAATGTAAAGTGTCGAAATCGATAACCCTGCCATGAACTATATAGTCCGAGAAGCGTTTAGCGGAGGAGTTAGACCAAGCCCGAAAGTCCCGGGACGGTAGTGAATATAATGAGACCGCATCCGAAAAGAGAGGAGAGGCTCGAGAGGGGAATGAGCAGAGAGTTTGGCTTTTGTTGCAATCAAGTATAGTGATGGGATGAGGCTTCAATTTCGAAGACCAGCTAGTCGCTGGAAGAAAAACATCTACAAGAGGATCTGCAGGAGGTATAGCATTGCATTCCATAAGAACCCATTGTTTCGAGGTAGTATTATGCATCCAGTCAAAAACTGTAGATAAAATAGCTGCCTGATGATATTTGCGGATATCAGGTAATCTTAAACCCCTGCAAGATTTCGGAAGATGCAGAGTCAAACGTTTCACTCTAGAGGGTCATGAATGCCAAATGAAGTTGGAGAAGAGGGAACGTATCTGTAAAAAGAATGAAGTGGGTATTTTGAGAGGTAGGGCTTGGAATAGGTACAAAATTCTAGGGAGTACATTCATTTTCAGAACGTTAATACAACCAGACCATGATAGGAATAAAGGCTTCCATCATTTTAAATCTTGAGTAATGGCCTTTATCAAAGGAGTAAAGTTTAAGGAGAAGATGTCCCCAATATTGGGAGATAGGTAAGTGCCTAAATATTTAATAGCAGATAAAGACCATCGGAAAGGAAAGGAGCATTGAAGTGAGTCAAGTAACCCCGGGGGCGGCAATCAATAGGAAGAGCCTCCGATTTGGAAGTATTAATCTCATAATTGGAGACAGTGGAAAAGGTATGGCGGACCCGCATAATGCATGGAAGAGAGGTAATGGGGTTAGATACTGTGAATTGTCTGCAAACATTGCTAAAGAGTGGTCACGATCATTAAGTAGGATACCTGTGATAGAGGCATCTTTTTGGATGTGACAAGCTAGGGGTTCCATGAGTAAGACAAAGAGTAGAGGGGAGAGAGGGCAATAGGGAATAGAAAAGGGGTAAGAGAGAGTGCCATTGACTTTAGCTTGGGCATTCAGATTTTTGTATAGAGCAGAAACAAGACCTATAAAAGAGGGACCAAAACCAAATTATTCCAGAGTATGAAAGAGAAAAGGCCAGTATACACAGTCAAAGGCCTTTTCTGCATCCGTAGATAAAAAAAACAGTAGGGGTAGGTGTCTGAGAAAGAAAGTGCAGAAGATTGAGTAAACGTCGGGTATTGTCCCGAGCTTCACTTATGTGGACAAAACCAGTCTGGTCTAAATGGATAACGGTGGGGAGGACTGGTTTCAATATCTGATCCAGGATCTTTGCATATATTTTATACTCTAAATTGAGTAGTGAGATGGGGCAGTAATTTTCACAGCATTGTGAATCTTTACCTGACTTTGGGATTACAGAATTGTGGGCGGCAGATAAAACAGGGTGAGAGGAAATTTCAGTGGGAAAGTCTTGCAAAGCATTTGTCAAAGAGGGCTTAGAAGGTCAGAGTATGTCTTGTAAAAGGCTTGGGAGAAGCCGTCAGGTCCTGGGCTTTTGCCCTGTGGTTAGGAGCAAATAGCTTGGAGAACTTCATCAAGAGAGATGGGGGGCCTCTACCAAGTTTTTAAAAGTGGGATCCAGAAGAGGCAATTTGGCCTCAGAGAGATAAGAAGAGATGTTAGATTGCAAGAGGGAGGAATTAGCTGTCGGAGGAGGTAAGTTGTAAAGCGCAGAGTAAAAAGACCGTTTGCCAATAGCAACTGAGTCATGCTTTAGGGAGTGAGAGGTGGTTTTAATGCACGGAATGTAATAAAGTTTATGGCGGAGTTGGCATGCAAGGAGAAAGCACACCTTGTTGCCTTGCTCAAATATTTTATGCTTAGTTTTCAAGAATAATTTTTCAATACGTAGTTGCAGGATAGCTTTTAATTGATGTCGGAGCTCAATGAGTTGAGTAAGAACCGAAGAGGAACCAGATGATTTATGACGTGTGTCTAGTGATGAGATAGCCCGGATGAGATAATTAAGTTTACTATTGTGCATAAGTTTTTTGTGCGAGGCCAATTTGATGAATTCCACGCGGATGACACTTTTCAATGCCGCCCAGGTCATCACGGTCAAGACCCCAAAGGATGAATTTTCAGAGATATAATGCTTAAGTGAGGTTTCGATAGCAAGTTTGATATCCGGTGAATTTAATAACATCTCATCAAGCCTCCAAAGGGGAGAAGATTACAAAGAAGATCGGGGAATGAAATGGATCAGAATAGGAGCATGATCAGACCATGAGATATGGCCAATTGAGGCTGCTTCTACTCTAGGTAGCACAACTTGAGAGGGATAAAAAAAAATCAGTAGGAGAATAGACTTTGTGAGGATGGGAATAAAAGGTAAAGTCTTTCCTATCGGGATGACAAATTCTCCAGGGATCTATTAGTCTATGGGAGGAAAGAGAAGGGTTTAAAGCTCTAGTGAGCACCCTCGGATAAGAAGAAGCCCCAGAGGAGCAATCAAGAAGAGGACGTAGGAGGGAATTAAGATCTCCACCAAGTATCAGGTCCCCTTCCTGGAAGGTGGCCAATTTGTCTAAGAAAGTATGGAAGAAAGAGGATTGGAAAGTGTTAGGAGAATAGAAGGTGTCTAGGGTAATGGTCTGATTTGCCAGAGTTCCTTTGATCATGATAAATTGGCCATCTGCATCTCACAGAATTGATTTACAAACGAAGGGAAGGTGTTTGTGAATAAGAATAGCTACCCCATTGTGTTTAGAAGGGGCGGAGCTGAGAAAAGCTTGATCGTAGAACCTGTTAGTAAGAGGCAATTCTCTCATACGGGTCAAGTGAGTTTCTTGGATCATTAGAACATCTCCACGGAGTCTATGAAATTCATGAAGAGTTAAGGACCTTTTCACTGGGCAGTTGAGTCCCTTAACGTTATGGGAAATGAGGGTTATAGACGCCAGGGAAGGTTGACCAGAATGTGAGAGAGCAATAGTTTGGAAAGGTGAATGAGTCATTTTATCAGCCATTATCAAGGGAAGTGAAGAGTACTGGGAGTGGTGTTCCAGGACCATATAGGATGTCCTCTTTACAGGCGGGGGAGGGAAGGGGGGAGGCAGAAGGGAGGGAGTGGGGAAGGAGAGAAAAGGAAGAAAACAGTGGGGGTAGAAGAGAAGAGAAAAGAGGGGAGAAGAAGTATACAGTAGCAAAGAAGGCTCATCTTGGGGCAGGAGGGAGTCCACGCACCACCCATGTCCAAAGAAAGGGGGGGTCAGAGAGCCAAAAAGGGGTCGGTGAGGTGGAGAAAAAGTAGCAACGGAGAAAAGTAGGATGGACTTAACAATGAGAAGTATGGGGTAAAGAGAAGAACCACAGACATGAGTGAGTGGTCCCAGGGACCTACTAAGAATGGTAGGCTAGCATTAATTGCAAAAGAAAGAAGGGAACATATGAACAATTCCAATAAAGGCAGAACCAGCAATGAAGTAACAATTTACTAGTGTAGTTGAGTACAGCAACAAGTACCACAGTGATATAAAACGTCAACAATCAAAGATATTTTGATAAGTAGAGGTATGGGAATCATCTCCAAAAACGATGTAACCCAGAACGGGTCATAAGAGCGGGAGGAGAGGGACTCAAGTAATATGTAAGGGAGGAAGGGCCAGGGAGCACATCCTGGCTGGGGAAGGATAAAAGGCAAGGGGGGAGTCTTGGGGGGGCTGTAGATTGGTAAGTCTGAGAATCTATAGCAGACAATCAACTCTATAGATTGTATCAGGGAGAGAGAAATCAAAGAGGTGTTATTGAGATAAGGGCTCAGAGAGAGACCCAAGGTGTTATAGTAGAACTGCAAAATATGAGGGTCAGAAATGGAAAGGTGAGGCCTTACAGTCGGGGGACAGATCGAAATAGTAAAGAAAATAACATTGCTAAATGGTGGAGAAATGGAAGTGTGAAGCCTGGAGTGATAGATAACATCGCAGTGAAATAGATCTCTATGAGTTTATGGGAGAAGGGATGGGGAAGCGATTGCTCCCCCCCCAAAAAAAAAACACCCCCAGAGATGAAAAGCCAAAGAGTAGCAAACTAACCTGGTGAGGGTCAGGAATGGGAATGATATCGCTCCAGACTTTACAACAACACGGTTGAATTATAACATATTGCATTAAACAGTAAGTTTCGTGTTAAAGAGTAATAGTACAACAGCATGTATATGAATACCAATACGTTAAACCAAGACATACAGTATTGGGAGGGGAAGAGCACGGGGGTGAGTCGCGAGTAACTAGTGCTTCGAGCACAGAATGGAAAAGGGGAGTGGTGGTAGGAAAGGGGTAGGGTAGGGATAGGGGAGCGGGGAAGACGGCAAGAGCAAGGGTCCCTCCATAATGAAGGTGACCATTTTGTACCTTATGCCCATGTACAGGGCGACATGCATCAAGTAGGGACACAGTGAGACATCAGATGATGTTGAGAAGAAATGGGGAAGATATCGCCCCAGACTTCACAGCAACACAGTTGTATTATAACATAGTGCATTAAACAGTAAACCTGGTATTAAAAATTAATGGCACAACCTCATGTATATGAATACCCGTACATTGAACCAAAATATACAGTATTGGGAGGGGTAGGGCACGGGGATGAATCACAGGTAACTAGTATTCCAAGCTCATAATGGAAAGGGGGAGCGGTGGTAGGAAAGGGGAAGGGTAGGGATATGGGAGCAGGGAAGATAGCGAGAGCAAGGGTTCCTCCATAAGGAAGGTGACCATTTTGTACCATATGCCCTTGAACGGGGTGAAATGTATCAAGTAGGGATACAGTGAGACACCAGAGGGTGTTGAAAAGAAAACAGTTACCATTCACTGAAAAATCACCCTGGGGTGACTTTAGCAAGAGGGCTAGCAGGAGTGGATGAACTGTCTCTCATTGCCTTCCTCTTGCGAGAAACTTGTGACAAGGATTCCTCCAATGGGCCCCATTCCATGGGGAAGGCAGACGGGGAGATTCCTTTCAAGGATTCAGAGGGGAGATGGAGATCAATCGCAGCCAAGAAGGATGATCAGTCTTATTTGTAGCGCAAGATGTGCGTAGAGCCATTGTAGTGAACGATGAGAGCCATGGGGAAGCTCCAGCGGTACTTGATTTGTTTCTTTCGCAATTCAGTAGTGATGGGACGGAGATCACGTCTCCATTGAATGGTGAGAGAAGAAAGGACTTGAAAAACAGCAATATCATGTCCTTCAAAGTTGGTGGACGACAAGTCTCGAGCTGCTTGTCTGGATAAGAGTGAAACTTTAAGATCACATCCGTTGGAGATTCTGAGGATGGATTCTTCGGGCGTAGAACCCGGTGAGCTTGATCGAGTTTAATAGGGTTGAGGGAGTAATTTCCAGTGAGGTGCTGAAATAGGCGTTGGCGATAGTCATCTAGCGAATTGAACTCCACCTTTTCAGGGACTCCTCTATTGCGCAAGTTGCTCCGTCTGTCTATTACCCAAGTCGTCGATCTTCAGAGTCATTTCTTCGTTATGTTTTTGTAGATAGGCGTAGTAATTCAGTGAGCTCTCTCTAAAAGAGGAGAGGTTAGAAACTTCCGTTTTAAGGGATTCGACTTGAGTCCCAATGTGGTTAATACCTTTCCGAATTTCAGTGAGCTCCACTTTCATAAATAATTTCAGGTCGGAAAGCAGTTGGGTAATATCCCCTTTGGTGGAGAGCTCATCTTGATCAGGAGAAACTTAGTCGTCACAAGCTTGACTGAGCTCATGTTAGAAAAAAACAAAGACAAAAAACAGCGCAGGGAATTCCTTTAAGTGTAGTATCTTCACAATTTCCAGCCTTCACCTTCACCACGTGCATATGAACGGTACTCACTTTTTCGAGAGGATAAAACTGCCTCTCAGTATATCTTACACTCCTGGTATATACCCCAGGTTCGGTAATCACCTCTCAGTCTCAATTAGCAGCTCTTGAGAAAGTGGGTTAGTCCTGCGAAACGCGTTGAGCTATTATTTCTGTTGAGCTAGTATATTTGATTACTATTTTTAATATATTAATATATTTTTATGAAAAAAAAAAAAAAAGTATATATTATTTTAAAATAAAATTACTAATAGCCTTGTTCACCGGCATATGGTGCTACATTTTATTTATTTATATCATACCTATTAGTATATAATAATATACCCAGAAGACACTACCCACCTAAAGATAGACATTCTATGGGAGTAAGGAGAAGATTCTGTACCCATAGAAGAATTACAAAAGGATCTATTGGTGGAAGATACCTGGGAGACTGAGAGGTGATTACCGAACCTGGGGTATATACCAGGAGTGTAAGTTATACTGAGAGGCAGTTTTATCCTCTCGAAAAAGTGAGTACCATTCATATGCACGTGGTGAAGGTGAAGGCTGGAAATTGTGAAGATACTACACTTAGAGGAATTCCCTGCGCTGTTTTTTGTCTTTGTTTTTTTGTAGTATATTGATGGGAATCCCAAACCATACAACAAGCTGCATAGGATTCTAAAGGACTTTTGGAAAATCCTTATCCTGGGTATTGTTTAAGACTGATTTTATAAAGGTTGAATATATGTTTGTATTTTATTGCACTATAAGATAAGAAACTAATTTGATATTTGTGGTGCTTCCTATTTTCCAGGGCAGATACTAAATATAGTGTTTATCTCTGGGAAATATAAATATATGAGCTCATGTTAGGCCAAAGAGTGAGATGGCGTGGCTGTCCTCTGCTGGATATCAGCGGACGCCATATTGGATCATCTCGTGGAGTGCGGTCCGTCAGGTTTACTGGTAAAAACGTGTTGTAGAGACAGGTTTTTTTTGCAGGTTTATTGCGTACCATGATCCAGATGACACAGGGCGTCAGTGGTAGGGAATGCAGTCGGAATTGCTGGGGTAGCAAAAAGTTAGAGCAAATAAAGCATCCCTGGGGCCCAGAGCAAACGGTTCAAGTGTCCATCAAGCCAGGCAGCCAAACCACGCCCCATTCCTTATTAATTTTATTACTGTTTTGTACTTGTATTTTGTATGTCATACTTTAGTTACCATAATTTTCTTTTTTTTTTTTTTTTGGATAAATCACTATTTTATTCAGATTAATTATAAATTAACCAGTTCTGTCTTTGTGCTCTGAATTGAACACATAGCTATTGGGAACTGTTTTGTGACATTATCCTATTTTTCGAACATTTGCAGTATATCTTTTTGGTTAAATTGGGTTCTATATAATCATAGTCCAGGATGTTGCCGAAGCCTCCTTAGATATTTATATTGCCTTAAACATAACTTGGTGGTGGCAGGGAGTAATTTTTGGGGAGTGGTGGGGGTCAGAAACTCTTGAGGTTAGGTGTAGTTGCTCTGTACCCTGCTGGGGGAGAGTGACTAGTGGGCCTGCGGGCTGGTTTCCAGTAACCTATTCACCCCCCCCCCATTCCATTTCATAAGCTGGCCTATAATCTTCTCCGTGACATAAGGTTTAAAGATAAGCATACACTCGGGGTGATCAATAAATTGGTTGATGCTTTGCCTTGTTTCCAGTGCTATCAGGTCAGAAGGCTGGCACTGCAGACAGAACCCACTGGTTTCAGCTGTCCGACTTCCTTGTAAAGCCTCACTTCCAAAACACTGTGATGCTCATAATGGATTCAGTTAAGGTATCATCATGGAAAGATCACTGAAGGAGCTGGAGGATTAAGTGGGCTGACTGCTGGAGAATTTTGGTTGCAGAGATGAGTGAAGGTTGTCTTCTTCAGGATAAACTGGTGTCATTAGACAGGCATAGGGAGTGGGGTTTTAAAGTTGGATACATCCAGAAGAAGTTGCCAAGTGTGGCTTTTTCTGTTGAGGTTGTGGGGTGTCACTGATGTAACAGAAGATTTTGTTGTGTGACATATAGACAGAGGTTGGAGATATGAGGTCACGGTGGTGGCTAAGAGACATATGGTTTTGTATAGTCTGTTGTTAAAGTTATATGCAACTTTACATAGTATCTGTTTTTCATTCTACAAGGATCTTTTGGTTAAGGTAGCCTAGCTTCTTTCTGGACCTTACAGCTTTCTGAGTTAGTGGCACCACTAAAACCCAGAATTGGGAATTGATCTATTGTTTTCAGATTGCCCAGGTCAAAGGCAGATGTTTTGGCAAGGATGCAGTGGTGAATTAATGCCATTAGCCAGGCATTTTGTGGATACTAGGAAGTCAGGGGACAACTTGGAGCATGAAGGTGGCGTGCAGCTGACTGATTACCAGTACTATAAATCTCTTGCAAGCACCAATCAACTTAACCAACAAAAGTACATCTTTGTCTCCTCTTATCCTTCACCACCAGGTGATTACCCCATCCCTTCATTATGCTACTAACTACAAAGATGAGAGGCAGCGCTGGCCCAAGGCATTATGCTGCCTGGGTCCATGGATGAAATGCTGCCCCCACCCAAAAAAAAAAAACACTCCCACTAATACATGTAAAAAGGGAAAAAAAACATCTTGGTCAGGGCTGAGCAATCACAATCTCATTTCTGCAGTAACATAATGTTAGTGTAGAGATGACATTTTTATGATGCCCAATCCTGACCACATTTTTTTCCCTTTTAAACAATACAAAAATAAGATTAACAAGATGCACACATTGCCCCTCAATCTCCACAATGCCCCCAATCTCTACAATGCCTCTCAATCTCCACAATGCCCCTTCCACATTGCCCCTCAATCGCCACAATGGCCCCATATCTCCACAATGCCCCCCAGTCTCCACAAATTCCAGACCACTTCCCCACTCTGCTAGCTCTCTGGCCACCACATTGTACACCATTCCCTGTGAAAATATGTCCCAAAACCAACCCCACTGAAGCACTGGTGGTCCACACTGGCCTGTGGCTGCACTGTTCAAAACCTTAACCCATTGCATTTTTCTAAAAAGGAATCCAAAACCTCCATATCCCTTTTTAACCGCCTAGTAAACTGTGTGAACATTTTTTAATAACCATTATGGCCCTCTCCAACCATCGGCTAAATACCCTAGCCATTGGAATCAGGAGACTAAAGGAAGGAGAGTGGGTTAGTGGGAAGGTAGGTATGCAGAACTTCCACTTAGGAAGGGGCTGGGAGCACAACTGGGAGCACAGCTGTGACCGCAGGAGCAGGGGAGAGCAAATGGTGGGCATTAGCCCTGCAGCATTCTTTTTCTTGGCAGGCAAGATGGTCCTGACCTCTTCTCCTCTGAAATGAGCTGGGCGCAGGGTTCTTCTGCAGCATGGTTCTCATCCTGACAGCAACTAAAAAAAAAAAAGTACAATAAAAACCTAGGCACTACCACCACACCTTTATATCCCTAACTTCTCCCCCCTTTCTCACCTGGGACTATTCTACCTGCCATCTTACTTTCTTACTGCCGGTAGAAGGGGGAGGCCACCACCTCTTGTTAGTTAGAGGGGAGCTATCACCTCTAAATGTGAGTACTTTTAAAGATATTGCATCTTCAAGCTCCTCTTCACTTCCTAATTCTCTTCCCACCTCCCTCCCAGCTGACCCAGGGAGTGCGTTCACGATTCCCTTTGGTGTGGTGTGAATGGCCTCTCATTACATCAAGCTCCGGTTAGCATTATACTGAGGTTGCAACATCAGTATAATGCAAACTGGAGCTTGATATAATGATAGAGGCCATTCACACCACACCGAAGGGAAGCGTGAATGCGCCCCCTGGAGCAGCTGGGAGGGACGTGGGAGGAGAAGAGCTGTGCCGAAGATTCAGCTTGCCCATTACACAGAAGTGCACAACACAGAAGAGTAAATATGCTTTAAAGTACATACATTTAGAAAAAAACAGCTTTCCTAATACTACTGTATTAACTAAACCTATGGTAAAAGAATATTATGAGGTAAATATTCTAATTTAAGCTATAGATGAGTTAAGTAGTTTGGTTAGAAAGTGTTTTTCTTTTAGTCAGGATATGCTTGTGGTTTTATTTGTACTGTATGTAATTGTTCATTGAGTTATTAATTAACAGTGTTGTAACTTAGAAGGTAGGGACACTTGTTCTCTGATGCCAGCATTGGGTACTTAGTTTTTGTGGACAAGTTAACCACAACATGGTGATGGGCCCTGTGTACACATCCCCAATTGGGCCTTGGCCTAGGGGCTGATACAGAATAGGATGAAATATTTAATTGCTTTATTTTTATGTTAATATGTTCATAATTACTGCTAGGATCAGGGAAAAATATAGTTAAAGCCATTACCGTAATACATCCAACGGGTATAGTGTTATTTACTCTGGGTTCCTATGAGGTAACAGAGGTCGTGGCTGGATACAGTTTCTTAGAGTCAGGTTAATTTGAATGAGATTAAAAAGTCCCTGGGGGAGATAACTTCTCCAGTTTATCATATCTCCAGTTCCTATGTTATTCTATGGAGGATATTCACTAAGATCTCCAAAGTTGAAGAAATCATAGTGCATAGGCTCCATAGAATAACATGGGGATTGGAGAAGTGATAAACTGGAGAAGTCATCTTCACTTCATCACCTCTTTATCACCGCTTAGTGAATCTCCCCCTCCATATGTTGTGCAAACCGTTTGTAAATAAATAGTTTTTGAGAAATTAACTTTTATTGTTGTGGCACAATGTGTTAGCTTATACTGATTGGTGTCTATATTAGGCAAATATTACCACATTGTGTTGTGCATTAATCTGGACAGAACCCACGTACTGCAGGCATTTCTAATTGCACAGGGAATGGTAGGTTTGGCCTCAAACATAACTAATTTGCATGCAGTGCTGTAAATTTCCATACAGTGCCCCACATAAAGGTTAATTTATCAAAAGCGATTTACTTTACAGAAAAAATGTGTTTTACAAAATATAGATACACTTTAATCCTCTGTAAAACAAGCGAATATGGTTACAAGTCTATTTTAAGTGCCTGGCAACTGTGTGGGAAGTATGTGGATCAGCAGAAGGATAAATTCAGGGATGTAAAGTGTCAATTTAAAGAAATACTGTGCTCTAATAAGCCACAATCAGATCTTGCATTTGGATACCCTCCTCCCTTTGCCAAAGTGCTGTTCTCCTCTCTTCCCGCGGGATCCTGCGATTTGCTTCAGGGCACAAAATGAATGATCTGGTAACACAGAAATCTCAGTGTCCTTTTTAGGAGTCCCTGGAGGAGGAAGATCTGAGAACGCTGAGCACAGAAGATGCCTGCAGCAAAGTCAGCGCTAGAACAGGAGCCTGACAGGGCTGTGAGGTGGGATTAGGGCCGGCATGGGGATGCAGGCAGAGTGGAGACACCCTCTTCTTCTCAACACTTTTCCCAGCTTCTTGGCTCATATATTCTTCTATTGTGAGACTCAACCATTCAGGCAGAGAGGTTTTAGGGACATATGAAGAAAACAAAAGAGTAGCAGCTCTGAGGTAAACAATTGCATTACTGAGGACAAATAAAAATTCCCCAAGTTCCCATTGATTTAAATGAGGATTTTAACCCATTGAAAGCAAGAGGTCACCAAAATATTGTTTCTCAGGGCAGCATGTTCAAAGAAAAGAGGAGGAGTCCTGGGGCAAACCATTTTCACTACAGGGGAAAACTAAAAAGTTTCATTGATTTTAATGGGATTTTAACCCCTGCAAAACAATGCATTGGACACCTCTCTAGCATTCAAGGCTAGATTTATTTTAAATTCCTATTTAAATTCCCATTTAAATCAATGGGAATTTATGCATTTTTTTTGTTGTCCCACTGTAGTGAAAATGGTTTTCCCCAGAACTCTTCCACTTTTCTTCGCAACATACGTCCCTTAACCCTTTGTGTGTTGGAGTGGTATCCAAAGTGTTGCTCTGCAATGCGTTGGATACCCTTCTGGCACTCAAAGGGTTA
Source organism: Rhinophrynus dorsalis (assembly GCA_037306005.1). NCBI lineage: Eukaryota > Metazoa > Chordata > Amphibia > Anura > Rhinophrynidae > Rhinophrynus > Rhinophrynus dorsalis. Next base: position 294,424,200 of record CM074719.1, read on the forward strand.
ATGCATTGGGGACCTCACTAGCATTTCAGGAGTTAAAAGCCCCATTTAAATCAATAGTAATTTTAATTTCTCCACTGTGTTGCAGTTGGTTTGTCCCAAAATTGCTATTCCATAGCTTTCCTAATACAGGAAAGCCGAGGAGAAGCAATTCTAGGGCAAACCAACTGCACAATAGGGGAGAAAACCATTCCCCAAATTCTCACTGATTTCAATGGGGACATTAAAGGATTACTAATGTCTATAGTTTAAAAAAGGTCATATTGCAGCTATTAGAAAATTAAAGTAAATGACCCCAGTGCCATCTCTCAAACCTTTACAGTTTGAGAGTTATAGAAGGCTAAAGTTCCCTGCTTCCTCTGCTTTCCCTGACATCAGCTGTAAGCTAACGGAAGGATATCCTGGTCCTGGGACAAGCAAGCGGCTCTTCAGCAGAGCAGAAGTAGTACAATGTAAAAGGAAATACTTCATTGTAATGGTATACAAAGTGTGCCTGCAAACCAGGCACGCTTTGTAGACTGTTCCGTTTAAGTATTTCTTTTTACATAGTGCTATTTTGGCTCTGCTGAAGAGCCGCCTCGAGTAGGCTGACTCAAATCTCCAGCTGTCAGCTTTACAGGGAGGGGGAACTTTAGCCTTCTATGTCTCTCAAACCATAAAAGTTTGAGAGATGGGACTGGGGTCGTTTAGTTTAATTTTCTAATAGCTGCAATATGATCTTTTTTAATCTATAGACATAACTAATCCTTTAATCATTTCAGTACTAGAGTTGTCCATTGCCTTGCTTCTAAATTGTAGGAGGCCTGTCCAGCATTCAAGGGGTTAATAGCCCCATTTAAATCAATGAATCTCTTATTTGCCCTTATGACGCAGTTGATTTGCTACAGAGTTTCACCTCTTTTTTACCTTGTGCGTATGATCCTTAGTGTACTTGCACACAATGCTATTTGCTCATTTGAAACTGTAGCCTTCTGGGATTACAAATATGCCTAGAGTCGAAGTGTATACGTTTATCTCCAAGATGAGGGAATACAAGTCAGTTGTCTTTAATTGGCTAAATTAACTGGAAACACAAATAGTTAACTATCAGGGGAGGAGGACAATTGCAAAATATGGGAGCCCTAGTTGCATGTATGTATTAGGCTTATGCCTTTCTTAAAGGGATAGTAATACTTAATAATTACTAATCCCTATATTGCAATCATATTAAAAAGAAATGTATTGCCCCCAGTGTAATCTCTCAAACCTTTATGGTTTGAGAGATAATCGCTCCTAAAGTTCCCCCCTCCTTCCCCTTTCCCCGAAGTCAGTGTTCTAGCTGACTGCAGGGAAGCCTGTCGTATGATCGTCAGACGGCTCTGCAGCAGAGCCAAGATCGCGTTAATAAAAAAGCAATCTTTCACTGAAACGGTCTTCTACGTGTGCTTGATTTTTTTTTTTATTAACTCGATCTTGGCTCTGCTGCAGAGTCACCTGGTGATCGTAAGACCAGATTTCCCTTCAGTCAACTACAACGCTGACTTCGGGGAAGGGGGAGGGAAAGGGGAACTTTAGGAGAGATTATCTCTCAAACCATAAAGGTTTGAGAGATTACACTGGGGGCAATACATTTCTTTTTAATATGACTACAATATAGGGATTAGTAATTATTAAGTATTACTATCCCTTTAACACATCATCCTGTTTTTCCTTTAGTGTCTCTCCTGCTACCATTCAGTTAGCAGAACATAGATTTCCTAAAAGTCAGATATGCTTAAAGGAATACTAATGTTTCACAAAAATAGCAGCTCCAATTAATCTCCATAGTATTTGGGCCATGGAGAGTGTTATTTCCTTACTGTCAGAGTTGCAGTTCAAGACTAATTGGATGATAAAGTGTCCCCCTCCCGCCCCTTTTACCTAGTGTAAGCCACCTCCCCCCAGATGTGGAATCTGGTCGTGACACCAGACAGCTCACAGCAAGGGCCAGTCTTTTTACTGTGAACATAAGGAAAACCTTGCACCCTTGACAGGTTTTTCCCTTATGCTAACTGAAGATTGCCCCTCTGTGAGATCCACCTGGACACCACCTTGCTGCTCTGAGGTAAGCAGTGTTACATTAGTAAAAGGGGTGGGAGGGGGATACTTTATCATTCAATTACTCTTGAACTACAACTCTGACAGCATTGAAATAACACTCTCCAAGGTCCAAATACTATGAAGATTAATTGGAGCTACTTTTATTATGAAACATTACTATCCATTTAAAGATGATTTTTGTTTTTTTGATTAGACTAAGGGCAGTATGCAACCCTCTGAGTGCCATTGGGGTATGCAAAGCACTGTGAAGCAGTTCTACAGTAAACCAGCTACTTATGGGGGAGAAATACAAATTACCACTTTCAACCCCTTGAATGCTGCTCAGGATATTGGATGCCTTCAATGGGTTAAAAGCCCCATTCAAATCAGTGCTAACTGTGGCCATTTTTATGTTTCCATAGTGAACTTGGTTTTCTCCAGAATTGCTCCCGTTTCCTGTGTTTGGGGTCCGATTTCTTTGTTTTTGTTTCTGACACATCTTGTATTCATATATTTTTCAAATCTAGACAAAAAAAAAAAAATCATAATATTTATACTTAATTTTCCAAATCTATTCCCACTCCCTGTCCTTTTACCAAATCTTCTGCTTTACCATTCCCCTATATTAATATTTTTAAGTTTCAAGGTCATCAGGAACAAACAATGCCACCAGCCCTGTTTGAAATGCGAACGCCATTGGCGTCCATTGCCACTGTCTCCGTGGAAACACAGTAACCATTAATTTTCAATTAAAGCAGACAAAAAGCTCGATGACAGCTCTAGGTCTACTGAAGATGTCAAGAATCTGTATTAATATACAGCAAGAGAGTATAATTGTGTGTCCATCTTCACGAGCAGCAAAGATGGGGGATAATTAGCAGCTAGAAAGCCACTCTGTAATTTGGTGCTTATTGTCACCACAGCCCGGCACATTAGCATAAATTAAGGGCAAGTTTATTCCCATTAAAGTGCCGAGATATTTCCAGCATCCTTCATTTTAAATGTTTGTTATTTAGTAATGCTATATGACAGATTTAACAATCAAGAAAAAATTATATTTTATCTTACCTTGTGAGGCAATGACTAGAAAAAGATTTTAAAGTTCTGTCATCCGTATCCTTTAAATTAAATGTTACATTGTTGTTGTGTCTGTATTTTTTGTGCTCTTTTCACAAATCTTGGGCCGTCTATTCAAATGGAAACTGGAGTAATTCTGGACGAACCCAACTGCACCAAAGAAAAAACAGAAATATGCCTATTGATTTTAATGATGTGTTTACTGCCTTACATTTAGCAAGGTCCTAAACTCCATTTACATCAGTGTGAATTGATTTTTTTTCCTTTTGTTTCCTATGGTGTATTTGGTTTGCCCCAAAATTATTTTTTTGGGGAAGGGGGATGAACTATGGTGTGATAAAAGAGTGACTAAGTGGATATAAACTCTTTAAAGGAGCAGTAAACTTTTTTATGAAAAAATATATATTGTAGGGATTTTCCTATTGAGTAAAAAAAAAAAAAAAAAAAAAAAAAAAAAAAAAAAAATATTGCTAAGGAGAGCAAAAGCAACCCCAAAAAATTCTTTAAATACATTAATGGCAAAAAATTAAAGTCTGATAATGTTGGGTCCTTGTTATCTGAAACGGGTGAGATGGTCAAAGGGGACAGAGAGAAGGCAGATATTTTAAATAATTTCTTTTCTTCTGTTTTTACCAAGGAACACCCATTGGACAAGAATCTGCAAACTACTTTTACAGAACAGGCACAGCAAGCATGGGACTGGCTATCACAAGAAAAAGTGTTAAAACAATTGAATGGTGTCAAGGTAGACAAAGCTCCAGGGCCAGATGGTATACACCCACGGGTACTTAAAGAGCTAAGCCAGACCCTGGCCAGACCGATATATCTGATTTTCAGGGATTCTTTTATTTCTGGTATGGTGCCCATGGATTGGCGTAAAGCAGATGTGGTGCCCATATTTAAAAAGGGATCAAAGTCCCAGCCAGGAAACTACAGACCCGTAAGCTTGACATCTGTGGTAGGGAAGCTGTTTGAAAGATTGCTAAGGGAATATATTCAAGAATTCTGCTGGAACAGGAATATCATTAGCAATAGCCAACATGGCTTTGTGAAAGATAGGTCTTGTCAAACGAACTTGATCGAATTTTATGAAAAAGTAAGTAATAATATAGATGAGGGAGCGGCGGTTGACGTGATCTATTTAGACTTTGCCAAGGCATTTGATACAGTTCCGCACAAGAGGTTACTGTACAAATTGAATGAAATAGGACTAGGGGAAAAAGTTTGTGTGTGGATTGGAAATTGGCTGAAAGATAGAATGCAAAGAGTGGTAGTAAATGGCAAGTTCTCCAGTTGGATAAACGTGATAAGTGGAGTGCCTCAGGGATCTGTCCTGGGTCCTCTTCTTTTTAATTTGTTTATTAATGACCGCCCAGAGGGCATAGGAAGCCATGTATCAGTGTTTGCCGATGACACAAAATTAAGTAAGGTAATAAAGTCTGAACTCGATGTGTCTTCATTACAAGAGGATTTGGACAAATTGAGTAACTGGGCAGGCAAATGGCAAATGAGATTCAATATAGACAAGTGTAAAGTTATGCATTTTGGGTATAATAATAAAAATGCAACATATAGTTTAAATGGTGTTTCTCTGGGGAAATCTACTAATGAAAAGGATTTAGGAGTAATGGTAGACAATAGACTTAGCAGTAGCATGCAGTGCCAGCTGGCAGCTGCAAAGGCCAATAAGATATTGGCATGTATTAAAAGGGGTATTGACTCAAGGGAGGAAGATATAATTATGCCTCTTTACAGGTCCATGGTAAGACCCCACCTAGAATATGCTGTTCAATTCTGGGCGCCCTTTCTGAAGAAGGACATTATGGAACTAGAGAGAGTGCAGAGGAGGGCTACAAAACTAGTAAGGGGAATGGAAAGTTTTAGCTATGAAGAGAGACTAGAAAAGTTAAACTTGTACACACTAGAGAAACGGCGTCTTAGAGGGGATATGATAACACTATATAAATATGTTCAAGGCCCATATAAAGGGCTTTCAAAAGACCTGTTCATTAACAGAACAGTACACAGGACAAGGGGCCACCCGCTTAGACTTGAGGAAAGGAGATTTAATCTACAACAGCGGAAGGGTTTCTTTACAGTAAGGACAATAAAGGTATGGAATGCACTTCCGGAGGAGGTGGTGCTATCAAATACATTAGATGCCTTTAAAAGGGGCCTGGATACTTATTTAAAAGAGCATAATATAGAGGGCTATGCACGTTAGTACTGGGATTAATATTTAGTTAGGGCTTGTTGATCCAGGGAGAAATCTGATTGCCATTTGGAGTCAGATGCCTTCTTTTGGGTCAGCGATGGTAAACAGGAATAGGAAAAGGGTTGAACTGGATGGACGCAAGTCTTTTTTCAACCTAAATTACTATGTAACTATGTAACTATGTAACTATGTAAAATAAGGGTACTCCCACTGCTGAGAGATTTATATTTCCAGAGTTATTACAGTTTAAAACAATGTTTTTTTTACTTTAGCAGTGCCCTCTAGTGGTCAAATTCTAATTAGATTTCCTGTTAGATTCTAATGGAGAGGAAAGTCAGAAAAGTCAGAGACATACAGTTCTCCAAAGAGTGTGATAGAAACTGTCTGTCACTTCCTGTCAGTTAGAACTATCAGGAAGTAAACACAGTAAATTCACTTCCTGATTATTTAAACTGCTATACATTTTGAATAAAACATCTGACAGCAGTGGGAGTGACCTTGTTTTATTCATCAGGAAATACTCTGTAAAATATGTGTTTTCATAAAAAATGTTTACTGCTCCTTTAATTATGCTACACTATCAAGCCTATGCACTTAGATCTCTCTATCTTGATCTCTGCATAAGTGCTATAGAATAACATTAACTACAGAGTTTATATTTAATTATTTGTTTAAAAAAATGTTTTACCAGGAAGAATATAATGTATAGTCCTCTCATTTTCAAACATGTGTCCTGTAGAGAATTTACAATACAAAAGTAACATATTTGAACAGATAGAAACAAGAAAAAAATGACATATTAATATTGATCACACTGGAGGCTTTCTAAATACAAAAATGGTGACCAGGAATCAGAATACAACTGAAAATGCTGCACAAAATGCCCCAGCAAATCTCTGAGGGGTCTCACAAGCAAGTCCCTTGCTCTTGTATACAGGGGACAGAAATAAAAAAAATGTATATCGTTGGGAAGTGGCACTGTCGGAAGGCTTGTATGCTCAGGTATTGAATCTGGGGGGAATTGTCTCCCTGGCCTGGAATCCTCCCACACATCTCTACCCATAATATGGGTCTGGCATCAGACAGGTTAGAGGTCTGAATGTTCTTGTATGGAAGGACTCAATGTCACACACTCTGCAACATTTAACATTTGCAGGATAACCCACCTCTATCTCTGAAAAATACATCTCTTCAAGGAAGCTTTCTTGATAGATCCCTTAGCTAACTAACAGATTTATTTACATGATGAATGGCTGAATGAAAAAGGAAATACTATGATTTCCTTGCACATTCACACATTCACTAATGGCTGGATCATATCTGACGGTATCATTAACAACAAAGTAAATAAACAATTTCCACCCACTGGCTGGTAAATCCCAAAAGATATCTATGGGGAGTACACATGCATACACATTGGCTTAATGCATATGTGTATATCAAGCGGTATTGGAGTTTGAGATAATCATCACAATCTCCATAGAATTAGCCAACCCACATGGGAGTCATCCAATAATATTTGGCAGGTGCTCATGTGGGCTGGCTGTCAGCCATGCCACCCTGTGATGGAATCAGCAGGGGAACACAGGAGAAAGATGCATTAAAGGGATAGTAATGTTTCATAATAGAAGCAGTTCTAATTAATCATCATATAATTTGAGCCTTGAGTGTTATTTCAATTCTGTCAGAGTTGTAGTTCAAGAGTAATTGAATGATAAAATATCCCCCTCCTGCCCCTTTTACTGATATAACACTGCTCAGCTCAAAGCAGCAGGGTGTGTCCAGGTAGAGTGCAGAGAGGGACAATCTTCAGTTAAGATAAAGGAAAAACCTGCAAAACCTGTCAAGGGGGGCAGGGTTTTCATTGTTCTCACAGTAAGAAGATTGGTCCTTGATGTGAGCTGTCTGGTCTATGGACTGGATTCCACATCTGAGGAGTGGGGGCTTACACTAGGTAAAAGAGGCCGGAGGGGAAAACTTTATCATTCAATTACTCTTGAACTACAATGCTCACAGTAATGAAATAACACTCTCTATGGCTCAAATACTATGAAGATTAATTGGAGCTGCTGTTTTTGTGAAATGTTACTATCACTTTAAGATGACACAACTGTAGAAAGGGGCTGCTACAGTTCTCTTAACCACATGAAAGAGTCCTAGGTTTGTTGTAGTTGGAAAGTAAATATGGATAGTGCAATAGTGCATTATTGTATGTGTATATATATATATATATATATATATATATATATATATGGGATTTTGCTGCTAGTAAGACACATTTTCCAGATTAGGTTTATGGTAATTAAACTACAAGCCGACATGAAGTTTAACAACATACACAAAAAATTAACCTTGACATGTATCTCTCCAATCTTGCTCTACACTAAACTAACCAGATGACACTTTTAAAGGGTTAGTAATGTCTTAATGATATAAAATAATATTGTAGTGCAGAAAATAAGAAATCCATCGATGCGATTCCTGACTCGCAAACCTTTATGGTTTGAGAGATAAAGCGTTCTAAAGTTCCCCTCTCCCTCCCCTTCTCCTGACGTCAGCTGTAAGCTGACAGCCGGAGATCTCAGTCTGGGAACCGACAGGCGGCTCTTCAGCAGAGCCGAAATAGCACGAATGAAAAAATAAATACTTCATTGGAATGGTCTACAAAGTGTGCTTGCAAACAAGGCACACTTTGTAGACCGTTCCAAAGAAGTATTTCTTTTTCATTCGCACTATTGAGGCTCTGCTGAAGAGCCTCCTCGCGTCGGCCGACTCGGATCTCAGTCTGTCAGCTTTACAGCTGATATCAGAAGAGGGGGAACTTTAGAACGCTCTATCTCTCAAACCATAAAGGTTTGCGAGATAGGAATAGCATCGATGGATTTGTTATTTTCTGCACTACAATATTATTTTTTATTTAATTAAGACATTACTATCACTTTAATCAGGGACTATTAGAAAATGTGCATACTTTAGGATTGCATTTAAATCAAAGCAGCCCTGTAACATGCATGTCTCATATATGTTCCTGGTTAAAGGTGAGGTCTGGTCAGCCTGCTCTACAAAGAGATACATGCATAAAATTTCTCATTCACACTTAGGGCATTTTATATGGTCGTTTGGCAGTGATCCCACAAAAGTGAATATTCCGCCACTGAAGCTCATGTACTTAGAAAAAGTGGTGCATACCTAGCGAAAACCAAGAGCACCATAATAACAATGATAAAAAATATGATTTAAACAGGGTTTTAACCCCTTGAATGCTAAAGTTATCCAGTGCATAGCTTCACAATGTACTGGAGATTTTGCTATCATGCAAAAGGTTAAAAGCACCATTTAGTTTAATGGAAGGTTTGGGCCTTTGTATTATTTCTTTGGTCTGCACCAGAATTGCACAAAGGGAATTAATACTTTAACTGCCAGAGGGATGCCCATACCCCTCTGACACCCAAAGGGTTAAAGCTGGGTAGATCTGATGCCTCTGTTGTTCCAATGCAGCCCTGCATTAGCAGTCCACTATTTCAATGCAGTGTATTTCACCTTAAAGGGACAGTAACACTTAATATGTAAATATAAATATACAGGATTATATGTAGGGTTTATCCTCCTGAGTAAAACAAGTGCACTCCCACTGCTGATAGGTGTTTATTCAAAAGTTACTGCAGCTCAAACATACATTTTTGTAGGTGCAGTACCTCAATAGCCTGAAATGTTACAGTGGTGCTGCATACTTCCCAGGTGTCCCTCTTTAGGAGGGACAGTCCCTCTTTTAGACCCAAATCCCTCTGTCCCTCTTTCCCACCCTGATGTCCCTCTTTTTAGGGCATCAGACAGTGTGGTGTGTGTATATAAGTGTATCACATTGCTCTACAGAAATACAACTCACATTAATGTTTTTTTAAAATGTCAGTATATATGTTTATAAATTAGTCTGTGTAAATAAAATACTATGATCTTGTTGTAAGTCATTTATTAGGTTACACTAGGAGGTGTTAATATGTCATGAAACAGCCTAAATATTCTCGCTAATGTCCCGCCCACTAGCCACGCCCCCAGCAACACCCCCTAAAACACAAGTGTCCCTCTTTGGCAATTTGAAATGTTGGGAGGTATGGTGCTGTTGCTACACCATTCTATGAACAGCTCTGGTCAGCTGATCATAAACATCCATAGGATGGTGTAGCAACAGAACCACTTTACAATTTCAGGCCAATTCGAACTGCACCTATAAAGCTCAAACTTAAGCTGCAATAACCTTTGAATATAATACCTCTCAGCAGTGAGAGTGCCCTTGTTTTACTCAGGAGGATCAAAATTACTATATATGTTTTTATATATTAAGTGATACTATCCCTTTAAAGGGAACACTACTGTTTGGGTAAGTATAACAGCAGAATGTTGCATTAGTAAATGGAGCCCACTGAGGTTGAAGATTTTTTTTTATATTTTTAAACTGAAGGCTAACTGCAGTTCTGGCTTGATTACATCACTAGCTTCCTGCAGCTTCCCTGGAGCTCTGTGACTCGTTCCTGAAAGCTTTCACTGACTCACTTACCACAGTGCTAGGACAGGGGGTATATATATCACAGCTGGGCTCTTACTCACTGCAAATGAATTCATGAATTTCAGTGAAAGGAAAACCTAGCTACTCACATCATATCCAGCCAAAGCCATCCTTCAAGGGGAATTTAGTGTAATTACCCTAAAGGGAGCCATCCCCAGTCGCAGTCACAACATTGACCTGCTTCCTGGGAACTGACAGGGAAATTACAGGCTGTGCACTCTGCAGAGGGATCATCCTCTTCTCATGCACAAGACAGGCACAAGAAGAAGTAAAAAAGAAGAGCAGCAGCAATTGGCTGTGAGACATTTCTCTGTTGTCTCTGGAACTGAAAGTGACTTGATTGTTCTGCAAATAAAAGGACCTTATCTGTCACGCTAAAGAGGTAAAATTATGGAGCAAGCCAACTGCACTGTAGGGACACAAGGAAAGTTCTGCAAATTTGCAATGAGTTAAATGTATTTCTTGCATGCAAAAGAGGTCTCCAACACATTGACCGTTCAAGTGGTTAACCTTTTGAATGCCAGAGAGGTATCCAAAGCATTACGTTGCAATGCTTTGGATACCTCTCTGGCACTCAAAGGGTTAAAAGGCCCATTTAAACAATTGGTTTGCTTCAGAGTTGGTCCTCTTTAGCTTGATTAATTTATTATAATATAAGAGCCCTATACACAAAACAAAAGGGCAAAGAGCAATTCTGGGGTAAACCAGTTACAACTAAGGGGGTAAACGATTGAATGCTAGACATATCAATACATTGTAAAGCAATGAACTGGAGACCTTTCTAGCATTCAGGGACTTAAAGGGATACTAATGTTTAAATTTAAGTTTATTTAATATTGTAGGCATTAAAAAAATAAGTACAACGATGTAAGTCTTATCTCTCAAACCTTTAAGGTTTGAGAGATATAACTTGCTAAATTTCCACCCTCTAGGCTGTTTCAGACAAGTCTGCCATCTAGTGGACAGCAGGAGATTCCGGTCCCTGGACCAGCCAGCAGCTCTTCAGCAGTGCCGAAATTGTGCCATTTAGAACTAAATACGTCACTGGAATGGTCTACAAAGTGTGCTTGCAAACCAGGCACACTTTGTAGACTGTTCCAATGAACTATTTGTTTCTAAATAGCGTGACTTCGCCTTTGCTGAAGAGCGGCTGGCTGGTCCCAAGCCCGGAATCTCCTGCTGTCCACTAGATGGCAGATGTATCTGAAACAGCCTAGAGAGGGGAACATTAGAAAGTTTGAGAGAAAAGACTTACATCGTTGTACTTATTTTTTTAATGCCTGCAATATTAAATAAACTTAAATTTAAACATTACTATCCCTTTAAAGGGGATCTATCACCCCTATACAAGTTTGTCTTAATAGTTATATTATATAGCGAATATGTTGAGTACTGTATTCATTCCTTTTTTAAAATCTCTATTTTGCCGAAATTCAAGGAATAAATACTGCCCTGCACCCTACTTCTGGACAGACTGAGATTCCCAGCTCTGTACCGCATTCTGTCACTCTTCCTCTGATTCCATCCCTCTATCCAGCCTCCTCCAATGACTGAGGCTTTCTGCCTGTACGTTGGAGCAGTGTCTGGCCAATGAGAGCGCTCCAGCTTACAGGCAGATAGCCGCCATCATTGGAGGAGGCTGGATAGAGGGAGGGGATCAGAGGCAGAGTGACAGACTGCAGTACAGAGAAGATAACCGCAGTCTGTCCAGAAGTAGGGTGCAGGGCAGTATTTATTCCTTGAATGTTGGCAAAATAGCAATTTAAAAAATAAATTAATAGTGTATTCAACTTATTTGCTATATAACATAACTATTAAGACTAACTTGTATAGGGGTGATAGATCAACTTTAAACACCCCATTCAGTTGGAGTTTGGGGAACTTTTATTTGTCCTCTGTGATACATTTAGTTTGTTCCAGAAAGAGGGGCATTTTGATGGGGCCATTGTGAAAGGGACATTGTGGAGAATGAGTGGCATTGTGATGGGGGCATTGTGGAAGGGGCAATGTGGAAGGGGCATTTTGGAGAATGAGGGGCATTGTGATGGGGGCATTGTGGAGAAAGAAGGCATTGTGGAGAATGAGGGGCAATGTGGAAGGGGCATTTTGGAGAATGAGGGGCATTGTGATGGGGGCATTGTGGAGAAAGAGGGGCTTTGTGGAGAATGAGGGGCAATGTGGAAGGGGCACTGTGGAGAATGAGGGGCATTGTGGAAGGGGCAATGTGGAGGTGGCCAATGTGGTTGAGGGGGGCCAATGTGGTTGGGGGAGCACATGGCAATTCTTGCACCAGGGCCCGGTGGCTTCTAGTTACGCCTCTGCTGACCGTGAGTGACTGAGGCACTGACACAACTTTACTGTCCCAATGTCCTCCAACACAAGACAAGAGCCAGCCAAGTCAGATGCACCACGCTTGCTTGCTGAAAGCCCACTCAGTCCAGAGAGACTCACTCGGGCTGGCAGCAGGCGAAGACTGTCACTCACTGTGGCACTGTACCTCTTCCGCCTCATTTGGTCTGCGAGTGCGCAGTGTTTGTGATGTTATCACGGCCCGCAGGGGCGCGTGATGATAGGGGAGGGCAGAATGGGAGTCTGTGGGACATCAGGTTGGGTGACAGACCCAGCTAAGAGGACACCCGACCAGCAGAGGAGGAGTCAGGAGCCAGGGGAGCCTCAGGACTATTACCATTCGTCTCTGTGAGACTGTGACCTGTCAGAGCTGAAGACTAACTAGGAGGACCCAGAGAGAGAGAAATCCAAGCAGCAGTGACAGTGACAGACAGTCGGAACTGAAGAAGACCCACCACAGTCCAGGTAAGCCAGTAGTGGCTTGGAGCTTGGGGTGTACTGGATGCCTTGAGGCTGGTGGAGGGCTGAGGGGGCTACTAGTGACCTGGAAGGTACTGAATGACCTGGAGGGGGTTACTGGATGGCCTGGGTGGGGATGGATTGCTTTGGGGGCAATGGATGGCCTGGGGGGGCAGTGGATGGCCTTGGAGGGAATGGATGGCCTAGGGGGGTACTGGATGTCCTGGGGTGGTACTGGGTTGCCTTGGGGGGAATGGATGGCTTTCGGGGAAATGGATGGACTTGGGGAGAATGGATGGCCTAGGGGGGATACTGGATGGCCTGGGGGGGGGATGGATGGCCTTGGGGGGTACTGGATGGCCTGGGGGGGGGGGGTACAGGATTGCCTGGTGATAGATATATATTTTGAATAAATAATTATGAGAAGTGCCCTTTTTTTCATTTGAGCCCCTGCCCCCCAAAGTGTCTGTGCACGTCCCTGCCGTCATGGGTTGTTATACCCTTAAGGACCGTCATGGGATTCCGGGCTCTCCGAGCAGCTGCACGCCGCTCTTGAAGTCCGGAATCGGATTGTGGAAAAAAAATGGCCCCTGGCCCTTAAGTGACAGTCATGTGCATGTGCAGCCGGTCCTTAAGGGGTTTGTGTTCAGTCCTCAAGGGCCACCAACAGTACAGATGAGTCAGTCAAAATGAATGAGTCACTGACTAACACACCTGTGTTTAATGACGGAAATTCTTACATCCTGGCCTGTTGGTGGTCCTTGAGGACCAAACTTGGACAGCCCTGCTCTCGAGGGTAAAATCTCATGAGCAGGGTTCTCTCCTACAATTGTAACCGTTTGCTAAGTGTGTCATGTATTTGTAGCGAGTTTGTAATTATCAACCACATCAGGTAAGAATTATCATGTTTTTTCAGAAGGTCACAACTATATTATTTATAAGAATTTGCCTAAGGACTTGATTGCCCATGCCTGAGGGCAGCAATGACTTGTAGGCCTTCATTTTGACATCCTTGGTCTAAATGCATCAGAGTAATAAACAATTGTGTTACTTGCATTCTCCACCCAAAAATGGCAGACCATGGAAGTATTGCACCCAAAAATGCTTTTGAGATCTAATAACTTTTGAATTAATCATTTTGACGCAATAAAAGTACCTTTGTTTCACTCAGCCCAAGAGACCATACAAAATCAGCCAAAGAGGCCATACATTTTAACTATTACTGTACCTTGAACTCTTTGGGCTGGATGTTCAAAAGAGAAGTAGAGGAGTTCAGGGGCAAACTATTTGCAATATGGGAAGAATTAAAAATTCCCATTGATTTAAATGGGGATTTTAACCCCCTGAATTCTAGCAATGTCTCCAATGCACTGCTTTGCAATGCTTTTGGAGAACACTTTAGCATTCAAGGGATTAACACCTTAATGACTAGTGGTCTGTGTAGTGGATTATGCTTTAAGGAAAGCTTTGATCTTATTCGATGAGCCATCACACATGACTGATCGCCGGCTCGCTGAACAGGGGTCTGATAGTGACAGCTCTGTTCTTGGAGCGGTCAATTTCAGACACCGGTAGTGCACAAAGTGCTCCTGCAGGAGCAATGTGAGCAAAAAATATGTGACCTACCAGGACTGTTATCAGTTCTGTAGGCAAGGACACGGTGATGATCCTGGTACTTCACCAGTCATTAAGGGGTTAAAATTCCCGTTTACATCAATGGGAATTTGGGGATTATTTAGTTCTTGCCCTCTAGTTCAAATGGTTTGCTCCAGAACTCCTTCAGTATTCTTTTGAACATATGGCCATTTGAGTGCCACAGAGGTGTGCAAAACGATATGCTGAGCAGCATTCTGGCACTGGAAGAGTTAACAGCACATGATAATACAGTATAATGAGACAAAAAATGTACTTTTGTTCTTCCTGGTAAAACCCTTTCTATATAAATAAATAAGCACTCAGCAATAGGAAACGGCACCATCTTCATATTGTAATAAATAAGATTAACCCTTTGAGTGCCACAGTGGTGCAGCATAAGTGGAAAATAAGTAACCCCCCTAAAAAAAAGGGGGATCTAGTCAATAAATCATTACCCTTAGGTGCTACCACAACATAATTGTATTAACCCCAAAAAGGAGGAAATAAAAAGAAATGTTGATATTGGTGCACACTAACAGATACCAAGACAAACCAGCGCTCCTCTTTGTAGGGAATAGATGTGTGCCCTGTATTTGGCATATATAATATTTCTAAATAAAATAAGTGAGATATTAGTTTTCAAAAGTTGGCCAAGTTGTGGGTAAGCTTGCCAGCCCACCAAGGTTTCTCACTGTATGGCAAGACCTACTCTATTACACCTGTAACTCCCTATCTAAAAATTAAAATAAAACTTTGAGTTCCCTGAGGAGATGTTATATTAAACGCGTTGGAGAGCAGGGGACCCTTTAAATATGCTCTTTTTATTGCTTTTGGGTCCTAGTGTGGTGCAATTAAAAACAGAAAACACACTAAACTTATATAAAAAAGTAGCTTTTTTATTTCAAAATTATTCAGAATTGATTCTCAATAATTTTGAAATAAAATGAATTTTTTATATGTTTAGAGTGTGCCTATTTCAACTTTTTTCTTTCCTCCTTTTTTGATAAATAAGTAAGCTACAGCTTAAAAAGACAAACATAATTAGAGTCAATACATGAGTGCAAATCAATTTAACCCTTTCAAGGCCAAAATAAGTTTTTTTTTTTTTTTTTTTTAGTTCGTATTATTCGTGAAAAGGTTAAGAAATTCTGGAGCAGCCTGACATGTTCTCACAGTTGCAGGTCACAAAATACCTCAGAAGGGCTTACTTTGTCAAGGGAAAGAAGATGATGGCACCTCAGGGCTTAGTACCCAGGATGCATCTGTTTCCAGTTGACACTGTGATAAGCTGAGAAAATTGAGAGTTCAAAGTAACTTTAGAAATGGAAAGTAACATTTTCAGTGCACTGTCTCTTTGGGAAGTGGAAAGATGAAGACAAAACGAGGGAGACAGAGAGATGAGTAAACAGGAAGCAGCCAATGATGTGGAAGGAATGTGTTACGGGCAGAGAGTCTGAGCGAGAGAGGGTTTCCGTAATTTGACTTTCATAATGCTGCACTTACGTGATATTAGTAAACCAGACAAACACTGAGCAGGACGCAGGCTCGCATCCAAATACAGGCCAGGCCAAAACTCCAACCCCCACAGCAAACCCCCCCCCCCCCCCCCCCATCTCCTCCCTGCTCTGTCTGAGAGTCCTGAATTGTGGTGGATCCGCAGGCAGGCGGACAGTTCTGGAGAAAAACTTGGGAAGTAGCAAGAGCGCATAGGGACATCTATGAACATGTCAGCAAGTCTGAGGGTGTAAATAAAATTGTAAAGCTTGACTCACAATGCTGCAAAAAAGTTCAGCTACTATGAATTGAGCTAAAGTTCTGGAATGATGCTTAAAACTGTGTGTGTGTGTGTGTGTTTGTGTGTTGCCAGGGGGATGGACAATCTAAGGCCCTCCAGCTGTTATTGAACTACAGTTACCATAAACCATACTCAGCTAACAGCTGGCTGAGGATGATGGGTGTTGTAGTGCAGCAAATGTGGGATGGGAGTTGTATCCCATAATAAAAAAATCTGATTTAACCCATTAAGGCCCAGAGGGGTGTTTCATGTGTTGCACACCCTCTGGACATTAAAGGGTCAAAGGTGTGCCTGCCACCTTAAGACAAATTTAGTCTGTTTTACAGAGAATTAAAATCTGCCTATTAGTGATGAGCGAGCACCCCAATGCTCGGATGTTCGGGTGCTCTGACCGAGCACCCCCTGAGGCTCGAGTGCTCGGCCGAGCATCCGAGCCCCATTGAAGTCAATGGGAGGACTCGAGCATTACACCAGGCACCCCCTGCTCTGATGAGGGGAGGGTGCCTGGTCCATAGGAAAAGGGAAGAAAAAGATGGAAACACTACAGAAATGGTTCAGGGACAGCATAGGGAGGATGTCTGGATGCATCTTGGACTCCAACATCGCTGCTGGGAACGATCTTTCGCCCGTAGTACGCCATTTTTACAGACTGACCGTAAAACACACAAAAAGGAAAATAAAAACGACTTTAGGCGAAAAATTGTTACCAAACAGTATTTGCTGTATATTTACTTGTATATCATCTGCAAATTCTCCCAAAAATTTCATCGATTTTCTGAAGTGAGGCCATGATTAAGAGGGAAACGTGCGCAGAGGCAAATTATCCCAAAAATTTCCTTGATTTTCAGAACTGAGGCCATGATTAAGAGGGAAACGTGCGCAGAGGCAAATTATCCCAAAAATTTCCTTGATTTTCAGAACTGAGGCCATGATTAAGAGGGAAACGTGCGCAGAGGCAAATTCTCCCAAAAATTTCCTTGATTTTCAGAACTGAGGCCATGATTAAGAGGGAAACGTGCGCAGAGGCAAATTCTCCCAAAAATTTCCTTGATTTTCAGAACTGAGGCCATGATTAAGAGGGAAACGTGCGCTGAGCTGACCATCTAAAACATTATGGGTGAGGGTCTGCTGCAGAGCTGACCATCCTAAACATTATATGCGAAGGCCCGCTAGTGAGCTGACGCTATAAAACATTATATGAGAGGGCCCGCTAGAGAGCTGACCCAATAAAACATTATATGAGAAGGCCCGCTGGTGAGCTGACCTATATAAAAATTGGCAAACAGGGCCCGCTGGTGAGCTGGCCCTATATAAAAATTATATCACAGGGCCCGCTGGTGAGCTGGCCCTATATAAAAATTATATCCCAGGGCACGCTGGTGAGCTGGCCCTATATAAAAATTATATCCCAGGGCATATGGAAGAGGAGGAGGAGGATGAGAACATTAAGAGTCAACCATATACCCGTTTTTGGGGTGGAAGGGGTGAATGGGAATACAGAGTATTCCCATCATTGTAAATAACATATATAAAGTGAGTTTATGTTCCCCCGGGGCTTTCCTCCAGTGGAGTGGAGAAGTCAGGGGAAATCCAGGCCTTGTTCATTTTTATAAGTGTCAACCTATCAGCATTGTCGGTGGAAAGGCGGATACGCTTATCTGTTATGATGCCACCAGCAGCACTAAATACCCGCTCAGACAGAACGCTGGCGGCAGGGCAGGCCAGCACCTCCAAGGCGTAGAGTGCCAGTTCATACCACGTGTCCAGCTTGGACACCCAGTAGTTGTAAGGCACAGAGGGATCATTGAGGACGCTGACACGGTCTGCTACGTACTCCTTCACCATCTTCCAAAACTTTTCCCTCCTTGTGACACTAGGCTGCGCATCAGGGTGAGGGTGCTGGCGGGGTGTCATGAAGGTGTCCCACGCCTTGGAGAGTGTTGCCCTGCCTTTGTCGGAACTGCTGTGTGCTCCCCTTTTCTCCCCTTCTCGGTTGGCCAAGGTAGCACGTACTCTGCCGCCAGCGTTGTCAGATGGAAAATTTTGGAGCAATTTTTCAACAAGAACCTTCTGGTATTGCACCATTTTGCTTGTCCTCTCCACCGGAGGAATGAGAGATGAGAAATTCTCTTTGTAGCGGGGGTCCAGAAGGGTGAACACCCAGTAATCCGTGTTGTCTAAAATGCGTACAACGCGTGGGTCACGGGAAAGGCAGCCTAACATAAAGTCAGCCATGTGTGCCAGAGTACCAACAGTCAAGATTTCGCTGTCCTCACCAGGAGGCTGACTCTCAATATCCTCATCCTCTTCCTCCTCTTCTGCCCACCCACGCTGAAGAGATGGAACTAAAGTTCCATGGCTACCCTCTGTAGCGGAGGCAACCGTGTCTTCCTCCTCCTCCTCCTCCTCCTCCTCCTCCTCCGCCTCCTCCAATTGTCGCTGAGAAGACGAAGTGAGGGTGCTCTGGCTATCACC
This sequence comes from Rhinophrynus dorsalis, assembly GCA_037306005.1. Lineage (NCBI taxonomy): Eukaryota > Metazoa > Chordata > Amphibia > Anura > Rhinophrynidae > Rhinophrynus > Rhinophrynus dorsalis. The sequence goes on from CM074719.1 coordinate 294,442,824, forward strand.
TTGTGTAAGCTCTTCCTCCCCCATTTCCACCTCTTCCACATGCAAAGCGTCGGTTTTAATTGTGAGCAGCGAGCGTTTCAGTAGACACAGAAGTGGGATGGTTACACTGATAATAGCGTTATCGCCGCTCACCATCTGTGTCGATTCCTCAAAATTGCGTAAAACCTCGCAGAGGTCTGACATCCATTCCCACTCCTCACTTCTGATTACAGGAAGTTGAACGGAGAGGCGACGACCGTGTAACAGCTGGTACTCCACTACTGCCCTCTGCTGCTCACAAAGCCGGGCCAACATGTGGAAGGTGGAGTTCCAGCGCGTGCTCACGTCACACAGCAGCCGGTGAGCTGGCAATTGTAAGCGCTGCTGCAGCTTCAACAGGCCGGCCGAAGCTGTAGATGACTTACGGAAATGTGCACACACGCGGCGCACCTTGGTCAAGAGATCATGCACATTGGGGTAGGTTTTTAGAAATCGCTGCACCACTAAATTAAATACATGCGCTAGGCATGGTACGTGTGTGAGCTTGCCGAGCTCCAAAGCCGCCACCAAGTTACGCCCATTATCACACACAACCATGCCTGCTTGCAGGTTGAGTGGCGAGAGCCACTGCTCGGTCTGGTGACTAATCCCCTGCAACAGCTCTGAGGCCGTGTGCTGTTTGTCCCCAAGGCAGATCAGCTTCAGCACGGCCTGTTGACGCTTCCCCACTGCAGTGCTACACTGCTTCCAGCTACTGGCTGATGGGGGAGTGGCGGTGTGTGTAGAGAATTCGGAGGTGGAAACGGAGGAGGAGGAGCCAATAACGTAGGTGCTGGTGGAAACCCTGATGGAGGTAGGGCCCGCAATCCTCGGCGTGGGTAGCACCCGTGCCATCCCAGGGTCCGAGTCGCTCCCAGCCTCCACGACATTCACCCAGTGTGCCGTCAGGGAAATGTAGCGTCCCTGGCCACAAGCACTTGTCCATGTGTCAGTCGTTAAGTGGACCTTCCCAGTAACTGCGTTGGTCAGGGCACGGGTGATGTTACGGGACACATGGTGGTGTAATGCGGGGATGGCACACCGGGAAAAGTAGTGGCGGCTGGGGACGGCGTACCGAGGGACAGCTGCTGCCATCAGGCTGCGGAAGGACTCAGTGTCCACAAGCCTAAATGGCAGCATTTCGATGGCCAGTAATTTTGAAAGGTGTGAGGTTAGTGCTATGGCCTGTGGGTGGGTGGCTGGGTACTTTCTCTTGCGCTCAAATGCCTGGGGTAACGACATTTGGACGCTGTGCTGGGACAGGGAAGTGGATGTGGTCGCTGATGGTGCTTCAGATGGTACAGGTGCAGGGCGGGAGGTATGCGGGCCTGCGCCTTCGACAGGCGATTGGCCGGCACCGAAAACAGGGGAAGAGGAGGCAGTGGTGTGGCCTGCAGACACAGATGGGCGATCCAGGCGTTCCTCCCACTTACTACGGTGCTTGGATGCCATGTGTCGGATCATGCTGGTGGTGGTGAGGTTTCTAGTGTTCATGCCTCGGCTCATTCTGGTGTGGCACAGGTTGCAAACTACAAATCTTTTGTCGTCCGCACTTTCCTTAAAAAAACGCCATACCGCGGAACACCTACCCCTTGGCAAGGTAGATTTACGCAAGGGGGTGCTCCGTGGAACATTTGCGGGCCGGTTTGGTGCGGTCCGCCTTCTTTCTGTAGCCACACCACTGCCTCTTCCAGCCTGTTGCGGTGCTGCAGATGGCTCACCCTCAGGACTGCTGTCATCGCTCGGCTCTACACCTTCCCAGGTGGGGTCAGTCACCTCATCGTCCACCAAGTCCTCCTCCACTTCCTCACTCTGATCATCCTCCTCAAGTCTTGATCCCACCACATACTCGGTCATTGACAACTGTATAACATTCTCCTCAACAAGGTCTTGAGAAGGAAATAGTGGTTGATTTAATGGCAACTGTGTCTCATCATCATCATCATCATCCACTACTTCCTTTGACCTTAAATGCCGTTCACATCTGTCATCTTCTTGTGATTGGGTAGCCTCTAGAGGTTGTGAATCAGGGCACAAGATGTCATGTTCCTCTGCAAGCGTGCTTGGAGAGAGGGTCAAATGAAGGATTGGTGATGAGACGAGCTCATCACTATATCCCAGTGTGGGATCACTTCTTTGACCAGACCGTGTATGGTGGGAGGAAGGATGATCAGAGTGAGGATTATGTTGACCAGACTCTTGGCTACTGAGAGTGGACTTGGTGGAAGACAGGGTGGTGCTTAACCGACTGGAAGCAGTATCAGCTGTCATCCAACCGACCACCTGTTCGCACTGGTCGGACCTCGAGAGTGATGTCCTGCGACGCCCTGTGAAATCAGACATGAAGCTAGGTATGGTGGATGTCTTTCTTTCTTGTGCTCTGGCACCAGGCACAGTTTCTCCGCGTCCTGACCCGCGCCCTGAACTTTCAGGATCACGTCCACTTCCCCGGCCCTTTTTACCCGCCTTCTTCATCTTACACGATATATATGACTTTAATATATATGAGTTTGAAAAATTAACAGTATTTCTTACTATTCTGCAACTCTGCAGAGTACACAGAATAGGCTGCTAAACTGCGGTGACACACACTGAATGGAATATGTGACTTTAATATTTGAGTTTGAAAACTTAACAGTATTTCTTACTATTCTGCAACTCTGCAGAGTACACAGAATAGGCTGCTAAACTGCGGTGACACACACTGAATGGAATAAGTGACTTTAATATTTGAGTTTGAAAAATTAACAGTATTTCTTACTATTCTGCAACTCTGCAGAGTACACAGAATAGGCTGCTAAACTGCGGTGACACACACTGAATGGAATAAGTGACTTTAATATTTGAGTTTGAAAAATTAACAGTATTTCTTACTATTCTGCAACTCTGCAGAGTACACAGAATAGGCTGCTAAACTGCGGTGACACACACTGAATGGAATATGTGACTTTAATATTTGAGTTTGAAAACTTAACAGTATTTCTTACTATTCTGCAACTCTGCAGAGTACACAGAATAGGCTGCTAAACTGCGGTGACACACACTGAATGGAATAAGTGACTTTAATATTTGAGTTTGAAAAATTAACAGTATTTCTTACTATTCTGCAACTCTGCAGAGTACACAGAATAGGCTGCTAAACTGCGGTGACACACACTGAATGGAATAAGTGACTTTAATATTTGAGTTTGAAAACTTAACAGTATTTCTTACTATTCTGCAACTCTGCAGAGTACACAGAATAGGCTGTTAAACGGCGTTGAAACACACTGAATGGAATATGTGACTTTAATATTTGAGTTTGAAAACTTAACAGTATTTCTTATAATTCTGGAACTGTACAGAGTACACAGAATAGGCTGTTAAACGGCGGTGAAAGACACTGAATGGAATATGTGACTTTAATATTTGAGTTTGAAAACTTAACAGTATTTCTTATAATTCTGCAACTGTACAGAGTACACAGAATAGGCTGTTAAACGGCGGTGAAAGACACTGAATGGAATATGTGACTTTAATATTTGAGTTTGAAAACTTAACAGTATTTCTTTATTTCTTATAATTCTGCAACTCTGCAGAGTACACAGAATAGGCTGTTAAACGGCGGTGAAAGACACTGAATGGAATATGTGACTTTAATATTTGAGTTTGAAAACTTAACAGTATTTCTTTATTTCTTATAATTCTGCAACTCTGCAGAGTACACAGAATAGGCTGTTAAACGGCGGTGAAAGACACTGAATGGAATATGTGACTTTAATATTTGAGTTTGAAAACTTAACAGTATTTCTTATAATTCTGCAACTGTACAGAGTACACAGAATAGGCTGTTAAACGGCGGTGAAAGACACTGAATGGAATATGTGACTTTAATATTTGAGTTTGAAAACTTAACAGTATTTCTTATAATTCTGCAACTCTGCAGAGTACACAGAATAGGCTGTTAAACGGCGGTGAAAGACACTGAATGGAATATGTGACTTTGATATTTTAGTTTGAAGACTTAACAGTATTTCTTCCTATTCTGCAACTCTGCACAGTACACAGAATGTGCTGCTACACTGCGGCGAAGCACACTGAATGGAATATGTGACTTTGATATTTTAGTTTGAAGACTTAACAGTATTTCTTCCTATTCTGCAACTCTGCACAGTACACAGAATGTGCTGCTAAACTGCGGCGAAGCACACTGAATGGAATATGTGACTTTGATATTTGAGTTTGAAGACTTAACAGTATTTCTTCCTATTCTGCAACTCTGCACAGTACACAGAATGTGCTGCTAAACTGCGGCGAAGCACACTGAATGGAATATGTGACTTTGATATTTTAGTTTGAAGACTTAACAGTATTTCTTCCTATTCTGCAACTCTGCACAGTACTCAGAATGTGCTGCTAAACTGCGGCGACGCACACTGAATGGAATACGTGACTTTGATATTTTAGTTTGAAGACTTAACAGAATGTGCTCTAATCTGCAACTTTGCACACTAAACAGAATGTGCTCTAATCTGCAACTTTGCACACTAAACAGAATGTGCTCTAATCTGCAACTTTGCACACTAAACAGAATGTGCTCTAATCTGCAACTGTGCACACTAAACAGAATGTGCTCTAATCTGCAACTTTGCACACTAAACAGAATATATATATATATTTTTTTTTTTTTTTGTTTTTTTCCCCCCACACCAAATAACCTGCTGCCCCCACACACAGTAGTCCTAAAAAGGACTTTTGGTTCTTTTTTTTTCACAATTTTTGTTTTTTTCCTCCCTACACTGCCTTTCCCTTCCTATCCTCAGCTCTCCCTGGCTCAGACTGAGCCGAACTCGATGGTCAGGTGCTATACAGCACCTGACCACGGGTTCTGGCCAGCCAATCAGTGTAATGCCAGCAGCCAACATGGCTGCTGGCATTACACCGATGTCAGAGCCTCCCTGCACGTTTATTGGCTGCGCAGCAGCCGCAAAACGTGCGGGGAGGAGACCCGAACATGGCGGGCGAGCACATGCGGTACTCGTACGAGTACCGCCATGTGCCGAGCAGAGCGATGCTCGAGCCGATCCGAGCATCGGCCGAGCATGCTCGCTCAACACTACTGCCTATATATGAGCTACTAATTTTCTTGTAAAATAGTATGTTTTAAAAAATTAGCCTTTATGTTTTGGTGGCACAGTAAGCTAATTACCTGCACAGTATGCCAATTAGCTCTGTTTGAGGCCAAACTTATTGCATGCTGTGATGTTAAAAATGCCCAAGAATGTGGGCTCTATCTATATTAATATAGCACAATGTAAAATAATATTGGTCCAGCACAGAAATTAATTAACACAAAGAGCCACTTTCTGCCACCAACAAATGAAAGTTAATTTCTCAAAAATTATTTATAGTACAGACAAATGGCTAACAGAGCATACAAGCAGTTTTTCTCCTCTTTAAAATGAAATAGTATTCTCTTAAGGTTGCAGGTCTGCTTTAAGTCTCAAAGACTGAAATTTGTTACATGCAAATAATATATTATCAACAAATCATATAAATTATTCAGATGTTAAAGATTTTGGAATTAGCAGGTTTTTATTTTGATTGGTAAGACTCCTCTTGCTTTTAACTGATAGAAAAGGGAGGATTACTTTAAAGCTACCAGACTAAATGCTTCAACTCCTCCCCCATTGACCTTTGCTCTTTTGCTATCACTACCACATTCCTGTTCTGAAAAGGCCCAGGAAGAATAAAGATAGTATTTATTTATCTTGTTGCAGTAAAATAGGAAGATTATTTTTTTTTGTTTATTTCAACATTTGAAAATCCTTTAGAAATGTTTGATAATCAACATTATTTTAAAGTATAGTTTAACAGACTATTTCACAAAGGTTTCTTTAGAAATAATAATAAAAATATGTTCTTGTAAGAAAGACTGTTTGTTCTTTCTCTCCAGCCCCAAATATTTACATTGTCCCATATTCTGTAACAATGCTGTCGGATTTCTCTCTGATCACTTAGGTTCTCCTTCAGAAATCTGTAACTAGGCTGTAATCAGCAGCACAACCTTCCTTGCACATACCACACTTAAAACAAACACTTCTAGGAGCTGTTTATCTCCAGAGGATCTTAAACAAACCTCTTGTGAGGCTCCTGCTGATACTACAGACTGGCTAAGGACCGATATCCCCTCTCAGGTTCATTCTTTGGTGTTTCATCTTTACATGTGCCGTTCCTTACATTAGATGATAAGAGATCAAGGAGCCTCCTTCACCTCTGGATGATGGAGGTCAGGTGAATAAGTTTATGCCATGAGAATATAACGCTTAATGCAGACTACAGGTAACTCTTTCAGGATCACAGATGCAGTTTGAGGTCAACTCTTTACCTCTGGAATCCAAAAAACATTTTGGATGAAACAATTCATTTGAGACATTTTTAGCATCTAAGGGTTTAATATAATAGTGACCAATGTTGGAAATTTCCTAGAAGCCAGGTAAGGGACAATGCCCTTATCCTTGCCTTTTCCTCCTTTTCCTGAGGAGGCCAGGCCTCCTTCCCCATCTGTGGGAAAAAAGAGAACACCCGACATCAACAGTCAGTGGGAAGCTGGGTGTGTGTGCCCCAGAGGTATTAAAATTAGGGGAGAGGTTCTACATCTAAAAACAGAGCAAAGGCATACATAGAGAGAAAAAATGTTTATGCTCTGGAAGCCAATTTTTTTTAGAAAGAGTTTACCAGGGTGAATACATTCAGATTTATCTTGTTTTCAAGTATGTTTATCATGTCAAAATAGTTGCATTGTTTTGTGGTTGGGAAATAAAGACACAAGCAGAGCCTATTCCCCTTATGAAATGTATTATGTATTATTTCTTAGTGAGTTCCTTAGAACATATTGCTTTACTGTTAAATGCAGCATAACACAAATATTGTTCACAGGCATGAGCAACATGTTGAAGCTTTATAAATGAATAATTATTATAATAATTTTGTAACAGATTACATCCATAATCATAATACTGCCAAGTACTATGCTATGTTCTAATTGTTTCAAAATTAAATACTCACTAGAATCTATGCGCTCTCTCTCTCTCTCTCTATATATATATATATATATATATATGATGAGGGGCCGTTCTGAGGTAAACCAACTACACCATAGGGGATAGCTTTAATAAGAGCAGTTCTAAGGGCTCTATGTTCAGTAATTCTGGAACAAACCAACTACAACCTGGGTGAGGAATGGAAGTTTCCAAAACTGCCAGTGATTTCAAAGGTGCTTTTAAAGGGATAGTAATGTTTCACAAAAACAACAGCTCCAATTAATCTTCATAGTATTTGGGCCATGGAGAGTGCTATTTCAGTACTGTCAGAGTTGTAGTTCAAGTAATTGAATAATAATAAAAAAATAATCTTCTTAATGTGACCATAAGGAAAATCCTGCCCTCCTTTGCTTATTGATGTTTGTCCCTCTCTGCGGTCCATCCAGACAGTCTTGCTGCTCTGAGGTGAGCAGTGTTACATCAGTAAAAGGGGAGGAAGAGGATACATTATCATTCAATTACTCTTGAACTACAACTCCGTCAGTATTGAAATAACACTCTCCATGGCCCAAATACTATGAAGATTAAGTGGAACTGAGTTTATTGTGAAACATTACTATCCCTTTAACCCCTAATGTTAAAGAAATCTCCAAATCATTGCTGCTTACTACAGCCCAGCGAGGGTTGTTGCCATTTAGACCCCAAAGCAATCATATAACAAGAACAAAAAAACAAAGAAAGTAAACTAAAAGGAAAGTTATTAAAGTAAATAAAAGCTACCATAATAGATAGATTAGTAGTTTAGGAGCATATTCAGGTGGATATGTGTCAAGTAGGGGAACCCCATATCACCAACCACATTGTATAGTATGCCAATATTAGTCAAAGGATTGGGGGCTACCTTGTGATGTTAATGGTTTTGTTTTATGTTACACTAGTTGAAGAGCCCATGTACATGGGCCACAATGCCACCCAGCAACGGCCGTGGTGCAGTCATGCGCACTACAGACTGCCCGCACCGTGGCTGATACTGAGTGGGGTGCTCCAAATTCAGACCGTAGTCCTCTTTGCACACTGAAGGTGCACAGAGAGGACTAAGGTCTGAATTCGAAGCCCTGCTCCGTTATCAGCCGCGGCACGGGCAGTCTGTACTGCACATGACTGCAGTGCACACAGCCATCTCTACTGCGCATGATGGCTTCTGACAAACACACACTTAGAGAATTATTATATAGGATAATGAGCCATATGGGGATAGAAAAATATGAGCAATTCTAGAGTAAGCCTACTGTACCACTAAAATTACCCACAGATTGGAAAATGGTGTTTAACAGCATTGGAGATCTCACAATTATACAAGGGGTTAAAAGCCCAGTTTAAATCAGGTTAATTTTGTGATTTTTTACTTACCCACTATTATGTGATTGGTCGGTCTATAATTGCTCATCTTTATTTTCTGCATATGGCCAAAAGTGTATTGTCATATAGAAACTGCCTGCACCTATACAGATATATATTTTAAGGACATACATTAAAGTAAATGAGATTTGACATCACTTCCAAAAAATTTCCAGGAACACTTTTTCTCCTGAGTGGACACCTGCCAGAGTGCCACTAGTGGTCCACAATACTATACAGGGAGGCAATGACAGAAATGTTTGTACATTTGTTCAAAAGAAAAGTGATTCGGTGGCAAATCAACTGCACCATAGATGAAAAATGAAAATCTCCATTGACTTAAATAAAGTTTTCGACCTTTTGAATGCTAGCAAGATCTCCAAGGTTTTGCATTGGAGCTCCACAAATCTATGCATTGGAGAGCTCTCTTGCATTCAAACAGCTAAAAATCCCATTTAAATCAGTGGATATTTTAGAAACTGTTATTTTTTCCCTATGGTGGAGTTGGTTTATCCCCTAGTTACTGCAGTTTGAACACAGGCCCTTTAGAACTGCACTTAACCCCTTGAGTGCAGAGGGGTGTAGAATGCTTTGCACTTATTAACATATACACGCATGTTTGTTTGTGTATTTGTTTGTGCGTATGTGTGTGTACATGTGTATTTATATATGTGTTTGTGTGTAAGTGTGTGCGTGTTTGTGAGTGTGCCTGTATGTGAGTGAGTGCATGTGTGTGAGTGTATGTGATGTGAAAACAAGTTAAAAATAAATAAAAAGTACAAGCAATTTAACTGTACATACTGACTGTACATATTATGCACTTAAAATACGTAGTTAAAAATGTGTTTGACTGTCTCTTTAAGAGGAGCAAATTTTGTTTATGTGTTTTTAATAATGTATAATTTAATCTCCTATTTATTTAACTATTTAACTATTCAAAAGGCTTTGTAGGGCTACTCTCTACTTCTGTGCATTCTACTAAATCAAAATATAAAGCACTTCTCTGTAAGGTTATTTATATATTTTTAATGCCAATGTTATATTTATGAATGTAATTGTAGACAAAAAAGGCAACAAAATGGATATGCACTTACAGTTCTCTCATGAAGTAAAATAATGTAATAGTTACATATATACTTCGCAATATTTTCCCTGGCCAAAGAGGGGTACTTTTGTTTTAGGTGGGTTGGATGGGGGAGTAGCTGGAGGACAGGGCATTACCAAGAATATTTTGGTTATTTCATGACCTGTTGGTACCATTTTGTGTAATTGAATAAATTATTTAGAGCAAGAACAAATAATTTTTTACACATATTAATTTATAGACATATATACTGAAGAGTAAACAAACATTAATGTGAGTTTTATTGCTGTGGAGCAATGTGAAACATATACACACCACACAGTCTACTCTCCTAAAAAGAGGGACACCAGGGTGGGAAAGCGAGAGACAGAGGGATTTGGGTCCCTCCTAAAGAAAGACACTTGGGTGTTATGGATACAGAGAATCTAAGAGAATTTATAGGACCATATGCACAAAATATAAGTGGAGAAATTCTGGAGCCAACCAACTGCACCACTGGAAAACAGATACAAAATCTCCAAATCCTCACTGATTGAAATTGGCTATTAAAGTAGAACTACCACCCCACAAAATCTTTAACTTAACTAAGTCCCCATCTGGCAACTAGCTGCTTAGTAGGGCGAGTCGCCAGAATTATTACCTTAATTAATAGATTTATGCTCTCTTCTATGGCTGACAGTAGCACGGAGAACGGACATCTTGCTCCTACCAACGCCTCCTAGAACCGGCTGGGACTGACAACGCAGACATGCGGACATCACAATGGCAAGATGTCCGCACTCCGTGCTAGTGTCAGCCATAGAAGAGAGCATAAATCTATTAATTAAGGTAATAATTCTGGCGACTCGCCCTACTAAGCAGCTAGTTGCCAGATGGGAACTTAGTTAAGCTAAAGAATTTGTGGGGTTGTAGTTCCGCTTTAATATCCTGAATGCAACCTCTCTTGCTTTCAAGGGCTTAACCTTTCAGTGCCGATGCATGCGTTGGTTACCCCCTCTGGCACTGAAAGAGTTAAAAGCCTCATTTACGTCTGTGGAAATCTGTATTTTTCCCTGTGACTAGTTTCTCCTGAATCACCCCACTTTTCATTGGGCGGATGACCCATAATCTGTAAAAAAAAAAAAAAAAAATACATATATATTTGAAAACTGTTGCTTTCACTATTTTAACCCCTTAAGGACCAGCGGTCCTGGGGTGTGTGGTCATTTAAGGACCAGATAGCAAAGTTTGACGTGCCGGCCCACGTGACTGATCGCGTGTGCCAGCAAACCAAACAGGGGACTGATAGTGATAGCTCCTGTGTTGGAGAGATCAATTTCAGTCCCCACTATTTCTTACAGAGCTCCTGTAGGAGCGCTGTGAGTAAAAAATATGTAACTTGCCAGGACCGTGACTGGTCCATAACGGAAAAATAGCAGTGACAGTCCTGACACGTCACTGGATGTTAAGGGGTTAAATTTTGTTAATGTTTTCACAAATTTAAAGCAGAACTACCACCCGACACAATCTGTAGCTTCACTAAGTCCCTATATGGCGACTAGCTGCTTAATAGTGCTAGTCACCAGAATAATTACCTTATTTAATAGATTTTTGCTCTCTTCTATGGGTGACAGGCAGGACGGAGTGCGGACATCTTGCCATTGTGATGTCCACGCGCCTGCGCTGTCAGTCCCAGCTGGAGCCAAATGGGTCCTAGCAACACCTCCTAGACCCGGCTGGGACTGACAGCACAGGTGCACGGATGTCACAATGGCAAGATGTCCGCGCTCCGTCCTGCCTGTCACCCATGGAAGAGAGCAAAAATCTATTAAATAAGGTAATTATTCTGGCGACTAGCGCTACTAAGCAGCTAGTCGCCAAATGGGGACTTAGTGAAGCTAAAGACTGTGTCGGGTGGTAGTTTCGCTTTAAAGGATATGAAATAAAATTATATGAAATAATAAGGCTTAAAAAAGCTTCAAACATTGTTTTCAAAAGTTGAAATATAGTTAATGAAAACAATCATAAATATGAAAAAAACAGAGGTATATATATATAATGCAAATCTGCCAGAACAGCTCTCTTTTTATACTTCTACACTGGGGTACATACAATCACATATGGTCAATGAATGCGTACCGACACATTTATTCCTCCATAGTTAAAATGGGACTGCCACTTTATATCACAAGTCACCATATTTATGGTAATCATTTTTAAAGCGTTAGTAATGCCTCCTTAAAAATCTTCTTTATATAAAAAGTTATCTTTATATAAAAACAAAAAGATTGAGCTGTATTTAAGTCTTTAGTTTTGTGTAGTTTAAAAGTTATGCAAAGATAAAGGTCCACTCCCCACCCCCCTTTCTTACACATCACTGCTGAATCTGCAGTGTTGTCAGGACGGCTGCAGAGAGGGACACACTTCAGTAAGCAAATGGAAATCCTGCCCTCCTTCATCAAGGGGGCAGGATATCCCTTATACTTACTGAAGTTTGTCCCTCGCTGCAGTAGTTGAGTTGCGCGACACGGTTACAGAATCCTGGGGATCTTTATCTTTGCATAACTTTTGAACTACACAAACTAAATACTTAAATATAGTGCAATCTCATAGTTTTTATATAAAGAAGACTCAACGCAATACTTTTAAGGAGGCATTACTATCAATTTAATGGCAAACAATATTTTCTGAGATAATTAGTGTTATTTTTAGTCACTTTATTCCGCTCAGCTAGTACTTCCTGGTAAGAAGTGGCAGTTGGTAAAGCAGAGCTATGGGGAATGTTATTTGCACTAAATGACAAATAAATAAGCTAAGTATCTTCTAAATTATTGTTTTAACTCCTTAAGGACCCATGATGGTCCAGAACCGTCATGGCTTGTTTTCCGTTAAGGACCCCTGACGGTCATGGACCATCATGGAATTCTGTGCTCCCCGCATGGCTGCACGCCATTTGGGGAGTGCGGAATCAGATTCAAGAAGAAAAAAAAAAAGGTCAGTGGCCCTTGTGTGACAGCCGCATGCATGCACGGCCGGTCCTTAAGGGGTTAAAGAACTAGTAATGGCACAATATCTTTTTTTGGATTATTCATTATACTTTTTATTTTTGGTTTTAATGTCTATATTGCTGTAGTCTTATTGTAATTTTAGTTTAAAGTTTTCCCCTCTCACCCCCTTTCCCTAAGTCACTCTTGTTCCCTCAGATCTGAAAGTCGGTTGCTTGACCAGAAGGATTGCAATGAGGGACAATATTGTGTGTGCCTGTATAGGGAAAACCCTGTGCCCTTGATGAAGGCGAGCGGGGTTTATCTTATGCTGGCACAATATTGTTCCTCATTGAGATCCATCCGGACCGGCTTTCAGATCTGAGAAGACTGTGAGTGATGTAGGGAAAAAGGGCGGGAGGGGGAACATTAGACTAAAATTACAAGAAGACTACAATGATATGGGCATTTACAACAGTACTGTTCGTTATAAAAAAGTATAATTAATAATCCATCTTAACTTTATATTTTGCCGTTACTATACCTTTAAAGAAAAAAAGCTGATTCAAAGTTATTTAGCTGATACAAAGAGACAGTTCCAATTCAGTGCAAGCAAGCTCAAAATGATACAATATAGGAGGGCAAGAAAATAGCCAATTTTACATTGATTTCCTTGGTCTTTTGTTAATACATGGCAAGAAACGAGGTGCAAAAGAATGTCACAATGTGTAACACCCATACACTCTCACACTGCGCTACATTTAGAGCCAGCAATGTAAACACCCATACACTCCCACACTGCCCTCCCTTTGACGCTAGCAGTGTAAACACCCATACACTTCCACACTGCACTCCCTTTGAAGCTAGCAGCATATATACCCATACACTCCCACGCTGCCCTCCCTTTGGAGCTAGCAGTATAAAAACCCATAAAATTACAGACTGCCCTCCCTTTGGAGCTTGCTTCATAAACACCCATACACTCCCACACTGCCCTCCCTTTGAAGCTATCAGCTTAAATACCCATAAACTTCCAGACTGCCCTCCCTTTGAAGCTATCAGCTTAAATACCCATAAACTTCCAGACTGCCCTCCCTTTGAAGCTTGCTTCGTAAACACCCATACACTCCCACACTGTCCTCCTTTTGAAACATCAGCTTAAATACCCATACACTCCCACACTTCCCTACCTTTGGAGCTAGCTGCATAAACACCCAAATACTCCCACACTGCCCTCCCTTTGGAGCTAGCAGTATAAACACCCATAAACTTCCACACTGCACTCCCTTTGGAGCTTGCTTCGTAAACACCCATACACTCCCACACTGCCCTCCCTTTGAAGCTATCAGCTTAAATACCCACACACCCCCACACTTCCCTTCCTTTGGAGCTAGCTGCATAAACACCCATGCACTCCCACACTGCCCTCCATTAACAGTGTTAGAAATATATATAGTTATGCACTTAATCAATAAAAAATAATCAGATTGTAGAGCTTGTAAGTGGCCATATTCTGAAAGGTCACCTGGAAGAATTCTGGGGAAAACCGACTGAACCATAGTGAACAAGTACACATTCCCATATATAAATTTGGCTTTTATCCACTTGAATGCTAATGAGGTTGGAGACCTATCCAGTATTCAAGTTTAAGTTTAAATCAGTTTATTTGCCCTACTCAGTACAATGGGTTTATCCTGGAATTGCTCCAGTTAGGCCCTTATTCTCAAAGGGAAAAATGTGTGAATTCACCGGTGCAGCCCCATTGGCCAGCACAGGACAATCTCCACTAGCATTAGGACTTTAAAGGAGCAGTAAACTATTATCATGAAAAACAAATATTATAGGGTTTTTCCTGCTGATTAAAATAAGGGTACACCCACTTTTGAGAGGTGCGTATTTTCAGAGATATTGCAAATTATAAACGTTTGGTTTGTTACATTAACAGTGAACTCTAGTGGTCATATTCCAATTACTTATTCAGTTGCATTCTTTAGGAGAGGTGAGTCACTGAAAAACAGTGCTCCATAGAATGTGATAGAAATTGCTGAGTCAAGCTGTCAGAACTTTCTGGAAGTAATCACACTGTCATTCACTTCCACACAATTCAAAGTGTTGCAAATAAATGAGTTAAAAACCCTCTGTAGCATTTATGTGCCTAAATGTTTCATTAACTCTTTGAGTGCCTGGAAAGGCACCCAATGCATCGTGCTGCAATGCACTAGATACCTCTCTGGCATTCAAAGGCTTAATACATTGGGGATTATTTTATACTGGTTGGTTTGCTCTAGAACTTGTTCCACTTTACCTTTTACATAAGGCCATCAGCGAGCTACACAAGTGGAAGAGGCCATTACCATACCAGAATCCTTTGAATCAGTGCTATTCACCTAGGGCAGGCAATACTTTTGCAGAAGGGAATTGGGGAGTCTGATGAGTGAGGCAGTATGGGGCAACCTGCCAAAATCTTATTTAGATTTTCTTTTTTTTAAGTCCCTGGAGTACTGCAAGCGGAAGCTGCTTTCATTCTCTGTGTTTACATATAAGCAGCCGGAATTTCCATTCTCTTCTACCTGGAAGCTTCAGGCAAAAAGACTCATGTTACTTGTGAAAGAACTTTTCAGCACCTCAATAGGTAGCGTCCTCCCCTCTCCTCCTCCCCACCTGCTGGGAGACAAACATTTCTAAAAGTGCTGCTTCCCTATATGAGGGAAAGGGGAGCTACAGAACAAAGATTCCACAGAGATGGGAGCCTTAACTCATCCAGTGCTAGCGGGGACAGCAACAATTGTATACAAGTGCTCTGCCTGTTATCCAACTGTCAGCTGCAGTGATTACCACATGCATACACATCACAATGGATGCTAACTCTGTCCTCATACCTTGGAGCTTCCAAAACAAGCTGGCACTGATGTCTTTCAAATATTAACCCTTAATCCTTGGAGTGCCAGAGGGTTATGCAAAGCATTGCAAAAGCAAGGTGTTGCACACCCCTCTGAAACTCAAAGTGTTAAAGGGATAGTAATACTTAAGTATTACTAATCCCTGTATTGAAGTCCTATTAAAAATAAATGTATTGCCCCCAGTGTCATCTCTCAAACCTTTATGGTTTGAGAGATAATCTCTCCTAAAGTTGCCCTCTCTCTCCCCCTTCCCCGTAGTCAATGTTCTAGCTGACTGAAGGGAAATCCAGTCTTACGATCATCAGGCGGCTCTGCAGCAGAGCCAAGATCGCATTTATAAAAAAAAAAAAATCTTTCACTAAAACGGTCTTCTACGTGTGCTTGCAAACGAATCACACGTAAAAGACCATTTCAGTGAAAGATTTATTTTTTATTAACGTGACTGCGGCTGTGCTGCAGAGCTGCCTGAAAGTCGTACGACTGGCTTCCCTGCAGTCAGCAGGAGGGCAAGTTTAGGAGCGATTATCTCTCAAACCATAAAGGTTTGAGAGATGACACTGGGGGCAATCCAGTTATTTTTAACAGGACTTTAATATAGGGACTAGTAATACTTAAGTATTACTATCCCTTTAAAGCTACCAGGAATGTACAGTTTAGGTCAGGGTTGGTCTTCAGCTATTAGAAACTACAACATGCTGCAATGAACCCTTAACATGCTGCAGCTTAGATATTACTTGATCACATGCACAAACACATGCAAAAAAAGAAGCAGGAAGATCTGCCTTCACCTTCAGATCTCTGAAGGCCTGAAACAATCTGCCTGAAATAATCAAATCTGCTCCCAGTCTAAAATCCTTAAAAGTAAAGGCTTCTTTATATCTAAAAACAGAGTGTAACGCTATATAATTTACATACATATATGTATGTATGTATATATAATAACTAATGTTGAGCGAGCGTGCTCGGCCGATGCTCGGATCGGCTCGAGCATCGCTCTGCTCGGCACATGGCGGTACTCGTACGAGTACCGCCATGTGCTCGCCCGACATGTTCGGGTTGCGGGGATCTGTGCCGGAAGAGGCACAGATCCGAAGACGCTCCGCTGGACCACCAGGGAATGGAGGTACAGGGGCATTGCGGAGATGAAGGGGGCATAGCGGAGATGAAGGGGGACATTGTGGAAGAGGGGCATAGACTCTATGCCCCTCTTCCACAATGTCCCCCTTCATCTCCGCTATGCCCGTCTGTCACAATGTGCCCCTTCATCTCCGCTATGCCCCTCTTCCACAATGTCCCCCTTCATCTCCTCTATGCCATAGAGGAGATGAAGGGGGACATTGTGGAAGAGGGGCATAGCGGAGATGAAGGGGGACATTGTGGAAGAGGGGCATAGAGTCTATGCCCCTCTTCCACAATGTCCCCCTTCATCTCCGCTATGCCCCTCTTCCACAATGTCCCCCTTCATCTCCTCTATGGCATAGAGGAGATGAAGGGGGACATTGTGGAAGAGGGGCATAGCGGAGATGAAGGGGGACATTGACCAGGCACCCTCCGCTCATCAGAGCAGGGGGTGCCTGGTTTGATGCTCGAGTGCTCCCATTCATTTGAATGGGGCTCGGGTGCTCGGCCGAGCACTCGAGCAGCAGGGGGTGCTCGGTCAGAGCACCCGAGCACCCGAGCATCGCGGTGCTCGCTCAACACTAATAATAACATGTAATATATAATGATTCTCAGTTTGTGTAAATATGTAACCCTTTACTGAAAACTATCCAGGACATACTTGAAAATGAGAGAAATCTCAATGTATTCTTCCTGGTAAAACATTTTCTAAATAAATAAATAAATAAAAATAAAAAATGCTTGCCATAGCTGCATGTAGGTGAAAGATGTATAGTGATAACATTACACATACCTCCCAACATTTCAAATGGCCAAAGAGGGAAACTTGCATTTTAGGTGGTGTTTCTGGGGGCGTGGCTGGTGGGCGGTCCAATACAGAGAATTTTTAGGTTATTTCATGACCTATTGACACTTCTTTGTGTATCTGAATACATGATTTAGAGCAAGACCAAATTATTTTATTTACACAGACTAATTTATAAACACATGTACTGAAGATAGGGTTGCCACCTTTTCTTAAGAAAAATACCGGCCATGGCATTCTCTCCATAGACTTAACATTGGACAGAAGCCAATTTTTTACCGGCCTGCCGGTAAAATACCGGCTGGGTGGCAACCCTAACTGAAGATTAATCAAACATTATGTCAGTTGTATTGATGTGGAATAATGTAATACACAGTATTCATTCTGATCTCCTACAAAGAGGGACAAAAGGGTAGAAAAGAGGGACAGAGGGATTTGGCTCTCCAAGAGGAACTGTCCATCCTAAAGAGGGACACTTGAGAGGTATTCACGTTGTGCCTATATCACAAACAAAAGGAGGAGCAATAATGGAGCAAAAACTGCACTATAGGAGAGAAATAGAACATCGCATTAATATCAGTGGAGTTTTTAACCCTTTGAATGCTAGCGAGGTCTCCAACATCTAGCATTCAAGGGCTTAAAAGCCCCTTTAGAGTAAAGGTAGTATGGGGAATTATTGTTATTTTCCCCTTCAGGTGCAGACAAAAATGTGAGAGGCTCTGAGGATGAACATAAAGCACAAGGCCTGTTCTATGGCTAGTCACCACTCAGAAGCATCACATTTTAGCATTCTAGTTCCATTACAGAGGTGACATTTCCATGTACATATTACACTAATGCCACCCACAAGGGTGGTCCAGTACCAAAATGATGGGCAAGTCCCCCCGCATAGGAACTCTAGCTATCCTCAGATGTACGTTTCGGCCTTGTTGGGCCTCGTCAATGAGGTGCAGCTGGATTCCCTAGGCACTGAGAGCAAGAGTTCCATATCTAGATTCCCTTCACACTTAGGGAGACCCCTACGAGAATTCAAAACACAGACAAAAATGTGAGAGTTTCTGAGGACTAACATAAAACACAATGGCTTGTTCTACTGTTAGTCACTACTCGGCAGCATCATGTTTTAGCTCTCTTGTGCCATTACAGAGGTAAAATTTCCACATACTTATTAGACTAATCCTGCCCAAAAGGGCACTCCAGTCCAAAATGACAGGTAAGTCCCCCCTGCACAGGAACAACAACTAACCCCAGATGTATGTTTTGGTCTTGCTGGGTCTTGTCAGTGAGGTGCAGCTGGATTCCCTAGTCACTGAATGCAAGGGGTCCATGTGTGGATTACCCTTCACTCTTAGGGAGACCCCCTAAGAATATTCAAAATTCAGACACAAATGAGAGAGGCTCTGAGGTAGAAGGACTGTCAGGGAATGATGGGAGTTGAAGTTCAGCAGCATCTGCAGGGCCTCACGTTGTCCATCCTTGCTATAGCGGCCTGTTTTGGCATAGCTCCCAGACATCAGCAGAATGTCACATGACTGTAAAGTGTGGCTGCAGGGAAAATAAAATAAACAGTTGAAATTACATTAAGAGCCAAAAGTTATAAATTTTGAAATTTAAGACATAATCATTTGTTTTCATTATATTCCTCTTACTTTAGAGCTACCCTGCATATTAGTCTAAAATATGTCTCAGTGATCCTGATTTGTTACAGAACACAGAATAAAAACTGTAGTGGTGAAGGTTTTCATTTCAGTAATATGAAGATGTATTTGTTGTTTTCCAACAAATTTTGTGGAAGCCATTTTCTCTTGCATTCACTTTCTGTTCATTAGGTTGTACTCTTCTCAGTAAGCCACTCAGTGCCTTAATCAGAGACTTAAAGGAGCAGTAGATTTTTGTTACAAAAATATATATAGTAGGGCTGTTCCTACTGAGTAAAGTAAGGGTACTCCCACTGTTGAGAGATGCATATTTGCATAGTTATTGCAGTTTAAACTAGTTTTTCATTTTTCTTAATTAACAGTGCCCACTAGTGGTCAAATTCAATTAGTTATTTTGTTGCATTCTATTTGAGAGGAAAGTCAATGACAAACAGTTCTACATAGAATGTGACAGAAACTGCTGAGTCACTTCCTGTCAGTTACAACTCTCAGGAAATAAAAGCACGATAAAATCCATTCCTGATTATTTTAAGTATTATCACATTTGAATAAACACTGCAGAGCTGAGTACGGGAAAATCCATATTATGAGTTTTGTGTCATATTGTGAGTAGAGTTTAATCAGGTGGACAGCTGAAAGGATGAGTTTGCCATGAAATGGATGCGAAAGTGGGTGGAATGGGGTGGGAGTGGTGGTGGTGGGTGTTATAGCTGAACTCACCAAGCTGTAGAATTAGCCTCTGTCCTTGGAGACCCGGCAATACTATCTGAAAACCGGAGTCTGTGGTGCAGATCTGGAGTGTTTCTATGTATAGCCATAGAGGACAAATAAAGTTCATTTTGAATTAAATTCAGATTTTTACCCAGTAGAAATTTGTATTTTTCTTTTATGGTCCAGTTGGTTTGCTCCAGACATGGAGCCCTCAGTTTTCATAATAAATACATATAATAAATAGAAATACAAACACATGAATAAATAAATGCAATATTCTAAACCAGTGGTTTCCAACAGGCCACATATTTAAGATGTCCCTGCTTGTTCACAATTAAATTAATTAAATGACTGTGCCTCATTTGTACTCAAGCAGGGAAATACTAAAGGCATGACCTGATAGGGGTCCCTGAGGAGAGGATTGGTACCACAGTTGTAGGTCATAGGTATATCTGGAAACCTTGATGTCCACATCCCCAGAGTAATAACTGGAGTTGGGGTTAGGTGTGTCCAAATGCCGGGATTTACGTCACAGTGAGTGCAATTCTTAACAGTAGTGGGTGGGATTGGATTGAGAATGGGCGGGGTTTGTCCTGAAAAGAGACAGAAAGGGATGGGGAGTGGGTGGAGTTACCAAGGAGTAATTTACCAGAACAATCAGTCTGTGCCCTGGAAACCCAAAAATTAACTCAGGAAACTGGAGTCTGTGGGGCAAATCCTGGCAGTTCTCAGGTATAGTCATAGGTATAAAGACAAAGGTAGAACAGTTCTGGGGCAAGCTAACTGCATCATAGGGAATAAATAAACCTTCCACCAATTCCCACTGAATGGGCTTTTAACCACTATGATTGTAAACCTTTAAAAAAAAGCATCTTTCATGTAGAAAAAATACAAATTCCATTGATTAAATGGGTCTTTTAACCTCTAGAATGCAAAGAAAGATATCCAACACACTGCTCCACAATGCATTCAGGGGGTTCAAATCCATATTTAATTCAACAGCAACATGTAAGAGACCTCTTTAGCACTTAAAGGAACAGTACACTTTTTTAATGAGTAAACAAAAATCGAATGGATTTTCCTGTTGAGTAAGACAAGGGTACATCCACTGGGAGATGCATTTTTTAAATGTTACTACAGTTTAAAGAGATAGTAACACTTCACACGTAAAAAATATATATTGTAGGCTTTATGCTTCTGGGTTAAACAATGGAACTCCCTCTGCAGAAAGGTATTTTATTCAAAAGTTATTGCAGCTCAAAGTTTAATTTTTTTAGATGCAGTATTTTAATGTCCTGAAATTTTACAGTGGTGCTTTTGCTACACCATCCTATGGAATTTTATGGTCAGCTGGCCAAAACTGTCCATAGGATGATGTAGAAACACCGCCATGTAAAATTTCAGGCGACTGAGATACTGCACCTAAAAAAATTCAGGTTTGACCTGCAATTACTTTTGAATAAAACACCTCTCAGCAGTGGGAGTGCCCTTATTTTACTCAGGATCATAAACCAACTAACTAACGATCTATCTATCTATCTATCTATCTATCTATCTATCTATCTATCTATCTATCTACATATGTATAAGTATCTTTAGGGCATTACCATTGGCTTAAATTAAAAGGTCCTCACAGGGCATTGCTGGAAGTGGGTGGAGGAGCTATCACAGATGACTCTGGAGTGGGTGAGGAGAAGGAGGGGAAGCTGGGAGCAGATTGAAATGGATGGAGGGATTGGGAGGCAGCAGAAATAAATGTTTTTTTTTGTGTCCTAGTGTAAAATACACCTAATAAAATTGTGAATATTATACCTGGTAATTGAAGTGGTACTTCAGCCCCACTAGAAGAACTGGAGCAATTCTGGAGTAACTCAAGTGCACTGCACGGGACAAATAAAGATTCCCACAGATTGAAATTGAGTTTTAAACCCCTTGAATGCTAGAGAGTTCTGCAACGCATTGCTTTGCAATGCGTTGCAGACCTCTCGAGCATTCAAGTGGTTAAAAGCCCCATCTTATCAATGGTATTCTTAGGAATTTTTATTTGTTGCATTTTGTGTATTTGGTCCAATTCCTCTTAATACAACAGTCTCAATACTTATAACACAAATGTGCTTTCTCAGTATGTCACATTTACTCACACAGCTCTGCAAATCATACAAATATCATGTGTGCACAGTGCACCAAAGGAACAACAGCCTTATGTACACAATGCTCAATCTGTCATATCAGTCCTCTGTACTCTGCAATGAACGGCTGGGCCCTCTGGCAGAGAAGGGATTAAAGGTGTGTTGACTTGCACTAAAAGTACATTTCCCAAACAAAGCACCACACCCATCAGCACAGGCTGTAAAGTGCTGAAGTAGCCTTGGAAACTAACATCAACAAGTGGCATTTAAGGGCAATAGTCCATCCAGTTCAGGGGAGTTGCTAGATACTTGCCTAAGGTGCTAAAGCCCCAGATCTCATGCTTAACCCTTTAAAGATCAGAGGGATACGCAACACATTGCTTCACAGTGAGGGATGCACCCCTCTGGCCCTTAAAGGGTTAAAGTGGACCTGTCATCTTAAGTCAAGACTGTCAAGATGGATCACATAGGAGAACTATCTTCAGTGAACATGTGGAAAAAATATGTCAAAGGGGGTAGGGTTTTCCTCATGTTCACATTAAGAAGATTGTCCCTTGCTGTGATCTGTCTGAGAACCACTGAGGCAGACTTCAAAAGAGATCGGTATATATAGGAAACTGCAGAGACTGTTATTACGAGTTCTGTTTGAAGTCAGACATATTACTAGTTGAACTATCAGAAATGGCCTAAGTGGGTGGGCCCTGCCTATATTCATACCACAGTGGGGAAAATATATGAATATGATTCTGTGTTAAATCAGGCTCCAGAATTAATTTTCCATCCCTACACCTGCCTAATGCCAATTTACCAAGCTACTTACACCAAAAATAATCCTCTTAAGGTCATGTTCAAATGGGCAAAAAAACTGTTGCAGCAAGACATATTAAAAAAAAGGGCTACAAGTATATAAATAGCGAAAAGATAAAGGTTGATACTGGGATGCATAAAATTGAGACACGTCAGTTAATTAGGACAAAGTGATGGTTGACACCTTAATCAAATTCTTGGCTTTTTGCTAACCATGATGTGCATAGTTAATTGAGGAAACAGTCCAAAAGAGACTTGAAACGTTTAAGTGAATAAAGCACCTGGACCTATGGTATACACCCAAGGGCACTTAGGGAGCTTAGTTTAGTAATAGCAAGACCACTATGCTTAATATTTTTTGATTCACTCTTTTCATGTATAGTGCCCATAGAATGTAGGAAATAAGTTGTAGACCTATTATTTGAATTGAAAAGGGTCAAGATCTAGACCTGGAAATTATAGACCTATGAGTCTGACTTCCATACTGGGTAAGATTCTAGAAGGGTTACTAAAGGATAGTATTCAGGATTATGTGAGTAAGATTCAGCATGGATTATGAAGGACAGATCATGTCAAACTAATATACTTGCATTCTGTGAAAGTGTAAATGGTAACTTGGGCAAGGGTATAGCTGTGAATATAGTATACTTGGATTTTGCTAAAGCCTTTGATACTGTGCCTCACAAGTGATTACTGAATAAATTGAAAGGGATCAGATTGGAGAAAATATATGTGCACATGTAAAAAACTGGTTAAAATATAGACTATGGTGAGTTGTTGAACTTGATGGACTTGTATCTTTTTTCAACCTAATTTACTATGTTACTGTGTTATAAATGGAACTTTTTCAAATTGGTCTAAAGTTGTAAGTGGCATGTCTTAGAGTTCAAGCCTAGGTCCAATTTTTTTTAATTTCTTTATTACTGATCTTCAAGTAGATATTAAAAGTAGGGTCTCAATCTTGGCTGATGACACTAAATTGCATAAGGAAATACACATAGAGCAGAATGCTTTTTCCCTGAGGAAAGATGTGAATACATTGAGTGAATGGGTGGAAAAGTATCAGATGAGGTTTAGTCTAGATAAATGTAAGGTTATGTATCTGGGTTGTAGAAATATGCATGCTGTGTATACACTAAATGGAATATTGGGGAGGATTTAGGAGTACCAGAAGACAACAGCCAGAACAACAGTGTGCAGTGTCTCTCCGCTACTGCAAGAGCCAATAGGGTAAAGTCATGTATAAAAAGGGGCATAAATTCACAGGACATGTATATAATGCCACCTATTTTTAAATCCTAGGTAAGACCTCATCTATAATATTGAGTACAGTTTTAGGCACTTTTCTTAAAAAAATAGAATTAAACTACAGAGACATGCAACAGACTGATATAGGAAATGTAAGATTTTAATTATTAAAAAAGACTAGATAAACTAGGTTTACTTATGTTGAAGAAAAGGCATCTAAGCAGTGATATGATTACAGATATATTCAACGCCAATACAAGACGCTCTCTGGGGAACTCTTTACTCAAAGAGCTGTGCAAAAAACAATGGGAGCATCCTAGCGAGAAGGTAAGATAGCTCAGTTGGTTAATGCACCAGCTGTAGAATCTGCTTAAACCTCAGGGTTGCAGGTTCTAGAGCCAGCAAGGTCAACTCAGCTTTTCACCCTTCTGAGGTAGATAGATTAGAGACAGTCTCAATGTGTACATCCTGGTAAAACAGTTCCAAAAAAAAAATATTTTTTTTTTTTGCAGTAAGGATGCCACATTTCTTGCCTCTGGAAGCTGTAGATACTTTATGCCTTTTAGGTCATAATAATAACTGGTATTTATATAGCGCCTTTCTCCCAGTGGTTCTCAAAGCGCTGTCAGCGCACGCTTTCGGAATTAACCAAATCGGCAGCTGAAATAATAGGTGTTATTATTACCCAATCAATGGTACTCATTTATCAACCTCGGAAGGATGAAGGGCTGAGTTGGCCCTGCCAGGATTGGAACCTTTTGGTGTCTGAAAAGAATTATTTTTTTTGTACCCACTGGATACATATTTGGAAATGGTTTAGATTTTTTTTGTGCCGTACCCTGTATCAGCAAAAACAAGGTTGACAAGGTGAATGTTGAACTTGATGGATGCATATCTTTTTCAACCTCATCAATAATGTTGTTGTATTTATTACTATATTACCAATGACTGGGACATAGGAGAGGCATGTCTGATGGCCGACTCACATAAGTATTACTGGCTGGATCCCAGCTGGATCAACAATTCATTGGAGGTTGCTATGAACATCATGACCTCCACAAATGCTTGTGTGAATGGTCTGCAAGCAGCCCCATAAGTAGCCCTGCAGACCTTCTTTACCACATTTTCCATGTTTCTGAGGAAACAAAGTAAAGTTGTAGTGTGCTGGAATTTGGCGATATTACACAAGGTGACAGTCACCCAGGTGAAATCTGTTTTAGGGTGAAAGCAGGTACACTTTACAGCCCCAGGTCTTCTTGCTAGCTTGGTTATGTAATGGTGTTAATCTCACTATTAATTGTATACTTTTATTTATTTGTCAGTTTATGCAAATTAGGCATTACTGACTGGCACAGCCTGGTGTGTCTGATACTAACATTCCACTCTCCTAACTGCCACTTCACACCAGGAAGTACTGACTGACTGACTGACTGACTGACTGAAAAATAAATAAAGCTAAATATCTCATAAACTGTAGTTTTAAAAAATGGCTAACATAAATGTAAGTGGCTTTGAAATCCCTTACAAAACTATTCAAGTCATTATAAATTGTTTGTTTCACTTTAAGTCTTGAAAGGTTTACACATTAAGGTTCTCCTCTTTGCTGTTCTGAAGGTTAATAAGGACACTGAGGAAATAGGGAAGAGCCCGGTGGATCTGAAAACCAGCTCCCTGTATTTATCCGAGCTATGTGTGTGTCAGAGGGGCAGCCTTGCTGCTCACACACACACTGTCTGACTGCAGCCTGTCAACAGATCCCTGGGTTACAGACTGCACAAGCTCAAGGGACAGCAGCCAAGGAGAGAGGCCGTCTAGCCGCATATCCAGATGTGGGGGCCACTGAACGCCAGCTCTCCCTGAAAAGCTTTT
This sequence comes from Rhinophrynus dorsalis, assembly GCA_037306005.1. Lineage (NCBI taxonomy): Eukaryota > Metazoa > Chordata > Amphibia > Anura > Rhinophrynidae > Rhinophrynus > Rhinophrynus dorsalis. Next base: position 294,468,555 of record CM074719.1, read on the forward strand.
CAGACTAAACAATTGTGACTTGGCTGTGAGAAGCAGGACAGCTCCAGCTGCAGCCTCCCCCTTGTGTCCCTTTAATTGGGTTGGCAGGCGCTGGGGTGTGCTCAGAGAGGGGGAAGCTCCCCAAGGGACTGCAACATTTTGGCAAAACCCCCACATGGATACCTTAACCCATTAAGGGCCAGAGCGCTTAGCAGCACATTGTAAACCAATGCAGTGCACACCCCTCTGGTCCTTAAGGGGTTAAGGAGAGCAAAAGAAAAGAGGAGGGGTCATGGAAAGCAAACTGGGAACATGCTGCTGAGGTGTTTATTGCCAAAACCAGCTGGTCTTGCTCCCATTTCCCAAATTCTGCCCTCTGTCCCTTGCCGCACACAAGTTGACAGTCCAAAGGAGGGAGAATTGCCTCAGTGCTGACCTCTGATGTGGGATCCTGATTTTATACTAGAGCCAATTGTATGTGACCTTGATATACATTACTGTAGTTCTCCTCCTCACTTCACATTGCACAGCCAGTGGTTCTCTGAAAATGCAAAAATCTATGGAACAGGAGAGTGGAGATGAAGGGACCCACTAAGGTGAAAAACTGAGACAACAATTTATAAGAGTGTACTTACAGCAAAATTTCATGAGAGAATCATAAAGTGGACCTCTGTATTTCCATACCTCCCAAGTGTCCCTCTTTAGGAGGGACAGTCCCTCTTTTAGACCTAAATCCCTCTGTCCCTCTTTCCCACCCTGATGTCCCTCTTTTTAGGAAATCAGATTGTGTGGTGTGTATATAAGTGTATCATATTGCTCCACAGCAATAAAACTCACATTACTGTTTGTATAAATGTCAGTATATGCGTTTATACGTTAGTCTGTGTAAATAAAATACTTTGGTCTTGTTCTAAATCATTTATTAGGTTACACAAGGAGGTGACAATAGGTCATGAAATAGCTTAAAAATTCCTGGTAATGCCCCGCCCACCAGCCACATCCCCAGAAACACCCCCTAAAACACAAGTGTCCCTCTTTGGCAATTTGAAATGTTGGGAGGTATGGTATTTCAGGTATTAAAGTGTAGATTGATCATGTGTGTACAATGCTCTTGAGCTCCCTAAAAATCATTTAAAAAACAAACATAACCCTCAAGCAGGCAGAGCAATCACTACATATATTTGATTTATTTTAATCAATCCAAAACTTGATCAGAGAAAATTTGATTTAAAAAATGTCATCAAGTGTGCTTTATCGATGCCAGAACAAAAAAAATTAAAGATTAAGTGAAGAGTGCAAAGTGTACTTGATTAATAGACCAATTTTATTAAAACAAGATAAACTTGCTTTAGAGAACCAAATATGGCTTGAAAAAATATGATTAATCAACTGAGCTTGATCAAGAAAATTTTTTTTTTTCTATTGATCAAGCAAATTAATCCCACTTCATTGAATCAAACAAGCAACTTAATAATATGGAAGACATTAAAAAGAAACAGTAAAACCAAGTTCTCACTAATGTGTATAATGTGTACAAATACATAGAAATTGAGTTATAATTCAGAGAATTTCACACCCCTCTGTGCTTTGCTTTAACCATATTAACCCTCATGTTATGTTTCATGTCATCAGCATATCATGCTTGAACTATAGCCCTGAATTTCCATGCTTTTGTTTGCCTTTTAATTTGCATAAAACTATAGTCAAACAAAGCAATAGAAATTGCATTTCATAAAAATGCTTCTTGTAATTAAAAAAAGTTAGAAGCAGATGTGAACCATATGTGTTAATTATCTGTGACTTTTACACTCTAAAAGAGAAAAAAGCCAATTTCATCCCATATTTTTAGTGCAGTGCATGTGAAGAACTGTATTGACAATTATAATATGGTATCAAGTTATAATAGGATCGCTACTTAGCTGTCAGTAGGGGCATTAGTATACATACAATTAGACGTGACAAAATGGCCTCTGTGTTTAGAGCTAAGACTCTGTATATATTTATTTATTTTATTTTTCTTGTGAAAGTATTTTACCAGGAATATATAATACATGTGTTTCATCAACACTCAGGAGCTGCATCCTTGCAGTTCCTTTAAGATAAAGAACTCTGTTTTTGTAAGAACTGGCTAAGTTTATGCTGAAAAGGTTCCTTTAAAGGGGTACTAATAAAAGAAAAAAAACTCATGTGTTGAAGCAGTTCCACATTTATTTTTTTAAATATAGCCTCAGGTCTGTGAGGGAAAGTGCTGTATCCTGGCATCACATTTTTGGTGCTGAAGTTGTACTTCCTGGCTTCTGCATATAGTTTACCATGTGAGGCTGCCAAATGTGTCAGTGGCACACCCTAACAGCCCTTGAAGAACAACAGTAACGTCAGTATGGGGGTAGGAAATACAGGTTCCAACTCTTATTCCTGATCAACCTGATGATATTTTAAAAAAAGTTACTGTTTTGCATCTGGTGGGGAAGGGATTCAGCGTAACAAATTTTGTAGTGTTGTTTTTTTAATGTATGTGTGAGCTGATTAATAATTCAATAAATACTTATGCTATTCCTTGTGATAACTCAACTCAAGCTATATACACAAAACACTTTTGTTTGCTCATTCTAGATGTGAATGTCTAAATTATTTATTTAACACAACTGAAAAATGATCTGTGCTAAGGTCTCGCTCATGTAGGCTACATTATCGCTTATTTAAGGATACCTGGGAACTATGAAAATGAGAAGACCCTGAGATCTTTCAAATATTAACCCGTAGTGCTTCTCAATGTGTAGATTATAGGTGATAAATTCCTACTATTACCCAGATATACCTCCAGTCCATCCTCATTGAATATATAACTACTACTATAATTTAGAGTGGAGATAATTTAGCGAGATAACTACTTGAACACACTCAAAGTATACAGGACTTCTGCTGCCTCTAGTAGAAATTGCACCAAATTAAAGGCTAGATAAGCAGTTAATTAATGCACATGATGTGGTACAGTGATGGGCAACTTTAAGTCCTCTAGTTGTTAAGAACTACAAATGTCATCATCCCCAGCTAGCCATTGGCTGTCTGAGAATGATGGAATTTATAGTCCTGAACAGCTGGAGGGCCTCAGATTGTTGCCAGCACTGATGTCATAAGTAACGCTGGACTCTCTCATCCAGAGAATTTGTCCCATCACCCTGAGATCTGTGTCAAAACCCTGAGTTTCACAGTGAAACAATGTGAGTTCACAGGTGAGGAAAGTATAAGTTAGGGATTTTTGGGGAACATTTATAAAGGTACAAGTGAAGCAATTCTGGCACAAACCAACCTACTATAGGGAGCAACTAAAAAACCCCAGTAATTCAAATGGGGCTTTAACCTCATGAATGCTAGCGATGTCTCTAAATGCATTGCTTAGCAATGCATTTGAGACATCTAGTTTTCAAAGAGTTAAAAGCCCCTTTTAAATTAATGGGATTATTTTTTCTTACAATGCTATGGGTTTGCCACAAATTTGTACCATATTTGTCTTTACAAGTATGGACCATTGTGTTTTCTTGTGCTGTTCACAAGTGCAACTATAGCAATGTATGTCGTTGACCATATTTCTGGAGCACCTGGTGTATACATTAATTATATGCATGCTGTTGACCATTCTGCATCTTTTCTCTGCCACTGCATTAAAGGAGTACCAATTCTTAGGGATACGTGGCTCCCATTTGTTTAACTGATTACCCAGGTAGGTGCACTTCATACAGCAATATAAAAAAAAAATCTATATATATATATATATATATATATATATATATATACATATATATATATATATATATATATATATATATATATATAATTTGAAAGGACAAGCACTCACGTTGTGTAAAGACAAAAGACAAATATGGTACAAATTTGGGGCAAACCAAAAACATTGTAAGAAAAAAATTCCCATCAATTTAAAAGGGGCTTTTAACTATTTGAAAACTATATATATTATATGTAAAGCCTTGCCCTGGATCTTGCCTCTACACAGCTAATAATGGGCTTCAGGAGATCTGAATAGATGTTATCTGCTTTTAAAAAATTTGCAGAAGACTACAAGAAAGATCCAATACAGCTTAAAAAATAAATATTATATAGAAATTCCTGACTACTGTTTGAGGGAGATCTATCTAAGTAAGTCTTTCTATTAAAGAAATTAGGAGCCACTTATTCACAGGTTAAATTTCCCCTTTAACACACTAATGGTTTCATGACATGAGTTTCACTGGAATCACTCACATATAGCTATCTATCTATCTATCTATCTATCTATCTATCTATCTATCTATCTATTATTGCAGGAAGCTGCGTTAAGAGAAAATGATAGTGGAAGAAAAAAAGAAAACCCTACAACATATCTATTTCTACAAGAGAACAATGTGTTGTGAACAAAGCCTTTGACCAAAAGGTTATGGTAACAGAAATTGTTGATAATTGGTCTAGAAAAATCTTTTGTCATATTGCAGGGTATTATCCAAAACAATCTTCTAGTTGTGATTTTTTTTTTTTAAATTTCCATCATCATTTTCAGTCAAAATAAGAATGGTCTATAATTGGAGAAGACGGTTTAAAATAATATTAACAGAAAAAACAGTCATTTATCATCTTTTTTATTCTTCATGACACATTTTACTACCAACACACTAGCGGACATTTTTTCTTTAAGACTTTTTGAACATCGCACCTTGTTTCACAAGAAAAATCAGAGGGTTGTCCGGCACATTCCTTCACTAAGTGTTGGACACCCCTCTGACAGACAATAAAAAATCTAGTTATGATACTAGTTAGGATTTGGTGAATTTCCATCCATATTGGTCAATAAAGTGAAAAAGAGGCTCATTTGATGATGGAAAATGGAAGCAAACCAGTTATTCTACAAGAGACAATTAACCCTTTAAGTGCCAGAGGGGTACGCAACTTATTGCTTTGCAATGCATTGCGTACCCCCTTGGCACTCTAAAGGTTAAAACAAACACCACATTGGAGACCTGTCTAGCGTCCAAGGGATTAAAAACCACCCATATATTTAATGGGAATCTGGGAAATGTTTATCTGTCCCCTATTGTTCAGTTGGTTTGCTCCAGAATTGTTCCAATTTTCTATTTGTAAATCAGCCTCAATATTTCCTGATCTGGCAGCACAGAGGTTAAAGCTCTGCAGCACTCTAGTGTCAGGCGTTTACAGCAGAGATCAGTGGAAGGTTTGCTGTGGCAGTGAAAGCGGAGGCCTCACTGGACAGCCTTTCCTTTGTTTGTTTTCCTGAGATTGGGAGGTCTGAATTCTTTCTCAATGCCGTAGCACTTTTTGGTGTTTTGAAGAGAGGAGGCCAGAAACTGCAGGTACTTCCTAGAAAACGGAGGGTGCATCTCTGGAGCTGCAATTACAGAAAATGGAAGGTCAAAGGTGCACAGGCAAACATAAGAACCGTCAAATTTGTGATTTTTGGGAAACAATAGTGGTCTTAGAAGCTTTCTTAAAACCCTTTGAATGCCAGAGAGGTGTATTGCACAGCCCTCTGGCAAGCAAAGGGTTAAAGAAAAAAAAAGGGGGGGAAAAAAAAAGAAGAACCTTTTCTTTAACATCTACTGTAAAAATAACAACACATTTTGGGTTGACTCTTTGGCAGCGTTAATCATTTCCACAAAAAAAAAAAAAAATTCCCCAATAAAAGGAAAACATGGAAAGAAAAACAAACTATTAGAAAATCGAGGAGGGAGGAAATGTTATTTAAAAGGTAACCAGACCGCATCATTTTCCAGCAGTATTATATTCTCCCCTCAGTATCCAAAATATATACGGGCTCCGCGCCAAGAATGTCAAAGAAAAAACACAGCGGCATAGACACAACATCTGGACAGAGGCAGAACAAAACCCCCATTTATCACACTTAATCCTGCAATGAAACAGTCAACAGTTTACTTCTGTTTTGCTAATTTAGCTTCTTTCATGCTATAAGGTGGAAAACCCAGAGGAGAGGCTTGCAGGGCAGGTCACTTACACAGCCCCTTAATATGGAATGTACTGCTTTTTCTGCCCTTTGAAAAAAACATTTTTTGTCTTTATATTTGCCAGAGGCATTTTTTCTTAATTTTCTGCTCTGTGCGAAGCACAGTAAGGACTGGTGCAATTTTGGAGCAAACTAAGAACACTACAGGAGATTATTAAACAGTTCCAAATTCCAATCAGTTTAAGTGAGGACTCTGAATTGATGCGACTTCTCATTGTTGTAGAGACCTTGTTAGCAATGTGTTGGAGACTTTACATTTAAATGGGGACTTCTCAATGTGTTGCCAACCTCACTAGAAGTGTGTTGGGGACCATCAAATTAAATGGGGGATTCTTAATGTGTAGGAGTCCTCTCTAGCAGTATGTTGGGGACTTTAAAATTAAATGGGGACTTCTCAATGTTTTGGAGACCTTGCTAGCATCCAATGGGTTAAAAGCACCAGTTAAATCTCTATGAATTTGAATTTGATTCTTATGGCGCAGTGGATTTATTCCTAAATTTCTTAGTACATTAGCTTCAATGTGTAATAATATCCCAGACCACTTGCGTAAGTCTCTTAATATGGAAGAAAATTGAATACTGTGGTGTATGAAAACCCCAGTAAAACCACGTTGTTAACTTCTAACTCTAGTGATACACTCAAGAGTATGCACTACAGCATACGATAGCTGTAGTGCATACAGGGAGACAGGGATAGTGATCAAGTTGTCTATGACACAGTGTAGATCTTGGCATTCATTAGAGGAATACCCTGAAATTTCCACAAACTGCATTATTGTCCTCCCGTTGGTCTAACAGAGATTATGGGGAGGCTTTAAATGTCGACTTTTAAAGTGGCTCTATCACCACTTTACATGTTTTGATCATTGTGTAGAATACTTAGTGAATAATTATAAAATGTTATTATTTAAAAAAAAAAAAAAAAAAAATGTTATTTGTGACAAAATTGCAGTTTAAAGTATGCCCAGCAGCCTACTTCCGGCTAAACTGCTCTTGCCGCAGTTTGCCGCACTGCCTCTGCTCCTGTCACTCCCCCCAGCATCCTCCGATGATGGAGGTGTTCTGCTGGTAAGCTGGAGCGATCTCATTGGCTAGATATCGATCTCTGCCAAAGAGATTGCTCCAGCTTACTAACAGAATGCCTCTGTCATTGGAGGATGCTGGGGAGAGTGACGGGAGCAGAGGCAGAGCGGCAAGAGCAGTTTACCCGGAAGTACTTTGCTGGGCATACTGTAAACTGCAATTTTCTCGCAAATAAAATAAAAAAAAAATAATAATGTTTTATAATTATTCGCTAAGCATTCTACATAATGATCTAAACTTGTAAAGTGGTGATAGATCCACTTTAAAACGAGCTTTTCAAAAAGTAGGCATTTAAATTTAGTGAATGACGCAGCTTCTAGCAAACTTTTATGACTTTCAAAGCATCTTCAGCAGCACATTCAAGTTCTTAGTGGCTGAAGGCAGTAAGTCTGTCTGAGGCCTGGTAAGGTTCATGAGCATCATGCCTCTCTTATTCCTCTTGGATGGTCAGGGCTGAACAGGAGAGTTATTTTCTGCATCTAGTAAGAAGAGGGAGGTGGGTTGTAATGTCCATCCTCAAGGGGGTGGGGTTTATGGTTTAAAAATAAGGCAAAATTACAAACCAGTATTAACCTTTTTCTCTTTTTCTTTCACATACCAAATTATACAAGAAACAGCAGCAACGAGGTCACTCTTAGGTCAGAAACAGGTGAATTGATTAGTGAGGATAAAGCTATGGCTGAGACCCTAAATACGTTCTTTGCTTCAGTATATACAAAGGAAGCAGAAATGACAAGCTATGGGCAAACAGACAAAACCATGGAATTTCCTCCAACATCTACATGGCTTACTGAGGACAAGGTCCAAAAGAGACTGGAAAGGGTTATAGTGAATAAAGCGCCTGGACCGGACGGTATACACCCAAGGGTACTTAAGGAACTTAGTTCAGTAATAGCAAAACCATTATACTTAATATTTATTGATTCGCTTTCATCATGCATAGTGCCCTGTGATTGGAGGAAAGCTGATGTAGTTCCATTGTTTAAAAAGGGAGCAAGATCCAAACCAGGAAATTATAGACCTGTGAGCTTGACTTCCATAGTGGGTAAGATACTAGAAGGGTTATTAACTGATAGTATTCAGAACTATGTGAAGACAAACAATATCATTAGTAGGAATCAGCATGGTTTCATGAAGAACAGATCATGTCAGACTAATTTACTTGCATTTTATGAAAGAGTGAGTAGTAATTTGGACAGGGGAATTGCGGTTGATGTAGTATACTTGGATTTTGCAAAAGCCTTTGACACAGTGCCTCACAACAGGTTACTGCATAAATTAAAATGCTTCGGTTTGGGTGGTGGTATCTGTACATGGATTGAGAACTGGTTAAATGATAGATGGCAGAGAGTTGTTGTAAATGGAACTTTTTCAAATTGGTCTAGGGTTATAAGTGGGGTACCGCAGGGTTCAGTCCTGGCCCCAATGCTTTTTAATTTGTTTATTAATGATCTAGAAGTGGGAATTGAAAGTAGCATCTCAATCTTTGCTGATGACACTAAGCTATGTAAGGAAATACATACAGAGGTCGATGTTTTTTCCCTACAGAAGGATTTAGATAAACTAAGTGAATGGGCAGAAAAGTGGCAGATGTCATTTAATGTAGATAAATGTAAGGTTATGCATTTGGGTTGTAGAAACAAACTTGCTACATATACTCTAAATGGGAAACAACTTGGGAAATCCTCATTAGAGAAAGATTTAGGTGTACTGATAGACAATAGTCTTCACAGCAGTGTGCAGAGTCACTCAGCTGCTGCAAGAGCAAATAGAGTACTAGCCTGCATAAAAAGAGGTGTAGAAGCAAGGGATGCTAATATTATCCTACCTCTGTATAAATCCTTGGTTAAGCCTCATCTAGAATATGGAGTACAATTTTGGGCGCCTGTTCTAAAAAAAGACATTACTGAACTGGAAAAGGTGCAGAGACGTGCAACAAAACTGATAAAGGGATTGGAGGGTCTGAGTTACAAAGAGAGACTAGCCAAACTGGGTTTGTTTACATTAGAAAAGAGACGTCTAAGGGGTGATATGATTACCATTTACAAATACATTCAAGGCCAATACAAAGAACTAGCCAATGAATTATTTATGCAAAGAGCTGAGCTAAGAACAAGAGGTCATCCATTAAGACTTGAGGAAAGGCGCTTTCGACTAAAACACAGGCAGGGATTTTTTACAGTAAGGGCGGTAAGGCTATGGAATTCTTTGCCTCGGGATGCTGTGCTTGCAGATAATGTAACTGCATTCAAAAAAGCAATGGATGCCTATCTAGCACAGAACAATATTGACAGTTATGACAGATGGCTTCAAAGCAAATAGGATATTGAGCCGGGGAACTATTTGACACACTCACACACACACCTACATTGGAAATTGCTCCAGAGGGCTTTTTTGTTGCCTTCCTCTGGATCAACAGGGGTGTTATTGGCATGGGCTGGACTTGATGGACGCATGTCTTTTTTTCAGCCTTATCTACTATGTTACTATGTAGAGGATTCATGGAGGATGTAGCCTGAAAAGGGCCAGTAATATGGTAATAATCCTTGGCAGAATGATGATGTGGCATACCAGACAATTCAGGTTGTTGCTGATTCTGCAGTTAGGCATGTCTCCTGCAGGGCAGGCTTTTGCCATTCAGAAACACCAGTAGTGAACATAATAATAGGCTACCAAGGAAGGTGAGGACACTGGGAATGGCTTGCTGAGAAACGGGCCTCTCACCTAAGGGAGCTACTTTAGCCTTATATAGGTACCAGTCCAGGCTATAACATCATGGCCTAAGGGTTGCCACATTATAGTGGGAGATCTACTGGGTTCATATACGTTATTAGATTAAATTAAAGCTATGACCTCTTTTTGCCACCATTTAATGTCTATGTTTTTTATTTCAATAAGTTTATACTCCACCCTGCAGGGGGAATAAACGTAAGGGCTTTTCAAAAGCAAGGGTGTCAAGCCCCAAGGCTGTGAGAAAAAAGGAGTCATAGTAAGGTCTATGCCTCTTAAGGAATATTTGTAATAGGTTCTAATTATTCAATAAGGAAGGATTTGAGCCCAAACTGCAAGTCCACAATTTGACACCAAACTATTTCTAATTGCTACCTCCATTAAAATACTTTAGAACAGTGGTAGCCAACTGGTGTCATGTGAAAAGTGCTTCCGTTTATCATATCATACACCTGCTTTTTCTCCCCAAACCATATATTGCTTCTTTTTTCCTCCATCATTGAGACAGCTTTTCTAAAATATAATTCCAGCCATCCTATTGCTGGTATTTTCATGTTTTATTGGTTCCAAATCTAATAAAATAAAATAACATCTGTTTCCAGAGGATAATTCTACTCTCATATCTAGCTGTAACTTATTCCCTATACACAATTTTATAAGTAATGGAAAGTCACAGTGTTGTTTTGGGGTCATATCCACAAAAAGGAAAAGGAGCAATTCTGGGGCAAACCAACTGCACCATAGGGAACAAAGGGATCAAATAAATACTCATCAAATAACCACTGGTTTAAAAAATATTTAAATATTTTGATTGCTAGAGAATAGGGATGGGCGAAAAAAAAACAACGAGTATGGCTGCTTGGGGGTTGCACTTCCAAGCGGTGACACTGATGATGATGAAAGAGATTGTGCTTTTTAGCCTTGTTTACTTGACCAGTATTTCCACATGCTGTCTCAAACAGTTTGTAAACAGGCTTACTGCTCCTTTCCACTGATGGAAGAATACGCATTTTCCTTTTATTTAATTATTGCGCCAATTCATCATCACTCATACTAGATCTGTATCTGAAAAAGAAGGTGCGCACAGTTTATGGACATATTCTAAATCACCATCATCAGCTTCATCATTAATAATTAGGGCATCATGATCAGTATTATCTGCTTCCTCACCACCACCATCCCTGCCAGATTGCCACATTTATTTGTATCTTTTTCTCTAACATTTTATTGTCACTTTTCCTGAGATGGGTTTACAGTAGCTTGCAAACTGCTTGGTTCCACTGTTAAATCTTCCTCCTACTCTGTGGCAACAACACTGGAATGACACTGCTCATCATCATCTTTATGTATTGCAGTACTAGTAGTACTATTTCTGGTAGAGGAAACTCTCCTATTAGTTTTACTAATGGATTTCTCCTCACAATGAGGAGGTTCATCATCATCACTTGCTTCAATAGCTGCCACAACCACTCAATGTTTAGAGTACCACTTTATTAACAAAAGCAACACATCCGTATACTGTTCCTACCCCTCTTTTCCCTTTACCCCTGCCCTTGACACATTTTGTGGACATACCCATAGTACTGTTGATTGTTGTTAACGTAAACCACATGGCTAATAGCAATATGTGGAATGTCAAAGGACATCCCTGTCCGGAAATCATACAGCCTGTTTTTATCCAATTAACAAAGATAAAGGATTAATCAGTAAATGCCCAGAAATACACTTTTTTCTTTCATTAACTGTGGAACACAGGAAAGACGCGTCTATACTAAAGCTATCCCACCAAGATTCTGGGGACAGGGAGATAAACCCCTCAAAATACAACTAGTCTCATTAGAGATGACCAGAAACAATCATGAACCTCCAGTGTCAATGGATACCAACACACAAAACTGAATAACAGCAAAAAGGTAACAAGCAGAATGACTCCTACAAGGTGTAATGGATTTTAGGACCTCCAGTCCAAAACTGGCTTCAGACAATGCCAGAACATTGACTCTGTAGTGTTTAGCAAATGTGTGAAGGAACAACTATGTTGCTGCCTTCCACAACTGCTCCACAGAGACCTGGTTCCTGTAGGCTCAGAAAGCACCCACTGCTCTGGTGGAATTAGATGTGACACTAAAAGGCATAGGCTTATTTCCTAAGGACATTGACATGGCTAATGGATGCCATTATTTAGGAAGCCACTGTCACCTTAAAGCCGCTTGGCATATATGAGGGTCCTCAGGAATAACAAAAAGTGAGCCTAATTTGTGGAAAGGTTTTGTATGAAGAGTGTAGAACTTCAATCAACTACCTACATCCAATCAGAGAAGCTCCTGCTCCTGTCTGTTAGATAAAACTAGATAATTAGGTTAATGTGAAATTCAGAAACTACCATGGGAAGAAACCCAATAAGAGATCAGAAAGGGGGATTTACAGGACAATGCCTGTAGCTCACCGAATGGTCACAATTTCAAGTAAGAAAGCTGTCAAGAGTCAAGAAATGAAGAGAAACAGAGCCTCACGAAGCACTCTCAGGACCAAGTTCATCTCCCGTGGGGGGTGGAATACCAAAAGAAAAGGTAGGCATGAGACACCCAGCAACAAGTTAATACACCTCTGACAACAGACAGACCTGAAATCTGGACCTTGATAGAACTAAGATGAAGCTCTTTCTGAAGCCCATCATGAAGAAAGGCCAAAATAACCAAAGACAAAAGGGAAGCTCCTCCCACCCCTGGTCATCTGATAGGATCAGAGAAACCAATCTTCCTCAGAATGTTGGCTTCAAGAGGAAAACCATCAAATCTAACTTCTCCACCTCTGGGTGGTTCAACAATGGATAGATTGAGAAGATCCAAGAACATGCCTGGTAAGGCCATTATGGTGCGATCAGGGTTAAATGCACCTGCTCCACCCTGACTTTCCTTAACACTTTGGGAATTAGAGGAAAAGAATGAAACACTTATGCCAGGGAAAACTGGCAGGGAATGGTAATTGCATTCACTGAAGTGTGAGATGGGCGTGGGTCTTGGAACAAAACGGAGAACCTTGCAGTTTGTCCTGGATGCCATCAAGCCAATGACAAGAAGACCCCATATTTGAACTATGGAGTTGAACACCATCTGGTTGTGTTCCCAGCTCTAAGGATCCAGACTTTGGTGGCTGAGAAAGTCCTTCACAATATTGTCTACCTTGGAAAGTCAACTGCTGAGAGAGCTAGAACATTAGTTTCTGCCGAAGCGAAGAAGACACGTAGCTAATGTTACCCCTGCCAATATGAATATCCTCCTAGGGCTTCCACTCTTCTGCAAGCCAGGCTTGCCCTTCCCCCCAAAACCCAAGCATCCTTGGGGATGCAAAAAGCCCCCGGTTGACAGGTACACCTCCACATGACTCAGGCGGTCGGAGGTTGTCTGCATTTCTTTCACATGTGAACTTCTAACCGCTCAGCTGTGCTTTTGGTCCCTCAATGGCACTTGATATAAGCTACCACTGTTGCATTGTTGGACTGAATCTGCACCAGTTTCTGGACTGAATCCAGAGAAGCTGGAACCAATGCAGAAGAGCAAGACGAATCACTGAAAACTCCAATACATTGATGGACAGAAGACTCTCGCTGTTGCATCAAAGTCCACAATCCATCTCACAAAAAAACAAGGCTCCCTAGCTTTCAGACTGCATCCATTATGACTACAGACAAATTGAGGATAACCAACAGATGACCCAGGAGGGAGACCTGGAACCACCAATGAAGAGAAATGACACTACTGTCTGGACCAACTCTAGGGAGTCTCCAACTGCCGCTTTTGAGTGTGAAATTGGGCAAACAGAATTGCCTGCAAGGCAGAGACCAAATGCCCCAACACCTTTATGTACTCACACAATGTCATTGCAAGGTGAGATAAGGTCTGAGACACCTGCCAAGACAACAATCAGATCTTGTCTTCTGGCAGAAAGATGTCCCTGAAGTCTTGAAATGCAAACTTGAAAGGCAAATTGAAGGAAACTCTGTTGATCTGCATGAATTGGGATATGCAGTAAGTATCTTTTATGTCTAGGGAAGCTAAGAACTCCCCATGGCATATGGGAACTATAACAGAGCATAAAGACTCATCTTGAAACAAGATGCATGAACAAAGTGATTGAGATGCTTAAAGACCAACACTGGAAGATAGCCTCCATCCTTTTTGTGGGCTATGAAAAGGGTGTAATAGAGTCCCATATATATCTCCTGTGGGGGAACAGGCACTAGGACCTGCATCTCCACCAGTGGAAATAAATGTCCCTCGCAAGATAGAGAAGGACTTTGGACATGAAGAAACAACATTGAGAAAGAGATTTGAAATCTACTTGATAACCTTCCAAAATCACCAGTAGCGCCCACTGGTCTACCATGGAGAGAGTCCACATATTGTGAAAAAAGTGCAGACAACCTCTTACTGCCTGAGTCATGCAGAGGTTTACTTGTCAACTGGGGGCTTTTGGGTATGCTATTTGCTTGCCCATGCTTGCTTGGGTTTCAGGGAAGGGCAAGCCTTGCTTGCAGAAGGAGTGAAAGCTCTAGGAGCATACTGTACTGGCAGGGGTAACAAAAGCCAAGTGTCTTCTGAGGAAAGGATGAACAATTGGGGGTAACCTGTTGAACACTTGCCCCCAGTAGCATGAATAACAACCTTCTCTAGTTCATGGCCAAACAGCTGCTTGCCTATGGATCGGAGAGAGATTGAAGACTTCTTACAAGACTGGACCACCAACCAAATCTTCAACCAAAGTGTGCGAAGGATATGCCAACGAACTTGGCAGTGTCAAATACAGCCTCAGCAAGGTATACATTAGCCTCAAGAATCTTAGAAGCAGAAAGAACAATATACACTTAGGAGTATCTGAATGAATTGCACCTATCCTATGCAACAACCCCAAAAAGACATGGCTCTAGTCACCCATGCCATGGCAAAATCTGGACATAAGGTGGCTCCTAGGGCTGCAAAATTCTCTTTAAGGCTCATCCAGGCTCTTGTCCTCCTGATCCTTGAAGGTAGCTGCATCTGCAAATGTCAATGCTGTGCTCTTAGAAAGGCAGGAATCAGGATAGGCAATTGATGGCAGGGTAGCTCATTGCTGTAGTGCAGAAGGAGGGAAGGTATATAAAAAGAAGGAGAGAAGGGAAATAAAAATATAAGCTCCTGGGAAAAACAGATTGTCATCAGGTGACTCCTCAAGAACCACTTAGTCAATGGAATGATAGAGAGGGAAAAGCACTGCATCCCTTTTGCATCTCTTAAAAATATCCAGAGATGGAGAACTCAAACTTGAGGCCTCAGAAACTTTAAGGGTTTCTAAGACCGCCTAAATAAGACCCTCTGCAGATGTCCCAGAGTCTTCTTCCAATGAATCCATAGGGGTAAATGAGGAAGCAATATCCTTCTTCTCAGGTTCCTCTTCTCTACATGGGGAAAATCCTGCCTCAAAATGAAGAAACTGTATTTTGGGGGGAACAGGGTGGTCCTGGTTCCAGGACTCAAGGACCCCTCTTAATGAAAGAAGGAGTAGTGCCCACAGTGTAAAAAAGGGTTTTAGTCCATGTAGTCTCCTGTTCAGAGGAAGAGGGGCCCAGAGTTTACTGTGCATGGACCACAGAGCAAGAGGGTCATAATGTACCAGCAAATCTCTGGGAAGACTTGTCTGACAAAAGGAACAAATGGTGACTGAAAAAACTGCTGAAGCCCTGGTTGTCCTAGATTTCCCCATATCTCTCTTGTGCTCAGACATAGGCAGGAGACCCACAAATGGAAAATCAGAACAGTCAATAAGGATAAAACACTTTTCTACCAGTTGAGGATTAAAGATAAGGTGTTAGGAGGGATATTCAGCCACACAGGTAGGGAAATGAAGAGCAGGTGCCTCAAGGGCACTTCACTTGAGAGAAAAGGAAGGGATGAAGAGTAGCTCCTAACCCTTCCTTTCCCTGAATCCATGGAAAAATGGTCTGGTGGGAAAAATCTTCCTCCATTTACAGTGAAACAGTGCTTTGGCTCAAAGGCCACCTGTGCTTGTTCGCCTTTATGGCAGCAGGGGGTCTCCGTGTCCCCACTTATATATATTTACATTATTTCTGCACATAAAACAACTTGTGTACAGCCAATGCCACTTCCATTATGTTGGCCTTGAGTACCCAGTTCTAAAATGTGGCCAAATACTGTTTCAAAATAAGAAAATGTAAACAAAACAACCCCTGGACAACTGTAAGAGCCAAGATAGGGAGGAAAAGTAACTGCAAAGTACCAGAGTTCCAGGGTTAGCAAGGAACCAAACACTTCTGAATGTGGGTCCTAGACAAACAGACAGAAAGATGGGCATACTTACAAGACCAGTGTACCCTTTCTTAAATATTATCATGCTGAAAAAAATGTCATCCATGATGAAGCAGTTATTATGAATCCGTGTTTCTGTCATACGTATAAACAAAATACAAATTCATAAAATAGTTGTATTGAAATTACCTCATCATTACAGGAAGCAGAAATAACGAAAATGCAATACTAGATAAAATGTGATTTATAATTCTGGCCTATATGACATGTGTTACTGTCTGGTAGCTATCATGATACTGTTGGCTGATAGTCTTATTTATTTGGTGAAAGGTTATACTCACACGATCGCTTGGAGAGCACTCATTCTGTGAACTTAAATAGATATACACCACACATCATTCATAAACTCAGTCTGCCATAAATCCATTGTCGCACACAGTAAGCTAGAGTACTTGCACAGAACACAATAAGGAAGATGTACTAATAAGGTTCCAATTCCTGTAACACAACAGGTAAAAATGATTCCGCCAATACCTACACCAAATTTTATACCACTATCTTCCCTCTTCTTCTTAATATTTACTCTGTCTGCCCCATTTCTTTCCCGCTGCCAGGGAGGGTGGGGCAGCCCACCTCAATGTTTATCACAGTGGGCTCACCATCAGCCAGACAGAGGGAAAGAAGAAGGTGAGGCCTGGCCCCTTATTATGTTCTCTGGCCCATTGTTGGGCCTTCTGCTCTAAATAAGGCAATGGAACCAATTTCTTAGTGCTACACCTGACTAACACCAATTCACTATGCCAAAAAATGGTCTTTAGAATGACGCTTGCCCTGGGGGAAAGAATTAAAAATTGTATGCAGCTTGTCTAACACCATGTAGAAGCAAGAAGCAGAAGAAAGTACCATCAATTTTCTCTGTTTCCTTGTGTATGTTATCAGGGCCCCTAATGAAAATGTAATTCTTCTGCACTGTATGGGAATTAGTGTAACTCTGCAGTGTGTGTTTTTTATGGTTTAACTGACTGTGTGATCCCTTAATTGGAAGATACTGCATGAAGAGTAGCTCCTTCAGAATCCCACATTCCCCCAAGTGAGTGAAGGAATAAGGTGCCAAATTTCCATTCTGCTTTTCAGGGACACTGCTGAGATGAAAGCTGCATAGTACTTGTCCTCAATTCCAGTGCAGCCATCCGGGGTGGGGAGGTGTCGCTGTATATCAATAGGTATCAGTGGTCAACCTGCTCTTTTTTCTTCACACCACAGAGTACTAAACACTGGAGGAAGAACTGCCCACTGACTGCTGTGACCAAAAACAATGCCTGTGCTGGGCCACAAGAAAATGCACATCACACCCAAATCCTTAGACTAGCAATACACTACAACACTAATGTCAAAAGCTTTGCCTAGAAGTCATTTTCTTGTAGCCCAGCAGAGGCATCACTGTAGACAATGGGCAGTTCTCCTAGTGTTTAGAACTCTGTGCTGTGCTCCATTCAGGGACTTTGTATTGTCCCAGAGGGTGGCTGCCAGGGACATGGGACAGGCATTTAAAATCCAGGATTGTCCTGGGCAATCACGGACACGTGGCCACCCCACACATGAACAATTACCTGTAATGACAATTATTTTTCTCATTTTTTGCTCTTTTCAGGTCATGAACAAAGGCTAAAAAAGTTACAGTAATATTTGCTGCATCTGTATATTATCAAGAAGTGCGTGTTCATATTAAATGGTAGGTTTGATATCGCTTTAACCCTGCATCATGTGAAATGAATCTGCTCTATCTAGTATCCTGTCATGGCTGCAAAGTGTTAATGAGAGCAGTGGATTTGTCCCGGTACGCAGAGGCCTATGGAATGCGCACGTTTTAATGAAAGCTGCTTTGGCTGCTGTATCAACAAGCAGGGCGTTTTTACAAGGCACAGGCCAAATGGCTGGGATGCAGGTGGCATAATAAGGAACACGCACTGCAAGGCTAATTTGCTATGAAAAAGTGGAGCAATCCTGGAGTAAAACAACTCCACCACTAGGGGTAATTAACCCTTTGAGTGCCAGCAGGGTACGCAACGCATTGCAAGGCAATGTGTTGCGTACCCCTCTGGCACTCAAAGGGTTGAACTTTCCCATTAATTTAACCCTATTAAGGACCAGAGGGCTAGGCAACGTATTGCATCACAATGTATCGCACCCACCGATGGTCATTAAGGAGTTAAATGGGGCTTTTACGTTTTTGAATGCTAGGGAGGTCGCCAATGCGTTGTAAAGAAATGAGTGTAGCTCTCCTGAGCATTCAAGGGGTTAAGAGACCTATTTAATGGATAGGAATGTAATGGAGACCTCTAGCAATTCAAAGGGTTATCTCAATGGGGATTTTTATTTGTAACTGATTTGTTCCAAAATTGTATACCTATTTCTTAGTACATCAGGCTTATACAGTAGTGCAATTCAGGACCAAACCAGCTACACAGGACAAAAATCATTCTCACTCATTTAGTCCTTTGAGTGCCAGGGTGGGTGAGTAGTGAATTGGATTAGCGATAGGTTGCTTACACCACTGGCACTCAAAATGTTAAACTGGGATTTTAACTCCCTAAATGCTATAGGTCTCCATAAGTTGCAAAACAATACATTGGAATTTTCCTATCATTCAAAATTCTAAAAGCCCCATTTAAATCAATGGGGGAACATATCACTCCAGTTGTACTTTGAACTTTGGCTGCATTGAAGCTGATTTACTAAGCACCGGATCAATTCTATGACAGACTGCACTATAAAAATTTCCATTGAGCAACATTAAAATAGTTGATGAGGCTGCAAAAAGACATGCTTCTATCAAGTTCATCTTTTGACGAATCATCCCTGTTGATCCAGAGGAAGACAACTTCCCCAAAAAAACACTATTGAAGCCATTTCCAGTTAACCCCTTAAGGACCGGTGATGTGCCAGTAATACTTCGTTTTATCATTATTTTATTTTGTAGGCATTAAAAAAACATGAAGAACGATATAAGTTTTATCTCTCAAACCTTTATTGTTTAAGAGATATTCACAAGCAAAGTATCCCCACCCCTGTTCAGCCAGATCAGAAGGGAGGTGCCCAGGTACAATCTTCAATTAAGATAAGGGAAAAAGCTGAAAAGCTTGTCAAGGGGGGAAGGGCTTTCATTGTTTTCATACAAAGAAGATTGTCCCCTGCTGTTATCTGTCTGGTCTTACAACCAGATTCACATCTGAGAAGAGATGGCTTACACTAGGTAAAAGGGGCGGGAGGGGGAAACTTTGCTTGTGAATATCTCTTAAACCATAAAGGTTTGAGAGATAAGACTTATATCGTTCTTCATGTTTTTTTAATGCCTACAAAACAAAATAAAGATAAAACGAAGTATTACTATTCCTTTAAGGACTAGTGACGTTCCTGTGATCACATCTCTGTGATCACTACAGGAGGCTGAAACTGACTGCTCTGTGACAGGAATGACGTCTATGCAGTCCTTAAGGGCACAACTACCCCAGGACCGCCGGTCGTTAAGGGGTTATGCTCCAAGTTGGTAAAAAAATCTTTCCTGACTTGATATGGTAGTTGGATCTTTCCCTGGATCAACATCCAATCTGTATTGAAACCAACTGTCATAATTCTCAATATTGTTTGGCGCTAGAAGGGTATCCAACGCTTTTTTTGAAAGCAACTACTGTGTCTGCAAACACAGCATCCCAGGCAAAGACTAAACCACTGAATGCTAGAGGTCACATTCAAGTTTTAGCAATACATTTCTATTTAATTAAATAACTCTTTTAACCCCTGGAATGCTAGAGAAGTCTCCATTGAATTGCTTTGCAATGGGCTGAAGACCTCTCTAGCATTCCAGGCATTAAAACCTCTTTTTAAATCAATGGGATTATATGTCACCAATCGGGAATTTGGTTTACTCCAGAATATCTCTAATTTTACTTAAAGGGATAGTAATGGCTATATTAAAGGTTAGCTCCGAGTCTTCTAAATGGTTTTCAGAACATGCAATTCTATGTTTAATTGCTTTCATGTTTGCAGATATTCAAGCTGAAATCCCCCTCCCACCCATTCTGGCCGTGTCTAGTCTGGATGGAGAGTGGAGAGGTACAATCTTCAGTAAGCAAAAGGAAAGTGCTTCCCTCCTTCGTCTGGAGGAAATGGGGGGCAATGTGGTTGAGGGGGGCCAATGTGGTTGGGGGCAATTCTTGTACAAGGGCCCCGTGGCTTCTAGTTACGCCTCTGGTTGGCAAAGGATTATGCCCAAGCCTGCTGGCACTGAAAACAAAGGTGTCATCACGACCGATGCAAGACCATTGAAGGATGGAGGAGTCAGGCACTTCGCCGCTTGTGGCAGGCTGAAAATTAAGAGCAGCCAGAACCAAACAGCTGGATGTCCGAGCAGAGAGCTTAGAGAGGAAGCGGACAAAAGGCAGAGTCAGAGCCAGGCCAAATATAAGGTACCTGTGGGACTAAACAGCAGAACAGTCAGGTCACACCAGGGTCAAAGCCAGGAAAACAGTAGACCAATTTTGTTGCCTTTATAATACATATAAATAAACTTATAAATGTTAATGTAATGGAACAGATTCATCTGTGAGTGGATTCTGCAGTGGGGGGATTAGTGGGGGGGGCATCAAAATGCACCTTTGCCTGTGTAGACAAAAATTCTTGCACCGGCGCTGCAGGGAGAGGCAGAAAATCCATAGTGTTTTGGAAGTAGACAACTATCACATCAATTAAGGGGCCACTTGCTTTTCTACCTCTAAGCTAGTGTGAACAAATGTTTCCAGAAAGTTGCTCTTTAGGAAAAATAGGACTTTTTTATATTTTCCCAAT
Organism: Rhinophrynus dorsalis; assembly: GCA_037306005.1. Classification (NCBI taxonomy): domain Eukaryota; kingdom Metazoa; phylum Chordata; class Amphibia; order Anura; family Rhinophrynidae; genus Rhinophrynus; species Rhinophrynus dorsalis. The sequence continues at coordinate 294,489,522 of CM074719.1, forward strand.
TCAAAAATATTGATATCTTTGAAAACTATGGAAAACACATCCTTATCAGTTTTAGACCATCTGCTGAGGACATGTAAGACCATGTCCTTAGCATCGAAGTAACATAGAGCACTATCTCAGGGAACCCAAATTTATCAGTGCTATGCCTGTGTCAGAAAAAATAGAACAAAAGCCGTTACCATGTTTAGCAGCAAGTTAATCATTTCAGTTATTTTTTTCTCAAAAGGCTTCTAACTATTAAAAAAATGACATCTAAATGTGTAACACAATGAACAAACTTTACTAAATAGACTTACGAAATGTTTGTTAAAACATTTTTTGTACACAAAAATTGCACATTATAAACTTGTTTTTTTTTTTAGTTCTCCAAAATACAGGAAAGATGATGTACTGAGAAGAAATGAATCAATTCTGGAACAAACCAACTGCACCATATTGGACAATGGACTGTTCTTTTTTTCTTGTGAAAGGAGATGCTAATTAATGCAGAAGGAAATTCCGCAGTTTTCAAAAATGTATGTACCTTTGAAGGGGTTGAAATAAAAAAAAACAACCTGATTTATTTTCCTTTATCGGCACATTATGGAGTATGTAGTTGTTACAGGTTGTACAGGTATGTAGGAAAAAAAAAGGAAAACTGACAGAATTTGTGGTCCTGGAATTCCTGATGGTATGTCAGCTCATAAAAATGGAGTACCATTTTATTCAGCAAGCCTCTTTCTACTAGCTTCACATGGAATCCCATGGTTTTCAGGGATTTCAGTATATCTGAAAGTGTATAAATTTTTTTTAAAATATGTACCGGTAACTCCATCTTCTGCCGATTTCATAGCAACCCTGCCTTAGGGATGCAAATGACCAGCCCAGGAAACTGGAATTTTGTGTATTTTAAAAACTAAATATCATAGAGGGTCACGTGGTTTATTTCTTCTTATTTATTTTTTTGTTGTTGTTTTGTTTTGGTTTTTAGAAAGGCTAGGAGTTAATACTCAGTTTAGAACCATAAGCATGTGCTAGTAGAACAAAGGAAAAAAAATACTCCAGGACAGCTGTCTGTAATTCGCTACTGAAATAGAAAGATTTTTTTTTTTTTTTTTGCATTCTGGGTAATATTTTAAGATCATGTTAGGGGATATCTACAAACCAATAGTATTTTCTGAAAAATCTATGGATGGTGTGTGTGTTGCTCACCGAAAATAACCAAATGTTATTTCACTGTAAACTGCGAAAACATGCTTAGCACTGGGGGAGTGAAAATGCATAGCAGTGAAGTGGTTAAAAGGACACTATCACCTAAAAACGTTGGTGATTTTTAACTTGTTTTAGACATTTTTATTTAGAAAACAAGTTTTTGAGTTACTTAGATTTATAGATTATGCTAATTAATACATGCCATACAGGCACTTTCTGTCTTAGCACTACACTGTGTTAACCACTTACTGACACCCCTTCAAGAACATTATTCACTTAGTAAGTATAAGGCTGCCGGATACTTTTTAAAAGTTAATTTTTGCGGATATAACTCTTTTTTTTCCAAAATGAACAACGTTTTCAATCTCTTTGATAAATGCTCTAACTAATGAGCATTATATATCTATAGGTGAGAGATCCCCTTTACGGGTAGGCAGGCAATGTAATAAAGCAGCAAGGAATGCAAGCAGGGTGCTGGGTTGTATAGCTAGGGGCATTAGTAGCAGAAAAAGGGAAGTGGTCATGCCACTCTACAGATCTCTAGTTAGACCTCACCTAGAGTATTGTGTACAGTACTGGAGACCCCATCTACAGAAGCCTATAGATACTCTAGAGAAAATTTAGAGAAGGGCTACTAAAATGGTGACTGGATTACAGGAAAAGACATATCATATATAGACTAAAGGATCTGAACATGTATAGCTTGGAGGAGAGAAGAGAGAGAGGGGATATGATATAAACATTCAAATACATGAAGGGATTCAACAAAGTGCAGGATTGGAGCATATTTCAAAGGAGTAAAAATGTTAGGACAAGAGGCCATAGTCTAAAGCGACAATAAAGTGAAACAATACTAGCCCTAACACCATCCTAACACCCATAATCCAGAGCTCTAACACTTACCTGTCATCCAATGTAAGTCTTCTTCTTTAATCCTTTGAGAGCCAGTGGGTATGCAACACATTGCCTTAAATGTGTTCTTCGTTCTTACCTTCTCATCTTCTTTCTTCTTATCTTCCAAAATAGTATGCCAGTAGAAATAAATAGAATATCCATGAGCCAGAACAACCCCCCCCCCATCCTTAGATACCTCTAAATTTGAACAGAGACAGGCTTTTATATGGCCAGTCTCAGTTCAGAATGGTTTCCCTTCCTTCCATTGGCTGGGATGTGGGGTTACGCACCTCCCAGCCAATCAGCTTCTAGTGGGAGGTATGAAACCCACTAGAAGTTGATTGTCTAGGAGGTGCGCAACTGCACATCCCAGCCAATGAAAGGGTGGGAAAAATTTTGAACAGAGACTGGCAATATAAAAGCCAGTCTCTGTTTAAATTTTCATCAGAGTGGCTTGGGCAGTGGCCCAAGAGGTATATAAGGAGGTGGGGATTTTTGCTCTGCTTTCCTGCCACCGTCGCCAGGAGCGGCAGCATACACTTATGGCATATCTTTGGGGACATTTCATATTTCAACATGGATTTTCTTTTTATTTCCAGTGGCATACTACTTCAGAATATAAAAAGAAAGAGGATAAGAAGAAAAAAGATTAGAAGATAAGAAGAATGAAGAACATGGGTACTGAAGACCCCGCTGGACAGCAGACTTACAGTTAAGTGTTTATTTTCAGTGGCTGGTGTTAGTTTTAGTGTGATTAACCCTGTGAGTGCCAATGGGGTATGCAAGGCTCTGCAATGTGTTGCATATCCCACTGGCATTCATATGGTTAATTTTTCTTACATTACACCCACATTTATTCAGTACTTTGAATGTATTGATATGGGGCTTAGGGCCCCATACCAATATAGCCACTGGTCACTTAGCTTTTTTTCCACTTCAGTTTCAGTGTCGGTAGTTTAAAACATGCGTTATGGGACTCAGTGGCAACTTTTGTAGCGCACATGTTACTGCCCAACGCAGGAAATTGAACCACTAATTTACAGTATTTTTTCTTTCCTTCACGTGAGTGCAAAATATAGCGCCTAACGTGTTTTTTTTTTTTTTCAGTGGTACTTTTTCACAACAAATCGAATTATATGGCTTACTAAGCTTGAAAAACTACCATTGGCTGTTTTGTTTTTTTTACCGGGGTCTATGAAATCGAGTCCTTACTGGCCTACTGGTTCATATGTGCTAGTTAAGTCGGTATAAAAATTTCAGACAGGCTGCACCCTGGAGTCAGTTGGGCCAAATAACATGGGCCACACATTTGATGCCCCTGGGCTAATACAACACATACATGGTTTATAAAGCAGAGCTCTTTTTAGGTGATAGGTTTCCACTAACTCAGAGGTGCTCACACCTCTCTTCAGTCCACCTAAACAGTGCAGGTTTTTGGGATCTCCTCACATGAACACAGGTAAATCAATCAGTAGTTCAGTCACTCTGAAGGATCTGCCTGAGTTAACTGCATTCACTTGTGTTTAATTGAGGAGAGCCTGAATACATGTACTGTTGGGATGAGGGGCTGAAGAAAGGTTTGAGCTCCCTTGCTCTAACTCATCAGGAATTTGTCTTAGTTCCATATGGTGTTAGTTGGTTTGCCCCAAGGCGCCTCATATGTATATGAAGTATGTGTCTGATTACCCAATGATTTAACTAACCCTTGAGTGTCAGAGAGGTATCCAACACATTGTAACGTAATGTGTTGGATATCTCTCTGGCATTCAAATGGTTAAGATGGGCTTTAAAAAAAAAAAAAAAAAATTACTTGAATGCTAAAGAGATCACCAACAGATTGCAAAGCAATGAGCTATTGAACTCTCTAGCATTCAAGCAGTTAACTATTCCATTTAAAGGGATAGTAATGTTTCACAAAAACAGCAGCTCCAATTAATCTTCATAGTATTTGGTCCATGGAAAGTATTATTTCCATACCTGGGAGCTCTCCGGATTTGCCCCGGAGACTCCGGTTCTGACAGAGCTTTACCGGGTCTCTGGGGGAGAAGCTGAGTCCTCCAGATGTGGGGAGTTTGTGTTGAAACTCTGCCCACATCTGCTGTTTCTCCCGGTGTTCCTCCTTCCCCAGCCTTCTGTGTGACACCTTTTAAGCCCTGCCCTCCCAACTTGCATCAGGCCCTGCCCCTTTTTGACACAATTTGCGTCATTATTGTCACTCCCTGCTGCACCAGAGGACTTCCCTCCGGGTAGAACTCAATTGGAAGTTCCCAGGTATGGTTATTTCAATGCTGTCAGAGTTGTAGTTCAAGAGTAATTGAATGATAAAGTATCCCCCTCCTGCCCCCTTTACCTATTGTAAGCCACCTCCACATCTGGTGGCTTGACCGGACAGTCACAGCAAGGGACAATCTTATTACTGTGAGCATAAGGAAAACCCTGCCCCCTTGACAGGTTTTTCCTTATGCTTACTGAAGATTGTCCCCCTCTGCGATCCATCTGCACAGTTTTGCTGCTCTGAGGAGAGCACTGTTACATCAGTAAAAGGGTTGGAAGGGGGATTCAATTACTTTTGAACTACAACTCTCACAGTAATGAAATAACGCTCTCTACGGCCCAAATACTATGAAGATTAATCGGAGTTGCTTTTTTTGTGAAACATTACTATCCCTTTAAATCAATGTTAATTTGTATTTGTTACCTATCAAACATGCCAGATCATATGCACACCAGGCACTAGAAAAGATGCAGGGGAATCTCTAGGTTTTTGGGGGCCCAGCCCCCCTAGTTAATATATCTATAGTAAGACATTTCCATCTAGTTTAGTTTACATGCAGTGGTGGTACTGTTTAAGCAATGCGGGGCCTTCTGCCCAAGTGGGAGCCCAAAGCATCTGTTATTCTGCTTATATTGTAGTACCACTGCTGAAAAGATGCCTGGAGGTTAGGGCAGAATTTTTCCACATTCGTCCTTATCTGTATGCCCCATGGATAATGCTATTTTTTTGTTTGTTTTAATTTCTAAATATATCTAAGTTATATATATCTGTTGGCTGGCAATGCTGGATGATACACACGTGTTCAGACTATGTCAAGAGTGTCTTAGTGTGCCTAGAAAAATGCATTCTTTTTTGTATTCCCTTGTATCAAAGGCAGCCCAGCAGAATCTGGGGATTTTCCAGCCCTGATACGCCTGTGAGTGAGATAATCTGCCTGGGTTTTACTCTCTGGTTTGGCTGTTTACAATAGAAGAATAAACCATTGTCTCTTTATTTTCTGTTTTCTTTCTAGTTCCTTTTCAATATCCTGCTTCCTTCTGCTCACTTGCACATTTCTTAAAGCAAGATATTCCTAGGAGATCAGTAGCATCAGCCTGTTTAAAAAAATGTTTCCAATTTGAGCAAAGTATCAAATTTGCTGCACACATTTCCCTTTCTTTCAAAAGCATCTGCTGGTTCAAACCCATGAGGTTAAGCAGCTTTTCATCAGAAACCTGTTGCAGGTCAGAGAGCAGGGGAAGAACTGACCAATGTGTTTGTAGCGGTACTGGCAGTAGTGGGGGATCTCCTTCTTTCAGGATATGGAATGCTCTGTGCAAGCTTAATACAGGTTCCCTCTAATTACTTTAATAACGATGCACTATGTGATTGCTATGCTAATGTCACATTAATTACACATGATTACCTGCAGATCAGAATAACACCAAAGTGCAAAACAAAGTACCTTCCTTATGCGTACTGAGGGACATTTAAACCCTTCAGCCCCATTAGGCATGTAATGGGTTGAATAGCAGAATCACGTCGGCCTTGGCTTTTGGGTCAGACATCTGTTTCAAATTATTAGACCTGTTTTTTGTTGTTTTTTTTATGACCCCCTGAACCTTTGATTGAGAAATGGGAGGGGGGTAATTCTTGGCAAGACTGGAGCAAGCCTGGGTGTCAACTGTATTGCAAACCTTCAAATAAACAGTGTTGAAAAGTTATACACTGAAATCACAAGCTAGATGAAAATTCAACTTTTTATTTTAATATTTTTTATTTGGTGTCAGCCTTTAGAAAGGACAACAGATGAGAGGGTAAACTTAGAACATATTTGATCTGCCACAATTGCATTATTTAAGTGACTCACAATCAGCAGTGTAATAACTATTTTTTTCTGGAAATTTTCAGTCTGGCAAATAAGGACCCTTTGGATTTATATATACATACTCATTCTCATGGGTGTCCGGAGGGGGGGGGGCAAGGGGGGCACTTGCCCCCCCCTACAATTACCCTCCTCCATATGAATAAAGGGTCTAGATGGGCTGGCCTGGGGGTCATATTATGGCTTTGCCCCCCCTGGAAAAATGTCTATGGACACCACTGCTCATTCTGGACTTTATGACAATGAGACTTGTATACATGTCCAAATGCAGTAGACACAGTGTCAGAAGTGACAGCATACCTACTGTTCCCTGTGAACTAGGGAGCAGGCACTCACTGACAGCTCACATCTCTTAACGTGGAACTATGTCAGTACTGACGACACTCTCCAATGTGCACGTCTAATTAAAATGTGTGCAATATCTATTTGCTTAGGAAAAATTCCTTTAGCACAGCCATACTTTTCTTGAATTCCACCATAATGCTTTGCCTTGAAAGAATAAAGAAAAGACCTCCAATTCAAATGTTATTCTATGGAGCCGATGGATTAAGACTTCAACAACTTTAGCCAACTTAGTATAAGAAAATAGAGCATCAAAAATGGAGCAAAAAATTGAGCTGGAAAATGGCAAAATATATGGAGCATGAAATGGTGCAAAAATGGAGCTTCAATTACAGTGTTATTTTATGGAGCCAATTCTTATAGATTTCTCCAACAGTATTGGACTTAGGGCGGGATGCATGAAAAATGCGCAATCACTATTTTGAGTGTTAAAATCACAGGCGAATAAGTTTGAGCATTATGTTTTTGAATTGTGCATCAATAAAAGAGAGGGAAGCCAGCAGTTAGCGATAGCTGGTTTCTGGAACTGATTCACATGGGTTACAATGGACTTAATTATGATCACTGTGTCTAGGATAAAAGCACATTCCTTATGCATGTCCCTGATTGAGGGGACGGATTGTTGCTGACAGCCAGTACCCCTCACATAACAAAGTATAATGACATAATAAAAATAAACTTACTAGCGATTTAAAAAAATGTAATGTGCACCTGACACTTTTAAACTCATACCTGTCTAAATACATGGACAGTTCTATAGGTTATTTCTAGTGTTGAGCGAGCACCCCGATGCTCGGGTGCTCGGGTGCTCTGACCGAGCACTCCCTGAGGCTCGAGTGCTCGGCCGAGCACCCGAGCCCCATTGAATACAATGGGGCGACACGAGCATTACACCAGGCACCCCCTGCTCTGATGAGGGGAGGGTGCCTGGTCAATGCCCCCCTTCATCTCCGCAATGTCCCCCTTCATCTCCGCAATGTTCCCCTTCATCTCCTCTATGCCCCTCTTCCACAATGTCCCCCTTCATCTCCGCTATGCCCCTCTTCCACAATGTCCCCCTTCATCTCCTCTATGGCATAGAGGAGATGAAGGGGGACATTGTGGAAGAGGGGCATAGCGGAGATGAAGGGGGACATTGTGGAAGAGGGGCATAGAGGAGATGAAGGGGGACATTGTGGAAGAGGGGCATAGCGGAGATGAAGGGGGACATTGTGGAAGAGGGGCATAGCGGAGATGAAGGGGGACATTGTGGAAGAGGGGCATAGAGTCTATGCCCCTCTTCCACAATGTCCCCCTTCATCTCCGCTATGCCCCTCTTCCACAATGTCCCCCTTCATCTCCGCAATGCCCCCTTCATCTCCGCAATGCCCCCGTACCTCCAGTCCCTGGTGGTCCAGCGGAGCGTCTTCTGATCTGTGCCTCCTCCGGCACAGATCCCCGCCACCCGAACATGGCGGGCGAGCACATGGCGGTACTCGACGAGTACCGCCATGTGCCGAGCAGAGCGATGCTCGAGCCGATCCGAGCATCGGCCGAGCACGCTCGCTCAACACTAGTTATTTCCATAAATTCGAGAAGTAGCTAAATGTGTTTGGGGGGGTAATTTATAGCAAGCACACTAATTATGTACAAACAACCTGGAAGCAGAGTCAAGCAAAAAAACTTTCCACATTTTTTTGCGCATTAATGTATATGATATATTTTATGGCCATATAAATAAGGAAGGTATAGTAACAAACGAAAGGTTAGTGTACCTTCCAGTAAAAGAAACTTTGCATGATTACACTATATAATAAAAAGTAGACATGTGCCAATTCATTCAGAGACATTCGGATTTCGTCGAAAATGGGGTCATTCGGAGACATTCGGCCAATCCGAAACTCAAGGGTCATTCGGAAAAAATGATCCGACTCCGAACAGCCCAGGTCCGAAATTCGTCGAAACTTTCGGAAGTTTCGGCAATCGACACATTTCCAAAAGTTTTGACTACTTTTGACCAGGACATTTTGTACTTCCTGTGCGCGCTCAATTACTTTCCCTCCATAATTTTCCCTCCATGTCTCTAGTCCAATTCCATTCTCCGTTTCATGCACTACTTCCCTCTTTTGTCTGTATTCGAATAGCCTCCTTCGTTTCATGATGGGGGTTGGACTAATGACACAGTCACACAGACAGACTGCCTGCATTTCCTCATTGGGTTGTTGGAGCTCAGAGAGAGAGAAGAGATTAGAGAGTGTACAGTTGTTGTGTAGGCAGGCAGGTAGCATTAGGCTAGGCATAGGTAGGCAGCCAGCATTAGTTCCAGTTATTGCCACTGCAAGAGCAAGTAATATTTGTTCCTGTGCAAAATATAAAAAAATATTAGGTATTTGTTCGAATACAGGGCCATAGCATCACCCCCTCCTACTCTCCGGGTCCCGCTGACTGGCAATAACAGGTGAGTCTCTAAGAGATCTGAAGCCTTTCTGGAAGTCCTTTCACTTGGAAAGGGGCTAGGTATTACTTGGGGGAGTTGCCTTGTGTGTAAATAATTTCTAGGTGGGAGATGAATGTGCATCACTTATGTGTTTCCTAAGTAGTTAGAATACAACTCCCATCATCCCCTGATTATGACATTGGGAAATGCCCAGCAATTACCGTAGAGCCCTGTATTGCACACTCACGGAAAACGGTGATATTGCTATACTAAGACAATGCTGTGGACCCCTCTTCAGTATAGATGTCAAGCATTTTTTTTTATTTCTCTCCTGTGTTGCAGTTTGTTCACAACAGAATGTCTCAATTTTTCTTTTTAACCCTTTGAATGCCAGAGTGGTATGCAACGTATTGCTTTGCAATGCATTGCGTACCACTCTGGCACTCAAAGGGTTAACACATTACATCTATCACATTACAATCATTGATGTTTATTCTTGATGTAGTATGAAACTCTACAATGTATATACACATAGAGTTATCTGATATGAGGGGAAATCAGGATAGGAAAACGAGAGAGAGGAATTTGGGTACTAAAGAGGGACAGTAGGGTAGGAGGCTGGTACCAGAAAATGAAACCTTAATCTTTACCCATGTACTAACATAGAATGTGACATGTAGTTTGTCCATATTCGAGTCGACCACTTATGTTGAGTAGGATGTGACAGGCATGGGTTTTCGATGTCGAGCATATGCTAAATTGAATGACAGGCATGAGGTTTCGATGTTCGAACATATGCTAAATTGAAGGACAGGCATGGGGTTTCGATGTTCGAACATGCTAAATTGAATGACAGGCATGGGGTTTCGATGTTCGAACATGCTAAATTGAATGACAGGCATGGGTTTTCGATGTTCGACGTTTGCATTGTGACTGGCATCCCATGCTAGAGTAGAGGCATGCACAGACTTTCAATGTATGACAATGTCTGTTTTTGGGATGGATCTTTTTCTAAATGCACACCCTGTCTGCAAATAATGATAGCAGCGTGCACGGAGGCGCACTGCTATAATTTAACCCATGTTAAATTCGGCCGAATAATTCGGAATGGATCAGAATTTCGTCCGAATCGAATAGGCCCGGTCCGAAATTAGGATCATCCGAATTAGAAAAAAAAAATTCGTCCGAATTCGAATTTTACCGAAAATTTTGCCCATGCACAAGTCTAATAAAAAGGTGATACAATCACATTTAAAGAAATGTGAAAGCTGACAATGTCTTTAAGGTACAACATAGCCCCAGTCCTCAAAAGTTTTAGGTATGTGCTATTTAATCCCTCCAGCAATCTCTTTATGACTTCTGCTTTCAGCTGATAAAACTAACCTTGCAGTCTGGATAATTGATAAACTGTACTTCCTAGATAGCAACTCTAAAGGAATGCCAACAATGAAACATTAAATGTGATTACATGCAATTCAAATATCCAGTACTACAAGCTAGCATCTGAAAAAAAGAAAAAAATCCCTGCACAAACAAAAAAAACTTCTATCTGGTAACAGAGGCCAAAATGTACTTTTACATTAAAGGGATAGTAATACTTAAAATGTAAAAAAAATATGTTGCAGGGTTTGTCCCCCTGAGTAAAACAAGAGTACTCCCACTGCTGAAAGGTGTTTTATTCAAAAGTTATTAATTTTCAAAGTTGAATTTTTTAGGTGCAATATCACAGTGGCCTGAAATTGTACAGTGGCGCTGTTGCTACACGATCCTATGGACAGCTCTGGTCCGGGGACCATAAATCTCCATCAGTGGCCACTAACAGGCCAGGACTTAGGAATTTCCCTGCTAGAACACAAGTGTGTTGATCAGAGGCTCAGTCATATTGATTAACTCATCTGTGCTCTTAAAAGGAAATTCTCAAATCCTGGCCTGTTAGTAGCCACTGAGGGCACTGGTTGAGAAACACTGTCCTAGTAGACTCTCTGTGTCGGCTTTGAAAGCCTCACACAACAGGTCTATAGGAAATGAACATGCAACCCAGGAGTTTGTGGAAGATCCAGCCAAAGGGTTTGATTTTGTGACCCCATAATGGTTGGTAGGTGTTGTTTTGGTACTGCAAGGAGCAGTCCTGTTTTTTGTGTTTATTTTTTAAACTATTTTTTCCTATAGGAGCAGATTTTGAAAAATGTGACTGTTGCTTATAATGATCTAAAAGATGCTAAGTTGGGGTATGTGGACTTTAAATGTACATAATTCTATTTAGTTTTAGGAGTTAGTGATCCTTTAATGTAAAAATATTTTAAAAGTGAGCTGACCATACTATTACTTTTTTATAAGCAATGGTATTAATAGTAAACAGGAACATTTGGAAGAAACTAATACCTCATTTGTTGGATTGGCACCATTTTAAATCCTGTACCAATCTCTGGGCAGCTATGTCACTGAAAGAGGAAGTAATAAAAATGCTGTCTAATTATATAAGAAGATCCTTATGGCCCCTATGAATTTTGTCATAACGCCTTTGTTCAATACAAAACCATCTTAAATCAGACCTAGATGTCAAGTCTATGGCAGTGGACATGACAAATGTTAGCAATTTTTTTCATACTGAAGCAGGCAGAATGAATGTGCCTACCCCTTGTAAGACAATGAATTGGCCAACCCTTGGTGCTTATAGGTTTACGATTACCATGTGCAATTAGCAGAGTTTTGTTGTCCTACAAAGCCTTCTTGACATCTGTAATATCACTATCTGCAAAATCCTAAGCACAACGCTAGACACTAGACACTTTCAGAAAATGGTGGTAAGTGAAATTGTCTGTAATCAGAATAAAAAATTTCTTACTCCATGGTCCGCCAATTCTCACACATGTTTCCGTAATTTTTTGCATCCAATTCCACCATCTCCATCAAAGGCAAAAAGCAGTCTCCAAAGTGGGTGTAGTTTAATCTACTGTCATATTGTAAGGTATTTTCAGAAAAAAATATTCGTTTCAACGTCACTTTCTTGTCTGATTAACGTAATTTTTTCCAGACAAAATACAAATTGTGTAACTTGGAGAAGACAAATTAAAGTACTTTTTGCAGGAGTGAGAAGCAATTTTTCTTTGATTCTTTGAAAATTTTACTTTTAAAGACAAAATCAAAGACAATTTTTAACATCAGAATTTTTAAAGGCAAAGTTCTTCAAGATCTTCTTACCGTCATTTTGAATTCTTTAGACTTAATTACAAATGTGACGGATTGACTTATGAAAATATTATTCTTCTTTTACCACCAACTCATGATTCGACAATTTTTTCATTATAATGACTTTTTAAACATCTCACCCTAAGAAGAGCTTGAACAAATCTGGGGCAAACCAGCTGCAGCATAGTGGACAAATATAAATGTCCACTGGTTTACGAGGGGCTTTTTTTAAAGTGATAGTAACACTTTGCTAAAAGTAACTTAATTATGTAGATATTAAAAAAAAATTAATTGCACCCAGTCCTATCACTCAAACCTCTATGGTTTGGGAGATACAAACTTTCAAAATTCCCCATTCCCTCCCTGTGCACTGATGTCAGCTTTTTGTCTTAGGGAAGGAGATCCCAGTCCTCACACTGTCCTGTGGCTCTTCGTCAGCCCCGTAATCACGCTAGTTAGATAGGAATACTTCATTTGAACGGTCTACGATGTGTGCCTGGTTTGCAAGCAAGTAGACTATTCAAAAGAAGTAATTCTATCTAACTAGCTTGATTACAGCTCTGCTGAAGAGCCGCAGGATGGTCTACAGACTGGGATCTCCTTCTCTAAGACAAAAAATTGACATCAGTGCACAGGGAGGGAATGGGGAATTTTGAAAGTTTGTATCTCTCAAATCATAGAGGTTTGAGAGACAGGACTGGGTGCAATTTGTTTTTTTTTATATCTACAGAATTAAAGGTACTGACATCAGTGCACAGGGAGGGAATGGGGAATTTTGAAAGCTTATATCTCTCAAATCATAGAGGTTTGAGAGACAGGACTGGGTGCAATTAATTTGTTTTTTTTATATCTACAGAATTAAAGGTACTTTTAACAAAGTATTACTATCACTTTAAGCTATGGAATACTAGCGATGTCTCCAGCACATTGCAATTTCACTCAAGGGGTTAAAAGTACCTTTAATTATGGAATTATGGGAATCTTTATTTGTCCGCTATGGTGAAGTTGGATTTCCCCAACTCTTCTTAATTCATCAGCCACTCAGCTCTTGAGCATTTATCTTCATAACAAGCTCCCAGTTCTGGTTGCAGTATACCCATGGGCATGCACAGACATTTTTCCAGGGGTGGGAACATTGATATGCCTTCCAAGCCAACTTGCCCAACCCTATGTTTATTCCAGGTAGGGGGGTGTAATATTAATTAAGTGCCCCCCTCTTGCTCCCCCCTGCGGACACTCATTAGAATGTTATTCTCTACATATATCTATCTCTTCTCTACATAATACATCACAGAACAGGATGCCACTTTATTAACATGTGTGAATAATAACAAATTGCTTATTCTGTATATGTGATTGCTAAACACAACTTAATCTTGGGTGATTGAGCAACATTCTCAGGTGACTTACCATCACAAACCTAGTAGATATAGTCCTTCAGAACTATACATTTGTTTTCAATTAATTAGGGAAACTCTATTTAAAGGGAAACTATCATTAAACATTTTATAAAGCTATTTATTTTTAAACTCAAACTTAAAGGGAAACTATCATTACATTTTATGAGCCTATTTATCTATAAACACGGCTTTAAGTAGTCTACTGCAGTATATTATTTCAAATGGGTTTTCTAGTTGTCTGTTTTTGACTGCTGTGCTTTTGTTCTTAATGTAAACTTTGCTTTTGCAATGCGTTCAGGGCCGGATTTCCCAATAGGCAGACTAGGCATCTGCTTAGAGCTCCAAATTTTGAGGGTCGCCTCAGCTGTACTGATCAAACCCACATTCTGAATTGGAGGTGGGCCCAGAGCAATCTCAGTATCCATGCAGTAGCTTATACACCCCTTTACAGGCTATTATTTAACCCCTTGGATGCAGAGCAATGTGTTGGAGATCTCTCTAGCAACCAAGGGGTTTAAGCTTTTATGTCCTTGCTTGTTGTAGTCCAAAGGTATATTCTGTTCCAGGAAACAGTGGATGAGACTGGTGGAGTGGTCATATGAGGAGTAGGGTGTGTCCATGGGTGGAGCTAAGGGTGCCCAGATTGCCTTGCCTAGGGGAGCCTGGAATGTAAATCCGGCCCTGAATGCTTTGGACACCCCTCTGGCATTCAGAGGGTTAAACACTTTATTGGGAAGCAATACCGATGGAAATAAATGCACCTTAACCTTCTGGATTCCAGAAGAGTGTGCAATGCATTCCTTTGCCTTGCAAACACCTCTGACGCTTAAATGGTTAATGGAACACCAACACTTCCTAATAATAAATCCCCAGTTATCTTAATAATGAATAACTATTTCCCACTTATCTGGTACTAGTGTAAAAACCCGTATACACGGGCCAAGGTCCAGGTAGTGTTAACCCTTTGAGTGCCAGAGGGGTACGCAATGCGTTGCTTTGCAATCAGTTACGTACCCCTCTGGCACTCAAAGGGTTAAGAGGCCGCTACCTCACTGCTCCACGTGATGCAGTCTTGCGTCGCCTCACTCACGTGATGCAATCATGTGCAGTAGAGACTGCCAGAAAGCATACAAGCTCTACTGCGCATGACTGCATCGTGACAAACATCCTAGCAAATTATTATATAGGACTGGATTGCCAGACCACCCCTTTAAAAAGGGAAGCATATGAAAATGCATGCTGCATTGCTACACACGAACCATTGCAGCCCCATAATAATCACTGTAGCCCTGCAGCATGCATTTTTCATAGGGGCCCTCTGAGGGTAAATTAGTACCTGACATCTTGTCCATGGATACATACATGATTTCTTTTTCTTTCATATACATACAGTTCAAGGCACCAATAAACAAAATCACATTTGTTCTTTAGGAGGATATTTATTGCGTACATCCACAGACTGATAATCATTATTTACAACAAACGCCATTGTATCATCCCTTCTAAAAATGTAAATGCCAAACGCCCAGGCTTAAACAGATTAATTAATCATTCAGTTTCCTTTATACCACCTTGCATTTTAGACATCTCCAGTGCATTTCTTTGCATGTGTCTAGTATCGAAATAGTTAATCCCTTGCGTGTGTAAAATTGAGAGCAGTGTATGCAACCAATCAGAGACTACTTCATATTGTATTTTCTGTTGAGCTTTTAGTGTCTGATTGGACTGTGCTTGCTTCCCATTACAGGGCGCTTCAAGGACCAATATACTGTTAGAAAAATATGACTAAATCAGCCATAGAAATTCTACCTGGCATCCTTTTATGCCCATTGTGCTAACAGTACACCCAATTATGTTGTTTTCTATAAGACACGTATATTGTAACACACACACACACACTGTGCACAGACATGTACACAGAGCTGTTTTTCTTGGAAAAGATTCCTAGCAGGTTTGCATCAGATGACAAGTTTTGCGTGAAACTGTAAGAATGATTTATGAGTTCCTAAGCCACATTCTTCCTTGCTAAGTAAACAAACAGATTTTGCTGCTGTACAATATTTACCATGAAATTACAAATCACTCCAGTAAAAAATACATATACAGGTCTTAACAAAATCTGGGTGCCAGGTCTTCATGGGGACTGAAAAATAGCTCCTGTTGCCTACATTTTCTATTCAACGTCAAGCATAATGCAGAAATGGAATCATTCACAGTTATTGGTAGTGATCACCACAATATGAGTCCACCACTGCATTAGTGGCTCTGAGCAGTACATTATTTCAGGGGTGAATCAAATCTCCATTAGACAAGAACATATGTTGCTCCCCACAACCCATTCTTACTAGCCACAGTTCAGCAGCATGAAGGAAGTAAAATTATATATAAGACAGGGAGGTAAAAGAGAGTTATATAGTACATTGTCTTCATGGTATCCTGTGATGGTGTATTTATAATACAAGCAGGCCAGGACACCATTAAATCAGCATTTTACAAGAGCATTTAGAGATGTTTAGTACATAGTTTTGGTATATTGCCTGATGACCCCCAGTAATGGTATAGTAACATAGTAAATTAGATTGAAAAAAGACACGTCTATCAACCTTTGCCTCATAACCCAAAGAAATTAGAATTATTTAAGTCTCTATGCTGCCAAATAAATTAGTTTGTATCTGAACTTCCTGTTTTGCCTACTATTACACAGTATAACCCTGTATGTTTCCTCTTGAAAGAAATGTATCTAATCTTCTCTTAAATGTATCCATTGTATTTGCCATTACCACATACTTTGGCAAGGAATTACACAATTTAAAGGGATAGTAATGTTTCATAATAAAAGCAGCTCTAATTAATCATTATAGTATTTGGACTTTGGAGAGTGTTATTTCAATTCTGTCAGAGTTGTAGTTCAAGAGTAATTCAATGACAAAGTATCCCTCTCCCATCCCTTTTACTGATGTAACACTGTTCAGCCAGATCAGAAGGGAGGTGCCCAGGTAGACTGCAGAGAGGGACAATCTTCAATTAAGATAAGGGAAAAAACCTGAAAAATTTGTCAAGGGGGGCAGGGCCTTCATTGTTCTAATAGAAAGAAGATTGTCCCTTTCTGTTATCTGTCTAGTCTTACAACCAGATTCCACAACTGAGAAGACCTCACAGAACACATCTTCTCTACAAGACCAAAACTTCTGGCTCTCTGTCCCCTTAAATATCTTTTTAGTCTAGGCCCTGGTAAAATATTAAAGAACAATGCTGCATTTATGATTTAAAAAGCCAGAAACTTCTATTCAACCTTTTGAGGCTGGACTTTGTTTAAACTTTACGTTACTTCTACACTGCAACAAATTGTTTTCCTAATTTCTATTCATTGCCTCATGATGGTACCTGTGGAATGGTTAGCCCTTTTTGAACACTAAGGCCTAGTTTACATGGGTGACTGCTGTAGCAATCCATGTAAACTACTCCACAGAAAGCCCTGTGCTTATTATGTGGAACTTATTGCAACTAGTTTCACAGAATACATATTACTGTTTTTTCATGTAGTAGTTCACACTGGTTGCTGCAACAAAGTCGCTCAAGTAAAACTAGGCCTAAAGCATCTGCCTGGGTCAGACTATTTGGCTGGACAACACTGTAACACAAAGCACATTGACCTTTTTTATCTCTCTCCCTAATTTCCTATAGATTAAAAATTGTAGATAGCAGGGCACTCTTGGGCCCTTTTCACACTGAAGACACAAATGCAATGATGCTGTATTGGATCTGTTGTCTTTGGTGAAAGGTAACATGCTGGACTTTGGTGCCTTTCACACAAGTGACTATCTATGGGATTGATTGCACCAAAGTCCAGCATGCTGCAGTTTTATGACTAGCCCTCAGGAATGCAGTTGCATGCCCAGGGGTCTATGGGACAGCCTGCAGACCTTTCACAAGAACTAAATTGGAAGCTTGCAATACCCGGCACAACATTCAGTCAATGGCCAACCCACTTGGGTGTCAGCCAGTAATATTGGCCAGCTGGAAGACACTCTTCCTGTGTTCTGGATTGGCTGTGGAATGAAGGAGAGAGGCAAGTGTACTACTTGGGTGACAAATCTGACAAAGGAGGCTATGATAGTTTTGTCAGTCATCTTATAGAGCCTTATCCTTCTGTCTCAATGCTTATTTTATCTTGATGGCAAACAACCATGTATCCATTGTCTGGCTAAAGTATAGTGTTTTTATTTTTTTGAATCACCATTATACAGCGCTGCAGAATCTGGTGGTGCTTTATACATAAATGATAATAATAAAATAATGCTAATAATAATTGCCATGCTTGTGTCATGTAATCTGGTAGATAGTACATACATGAGACCATCAGAGTATTTTTTGAGTCTATGTTTACATGAGAATAACATACAGAATGTGAGAGGCTTCTGGGAATGAACAACAGCACAATGGCCTGTTCGACGGCTAGTCACCGCACAGAAGCATCACGTTTTAGCTCTCTAGTGTCATTACAGAGGAAAAATTTCCATGCACATATTAGACTAATCCCGCCCAAAAGGGCAGTCCAGTTCCAAAATGTCAGGCAGGTCTTCACTGCACTGGAGCACCAGCTGACCCCCGACAACTGTTTCAACCTAGGTAAGTCTCATCAGGAGGATACAGCTGGATTCCCTAGGCACTGAGAGCAAGGGGTCCACGTCTGGATTACCCTTCACTCTTAGGGAGACCCCTTAAGAGTATTCAGAATAGCATACAGTATGTGAGAGGCTTCTGAGAATGAACAGCAGCACAATGGCCTGTTCTACGGCTAGTCACTGCCCAGAAGCATCACGTTTTAGCTCTCTAGTGAGATTACAGAGGAGAAATTTCCACACACATATTAGACTAATCCCACCCAAAAGGGCCGTCCAGTTCCAAAATGACGGGCAAGTCTAATATGTGCATGGAAATTTCTCCTCTGTAATGGCACTAGAGAGCTAAAACGTGATGCTTCTGAGCAGTGACTAGCCGTAGGACAGGCCATTGTGCAGTTGTTGGTCCTCAGAAGCCTCTCACATTTTGTATTCTATATCTGAATACTCTTAGGGGCTCTCCCTAAGAGTGAAGGGTAATCCAGATGTGGGCCCCTTGCTCTCAGTCCCTAGGAAATCCAGCAGCACCCTCCTGATGAGGCTAAATTGGGCTGAAATGTGCATTGTGGGGTAGCTGGTGTTCCTGTGCAGGGGGGGACTTGCCTGTCATTTTGGAACTGGGCCGCACTATGGGTGGGATTAGTCTACTATGTGCATGGAAATTTATCGTCTGTTTTGGCAATAGAGAGCTAAAATGGGATGCTTCTGAGTGGTGACTTGCCATAGGACAGGCCATTGTGTAGTTGTTTGTCCTCAGAAGCCTCTCACATTTTGTATGCTGTATCTGAATACTTTTAGGGGCTCTCCCTAAGAGTGAAGGGTAATCCAGATGTGGAACAATTGCTCTCAGTGTCTACAGAATCCAGCTGCACTCTCCTGACGAGGCCCAACAAGGCCAAAACGTGCGTCGTGGGTTAGCTGGTATTCCTGTGCAGGGAGGACTTGCCTGTCATTTTGGAACTGGACCGCCCTATTGGGTGGGATTAGTCTAATATGTGCATGGAAATTTATCCTCTGTAATTGCACTAGAGAGCTAAAACGTGATGCTTCTGAGCGGTGACTAGCCGTAGGACAGGCCATTGTGTAGTTGTTCATCCTCAGAAGCCTCTCACATTTTGTATGTTGTATCTGAATACTCTTAGGGGCTCTCCCTAAGAGTGAAGGGTAATCCAGACATGGACCCCTTGCTCTCAGTATCTAGAGAATCCAGCTGCACTTTCCTGACGAGGCCCAACAAGGCTGAAAGGTGCGTCATGAGTTAGCTGGTGTTCCCTTGCAGGGGAGACTTTCCTGTCATTTTTGGAACTGGACCACCTTTTTGGGGGGATTAGTCTAATATGTGCATGAAAATTTCTCCTCTGTAACGGCACTAGAGAGCTAAAATGTGACTAGCCGTAGGACAGGCCATTGTGCAGTTGTTCGTCCTCAGAAGCCTTTCACATTTTGTATGCTGTATGTTTACAGGAGCCAAGTAGCAAAACAAAAGGGGTTTTCTCATATTAACCCTTTAATCCCTTAATGACCCTTGACTGTCCTGGCATGTCATAGGTAGATTTGCGTTAAGGACCCATGACTTGCCAGGACTATCAAGGAATTCAGGGCTCCCCGTGTGGCTGCACTCTGTTCGGAAGAGTCCTGATCCGGATGCAGAGAAAAAAAAATATGGTCCGTGGTCTTTAAGTGACAGCCGCATTCGTGATCAGCCGTCTTTAAGGGGTTAAGGACTGGTAAAATCTAAGGTGGATTGCACTTGAGGACTGGGGCAGTTCTGACCTTTTTGACCATGTCTTTGTTCAACAGTGTTTTCCCTCTAAGGCTTTTATTTCATCCACATAAATTATATACTATTTTTCACGCACAAGCAGGGCTTTCTTTTGATACCACACATATGGCTAACCCACCATTTACTTTATTAAAATTAAAGAAAATGGTTAAAAAAATTTAAAAAACCCACCATTTTTATTTTTTATCTTGTGATCATTTAGGCGCAACAGGTTAGTTTTTTATGGAGACTGCATGAAAGGTATGACCTGTCATTCATACCTACAAAATGGGTAGTTTTAAGTGGGCACTCTCCCTCTGGGGCGAAAATACCCATGTCCCTCACCCCCCCACACAGTTTACACTTTTTTGTTCAATTAAATTGTATAGTCTATATAAGTGTATTACTTTTCTCCACAACAATAACATTATAATTTATGTTTATTTTAAACTTCAGTAGATGTGTTTATTAAATTGTGTTTGTAAATACATTATGTGCTGTTTTGGATTTATTAAAAAAAACCCAACAAGCTACTGTTAGCAGCTCAAAAGAGACCTGCATTTATCCTGCCCAGTGATCCAGTGCTGAAGGGGTAAATACCCAAAACTCTGGCTTGTATTTCTCCCTGTGTATGTCTGCTCTCTGCTTCTCTCTCCCTTAATTTAATAGTAAGGAAGAGAGAGGTGGAGAGCAGTCACAAAGGCAATGTATAAAACACATTGCCTTTGTGAATGAAAATGGTGGTACGTTTGATCGCTCCTGGAGTAATCACGTGTACCGGCAGAACAGAGAAGGACTGAGACTGAATGCTCCAGTCCCAGAGAGCCCAGTTTCAGACTGTAAAGCATGATAGCAGTGTGCACTGAGGCTCGCTGCTATCACTTAACCCATGATGTGCCAGGACCATTATGGGTCCTTATGAGAAGTTTACCCATGAAGGTCCTGGAACATCAAAGGTCGTTCAGGGGTTAAAGCACTTGGGGACATAAGCATATTTACAAAAGTGGGCCAGTTCTGATGCAAGTCAATATCGCCGCAGGGAAAAACATTATCTTTGATTCAAATCTGACTTTTTTTATGAAACTCTTTTATTGAAATTTTCAAAATACAAATATAACCATACATGAAAGATGAAGGCATGAGACATTTCAGGCATAAGATCTATAATAGAGAATCCCAACACCAGTGTGTTAGGTATTCATCAAGGAAATCCCTTCCCACAAGCGAAAAGTATTTTAGTATTCATACAAAAAGCTGGGAAGAGTATACAGTATGATTGAATGATGACAACTCAAGTTATATGGGTACCCAGTGGAGCCATCTTAACAAATAATGCCTTAACGGATAATCTAAAGATCAGTAACAATACAATAAACAGGACAAAAAAAAACAGAGAACAGGTGCATGCCTCCAGAGGGGCCCAACCCCTCCCCCCCAAACCCAAAAGAAATAAAACAAAAAGATTGAGATCAAATAGAAAGGCCAGGAACTCCCAAGTCCTCCTCCTCAGCATCCAAATGGGGAAAGGAGGAATCTCCCTCCCCTCCCTCCACCTCCAACAGGGGCTCCAAGGCACTATCCGTTAATAGTCTCTCCTCCATCCATGAAGTGTATCTGATGCAACGGTAGAAGACCGTCTGATGAGCAATAGGCAAGGATAGAATAAAGGGTTCCCAGAGAGTGATAAAACGAACACCCAGCATTTCCTTATCGGATAGGGCAGGCGTCCAATGAAGTCTAGTGAAGTGAAACAACTTATGAGTCCATTGACGAAGCAGGGGGGGTTGAGGTGATAACCAAAGCACCAAAATGCATTTCAACTTCACCATAACAGCAAAATCAGCTAATTTAGGGCTCGATCCAAATGTTGGCATCAGCAGAAAAAACTGGCGACGGTGGTTTTGTATGTCAAGTAAGCAATTCCCACTAGTAAGAAATAACGGCAGTTCTGAAACACACGACGCCCCGCCGCCAGAACATCAAGATCTCGCCCATTGGGGACAATGTAGAAGTGAAGCCCAGAGCCATTCAAATGTTGGAGTTAGGGCTAACGCGAGTTAAATTGCAACATTTTCCTCCAGAAATCTAACACCCATTTTTTTTTGTCGGACATCACACAATTCACAGTAGAAAACCACCGTCGAAGAAAATAAAACAGAGAAGCAGGTCATTCAAGGACATAACACAAGCATACAGAGGTCATATATTAACCCCTGTAGTGCCTAGCAAATACAACAAGCCCTACAACAGTGGTTCACAACCCCTAACATGCAATCCTGATGTTCCAGGGCACCCCTTGAGGGCACAAGGGAATACCCAAATGAAAATAACATATGCCCAACATCAGGTACCACTGAGTCAATGGTAATGAAGAGAATATAGTGCATCAAATGTACCCCCAAAAAATGTGTCAAATGAATATTACCAATCACTAATGCAGAACATAGCAACATGGGAAAAGTGATGCACCCTGAGCTGGTGCACATGGCGCACCAACATGACATGACACTCTGGTTGTGAACCACTGGCCTACACCAGACAAACAAGTCACAGACAAACAATAAGAATCCAGCAACCCCATAGGGATAAGGGGAACACAAAGCAGCACAACATAAGCCATCCAAACACACCTTTGAACAACAGGGGTTAACACACAACACAACATGCACACCTGTCACTCCAACAACAAATCCAGCTCACCTATGTAACCTCAGCAGTCCATGGAGACAAAACACACACCCGACAGGTACATACCAATTACACATAACCACACCACTAACCCCAGACACACCAGAAAACAATTACCTGGATAACACACACCTTACTATTAGTCCATTATGACCACATGATACAGAAAAAAGGGAAGAAAGGAAGGGGTTAACCAACCGGAGGAGAACCACCAGGAGGTGCTCCCCCCAAAAAAATAGAAACCTAATAACTGACGCACACTCCAGGGGTATACCAAACCAAATAAAAGCTTTATCAGACAATACAAAATTAATCAAGTGAATACATCAAATTAATTAAAAACCATCCAGCACAGGAATATAGAGTCATGAAGACATTCCAGTATAGAATAATGCCTCTATAGACTGAGAGCAAGTATATGTAAAGCAAACGTGCAATACCATGTATCCACAAACAATTCAAAGTGGCCCATTAGCAATATGCAAAATTATCATACGTATAAAGTGCAAAGTGATAATAATAAACAAAGTACAAATACACATCATATACTTATCTCTATGACTCACATCTTTCCCTTGTGCTCTTACTTATATTCATAGAGATAAGTATATGTGTATTCAAACTTTTTTTGATTATTATCATGTTGCACTTTATATGTATGATAATATTGCACATTGCTAATGGGCCACTTTGAATTGTTTGTGGATACTTGGTATTGAACGTTTGCTTTACATATACTTGCTCTCAGTCTATAGGGGCATTATTCAATCTTGGAATTTCCTCACGACTCCATATTCCTGTGCTGGATGTTTGGTTTGTATACTCCTGGAGTGTGCGTCAGTTATTAGGTTTCTTGTTTGGGGTGGAGGGGGGGCACCGCTTGGTGGTTTTCCTCGGTTGGTTAACCCCTTCCTTTCTTCGGTATCATTGTATATCCCTATGAGTGCATCTCAGCTGATTACAGTTTTATCTTGAGTAAGGAGTTATGTACAGTGCTGGTGCGATTTCTCCCCTTTGTTTTGGTCCCATCATTATTACCACATGAACAACACCTTACTGCTGTTTAACAGTGACAGCCCACCCTCCTCAGATGTAGTGTGAGAGAGACACTGACAGAGAGACAGACCAACCCCAGTATGTACACATGCTTGTACCTAAGACGACAGTGGAGGCGAACGTGTGAGAGGGCTAGGGCTCATCCCCCTACTCCTCCAAGCACCCATGTCCAACAGCTGTCACCTGCTGCAACTGTTCATGCTCCAGCTGAAGGCCTGCCATGCTGACTTGTTCGTGTGTGTGTGTGTGTGTGTGTGTGTGTGTGTGTGTGTGTGTGTGTAGCACAGTGAATGTGCCACTCCATTGCTTGTCAATGTCTTGTCTAGGCATCAGGACCATGTGAGGTGTCCATCAAGGGGATGGCAAGCAGACATATATATGTGTGTGACGTGGACCCTGAGCACACACCTCATCAGTATGTAGATCGAGAACCATGAAATAGCTACTCTGCTTCATGGGTCTTGGTTTACACACTGATGTGTGTGCCCACTCACATATACATATGTCTGCTTGCCATACCATTATACAAACCCCATAAGGCCATGATGGCAAGACAACACCCTGACAAGAAATTGATTGTTCACTCCATGTCAAATAACCAAGCTTTACCCGTGGACTGCCAGTAAGGTCTCCACAGCATTGCTGACCAATGTGTTGTGTACACCTCTGGTAGTCAGAGTTATGATGATGGGTCAACAATAGCATGACTGTTGTGTTCGTAGTGCACCTTCCAGTCTTGTATTCACCCTCTGCAGTCATCCATGGCATGACCCCTCATGGTCCAGAAATTTGTTCTGGTGACACGTTGAATCCATGTCCATGAGGAGCACCTGTTGGTGTCCATGTCAATTACAAATCTGATCGCATATGACTATCTTGTGTCATTGATCACCCGTACCCTGTCAGGGTTTAAAGGTATAGTAATACAGAATATGTTTCATAAACCTATCTAGTAACACAAGGAAACTCCCCCTGCTTTGCATTTGCGTTTATTTCAGCTCAAAGTTGAATGTCACAGATCAAATCTCACAGTGGCCTGAAATTGTACTGTGGCACTGTTGCAACACCATCCCATGGACAGCTCTGGTCCCAGCACCATGAATCTCCATAGGATGATGTAGCAACAGCGCCACTTGACAATTTCAGGGCACTGTGATTTTCCTATTTAAAAAACAACTGTGAGCTGAAATAACCTGTGAATGAAACACCCTTCATCAGTGGAAGTTCCCTTGCTCTACTCCGGGGAATGAACCCTAAAACATATTTGTTCAAACATTCTAAGCATTACTATCCCCTTAATTATGATCACGTTGTTGATCTGTTGATATATCTAATGTGTTCATGTTGTTCAGTTCAAGTCACATCATGGAACAACACCCAGATGTTCTTTGGCTTTCATATGTCTGTGAGTTGAACATGTCTGTAATAATATGCTGTAATCAGGGCTCAAAATTTCCACTCTCCACTAGTCAGTGGCGAGTGAAAATTTAGCCCTGGTGAGTAGAAATTCAGCCCTGGTGAGTATGCTATGACTTGCAGTGGCGAGTAACTTTTCTGGTCTGGCTAGTAGCAAAGGACCTCAAATTGTAAGCCCTGCTGTATTCTTTAGCACTCAAGGGGATAAAAGCCACTTTTTTACCCTTTAAGTGCCATAGAGGAGTACAGTGCATTGCTTCTTAATGTGTTGCATGTCATTCTGGAATTCAAAGGTTTAACGCAATTAAAAAGTATATTTTAACCCCATGAGGGGGTTAGTTTGCACCATAATTGGTCTACTTGTGTGCATATGATATAAATCAGATTTATCTGCACAGAGCTATACATTTAAAGCGGCACTACCGCTTACTTTTTTTAAAAAAAAATGCATAGATTATACTAATTAAAAGGATAGTGATGTTTCACAGTAAAAGCAGCTCCAATTAATCTTCATAGTATTTGACCCATGGAGAGTGTTATTTTAGTACTGTCAGAGTTGTAGTTCAAGAGTAACTGAATGATAAAATATCTCCCTCCTGTCCCTTTTACTAATGTAAAGCTGCTCACCTCAGAGTAGCAGGACTGTCTGAATGGATCACAAAGAGGGACAATCTTCAGTGAGTGTAAGGAAAAACCTGAAAAACCTGTCAAGGGGGGAACAAGGTTTTCCTCTTGTTCACAGTAAGAAGAATGTCCCTTCCTGTGAGCTGTCCATTCCACATCTGAGGGGAGAAGGCTTACACTAGGTAAAGGGGGCGGGAGGGGGATACCTTATCATTCAATTACTCTTGAACTACAACTTTGACAGTATTGAAATAACACTCTCCATGGCCCAAATACTATGAAGATTAATTGGAGCTGCTTTTTTTCTGAAACATTACTAACCCTTTAAGACATGTTGTTTAGGCACTTGCTGTCTTAGCCCTAGATTAATTCCCCACTCATATTAACCTTCCATATCACTGAAAGAGTTAAGTGAGTAGAGGAGGTAATGTAGGAATAGGAAAGGAAGCGTCTGCATGGCATGCCTTAATTAGCATAATCCATATATCTATATAACTCAAAAACAAGTTTCTAAATGTTTAATACAAAATATATGTAATTTTCCTCCATATCACTGCGAGCGAATCTTTTTAATGCTTATTATTTCTTGGAATGTAATCAGCTTTATGCTACGTATTCCCTTTTCTAAGTCTTTTACATCCAGAGACGATAAAAGAAAAAGGAGGACGTTTATATTGAGATGTTCTTAAGTCATGGATGTTTTGTGTCATTTGCTAGCGCACGGATTTTAACACTATAGTGACCAGGCATATTACACTATTATAGATTAACAGACATAAGGAATGGAAAAGTCTTAGACGTTTAAGCTCTAAGATATTTCTTCTGACTCTGAAATTTTGGGGTAAATTGTTAATTTAATTTTGTGTACATATATCCATTAAAGCAGAATTACCACAGCACAACATCTTTAGTTTAACTAAGTCCCCATCTGGCGACTAGCTGCTTAGTAGCGCTAGTCACCAGAATTATTACCTTATTTAATAGATTTAAGTTTTCTTCCATGGGTGACAGGCAGGATGGAGCACAGACATCTTGCCATAGTGATGTCCACGAGCCTGTGCTGTCAGTCCCATCCAGGTCTAGGAGGTGTTGCTAGGAGCCGGCCGGCTCCAAAAAGGGATTGACAGCGCAGGTGCGAGTACATCACTATGGCAAGATTTCCGAGCTCCGTGCTACTGTCAGCTATGGAAGAAAGCATAAATTTATTATATAAGGTAATAATTCTGGTGACTAGCACTACTAAGCATCTACTCGCCAGATGGGGACTTAATTAAGCTAAAGATGTTGTGCGGAGGTAGTTCCGCTTTAACTGGCTGCGAAGACATTTGTGACTCGATTCAGTTACCACTGGTAAAACACACGCTAGGGCAAAAGAGATTTCTGGATGGTACATCCACAGTGGTACCACTGGAATTCAGTTTCCTTACTATCATGGTCTATGGCGAGTGTTGGCTGACAGAACATGACTTGCGGCCGAACGTTCGTCGTATATTTTTTTCCACCACAATGCACGCTAAATAGTGTGAAAAATGGGAGCATCAAAGGAAACTAGCTAACGCTCAGTGTTTGACACAGTGTCAAACATTGAGCATGAGCTAAAAACACAGCACCCCTCCCCCCATATCCCAAACTCTAACCCTACCCTTGGCCATACACTACACCTAACATGAACAATAAAGTTTACAAATACTAGCCCTAACAATATACCATCACCCATACCCCATAGCTGTAACACACACCTGTAAGTCTGATGTCCAGCGGGGTTTTCTGCACCTTGGTCTTCCTCTGTAATTCTTCTTCTGTAAGCGTCTTTCTTCTTCTGTTCTTTTCTTCTTTCTTCATTTATACATTTCATATTGCCCCTGTAAAAGAAGAAGAAGCATTACAAGCAATGCCCTCAATAACTGTCTGCCTTTGCGGCCATGGCAGCAACAGAACAAAAAACAAAAGGCCCCCATAGCGATACCTTTATGGCTGTTGCCCGATCCCGAGGGAAATTTAAACAGAGACTGGCTTTTATATGGTCAGTCTCTGTTCAAAATTGTTCCCATGTTTCTATTGGCTGAGATGTGTGGTTACACAGGGCATGGAAAGTGCCCTGCAGTAGCCACACCTCCAAGCCAATCAGCTTCTAGCTGGAGGGGTCACCAATGTTCATTTCGTCATCACTCCAGCTATTCAATGATTGGCTTGCTGGAGGAATGAAGAATTGTGCATTCTGACCCCTCCAGCTAGAAGCTGATTGGCTGGGAGGTGTGGTTACTGTAGGGCACGTTCGGTGCCCTACGTGACCACACATCCCAACCAATAGAAGCGTGGGAACAATTTTGAACAGAGACTGGACACATAAAAGTTCAGATAGGGCAAAGGCCCGAAAGGTACCACTATGCAGGCTTTTTTTTTGTTCTACCGTTGCTGGAGGCGGCGGTGGTTATTTAATGGGGCATTGATGGATTTAATGGGTCACTGATGTAGGGATCCCTAGTTGCTCGTGCGCTTGTTTTTTTTTTTTTTAACACACCTCCTACAAGTCTGTCATTAGGAACCCGCTTTAAAGAACTCAACACCTAGATTTATAGGCACAAATTTTAGGAGATAAAAGTGAGTCCCTTAGCAAGTGTTAAGAGCCACCACATGTAAGTAAATTGAAAATTAATCAGTTTTGTCATTGATCCCAGTGGGCACACATTTAGCATCTGTTGTGCATTTTTACCATTTGGTAGAGTGTCTCAGCACAGGTAATATAATACCTGAATGTGACTTCAAACTGCCAATGGTAGTTTACTTTTCCTAATGGAGGTAATTGAATTGAGCCCTAATCAACAATGCCTAAGCAGTCTATCTGGCTTCAAGCTTTTCTGTATTATTGTTCACCGTGTCATAAATAGTGACTGGATTACAGGAAAAGAAATATCAGGATAGACTAAAGGATCTGAACATGTATAGCTTGGAGGAGAGATGAGAGAGAGGGGATATGATGGAAACATTCAAATACTTGAAGGGATTCATCAAAGTGCAGGATGGAAGTATATTTCAAAGGAGTAAAAATGTTAGGACAAAAGGTCATAGTCTAAAAATAGAGGGACACAGGTTTAGACATAATGTAAGAAAGTTTTACTTCACTGAGAGGGTAGTAGATAAGTGGAATAGCCTACCAGCAGAAGTGGTAGAAGTTAATACAGTGACAGAATTTAAGCATGCATGGGATAGGCATAAAGCTGTCCTTAACACAAGAAAAGACCAAGGACCCAAAAAGGCTTGAGGTTTTTACAGTAGGAAAATGGGAAGACTAGATGGGCCAAAAAGGTTCTTATCTGCCGTAAAATTTTATGTTTCTATGTGTTACAGTTATTCACTTTTATGTATCTGGAACCAGAGAATAGTTTCTTTATTCAAAAGAAACACAACATATTAATTTTGAATGTTATTGTTTGTTTCATGTTTTATATTATAGAACTGAGTACTAAGCTTTCATTTTTCAAGTTGAGTAAAACAAGGGTACTCCAACTTTTGGAAGATGTTATATGTACAAGTTATAACAGTTCAAATGTATTTTTTTTAATTAAACTGATAGCAGCAGCACCACTGGGCAATAGACATAGTCATTGCTCTTAATTTCTTCTGCTCTGGAAGTGTCACCTTTGGAAATCCTACCCATGCAGCTTATGCTGCTTCTTTACATTTTTAAGGACCAGAGATATGTGCAACACATTGCTTCAAAAGGGCAATTATGATGTTTTACGTGTCTGCCCCAATGGGAGCTTAGAGCCCCAAAATGACCCCATCATCCATTGCAGGGATCCATAAAACTGACCACTTAAACTGGAAAACAACTTGGAAATGTGTGGCTCTCACCCACAAACTTTACAGGTTGCACACACAGCCTTCGTAGACTCTCTGTGTCACACATTGAAATGAATCACAGAGGGTCTACGGGTCCTGTGTAGTTCAGGTCAACCACACCAAATTGTGAGACTTTAGTCTTTCAGTTTTGTTTCTTCTTGTGGGAACCCAGACAGTCTATTTTCAGACCCCCCAGTCTGCTCCTCCATTAGTCTGCTGGGGCTCATAATAAACCCTGGCTTCATTGGCAGGTTTCCCATCAGTAGACTTGTGCACTGCAAAAACATTTGGTAAAATTCCATTTCGGATGGATTTTTTTTTGTTGTTCGGAGGATCCACATTTCGGACCACACCTGTTTGACTTGGACGAAATTCGTCTATAGTCCGAATTATTTGGCCGAATTTAACATACTTTAAAAAATGGCTCTCTCCTGAGGTGGCAATAAGGTACTAGGCCTGCCTACCTGCCTACACAACTGTGAGACTGGCTGTGTCACTCTGAAAACTATTAAAACATATTCCTAATATTGTTAATATTTTGCACAGGAGCAAAGATGACTGTCCCTTGCAGTGGTAATAAGGTACTAATGCTGGCTGCCTGCCTATGCTACTTGCCTGCTGACACAACAAATAGACACTCTCTATCTCCTTCTGCTCTCTCTGAGCTCCAACAACGGACTAACAGGAAATGCAGGCTGTCTGGGTGTCTGACGTGTCATTAGTCCAACCCCCATCATGAAACAAAGAAGCTAATTGGACTAGAGAGGGAGGGAAAGTATGGAGGGAAAGTATCGCGTGCGCGGGTAGCCGTCATCCAAATTTCCAAATTTACAACGAAGATTCTGACCAGGGCTGTTCAGATTTGGTTTTTAAAAAACAAACAACATTTTCCTTTCAGACAGCCTGAATGATGCCAAATAACTCTTATTCGTCGGAATTCCGAAATCTGCCAAACTGATTCGCAGAAGTCTACCCATCAGGGTAACAGATTTGCTGAATGGGTACTACACATATGATAGTAGCCCTTTATGTAGACTTATCTTTGAATTCAATGGTACACTTAGAGCAGGGGTGTCCAAATTCAATCTTCAAGAGCTACCAACAGTCCAGGTTTTTTGAATTTCCCCTGTTTGAGCACATATGGGCCAATCAAAATGAATGAGGCACTAATTAACTCACCTGCGCTTAATCAGGGAATTCTTTAGATCCTGGCCTGTTGAATCATCTTGAGGACTGAACTTGGACACCCTTGACTTTGAGGAAGAAAGAGGCAGGAGGAGGAGGAGAATAGCTGAATTTACCAGATCCATAAAAATATAGAGACATTTAAAAATATAAAAAAACAGTACATTTTTAAGTCATATCGGCTATCAGCAGTAAGGTCCCAATATTGTATTTATTAAGAAAATATTTTTTTTAGTGAATGGGATTTGACGCATCATTAAATTCAAGGGATGAAGACTTCTGATTATAGACTGCAGATAAATAAACATTCTGAGATAAGCATTAAAGGAACACGCATCTAAAATTTGAAACTACCATTAAAATGCTTAAACAGTTAAGTTCATGTTACAATGCAAATTGTATATATGAACACATGCACATATATATTTATATACACACATATCTATACTTTGTTCCTCTTCTCCACCACCTCTTACCATCTGTTTCTCATCATGTGTCACCAACACCAAACACAGGGTGAATGTCATGTTTATACACACGTGATTTTTTTTCGCCTACTTTTTAAACAGTTTGATTCCAATCTATTTAAGGAATAGAAGGAGGAGGGAAAACACACTTTTTATACAGACAAGCAAATATAAATCCTGGGAGCAAGCCACTGCCGGACAGAGAGAAGCAAAGGAAGTAACTTGTCCTGCTTCTCTGTTAAATAAATAAGGGCACTTCAATATGACTTTCTGGTCAGTTCACAACCCTTGGTTGCAAAATGCTTTGCAATAGTTTTGTAAACTTGTAATACTATGTGAATTCTTGATATGTGTATGGCATACCATCAACAAGGTTTTACACTGAACAAAAATTGACAAAAAATCCTCCACAGTACATGGTACAGTATCTATTACATACACTTATGTGTACACTTACATTGTCAAAATAACCTGTCTCCAGCAAGGAACCCCTAGTTTTACAGCATTTCAACTGCACGACTGCTTAGAGAAGCACACACACCCATGAACCCCCAACATAGGCCCTCATCCAACCCAAGAAAACAACACAGACAATCATCTTGAAAGGAAAACGTCATTGCATTTATTGAACATTTTTATAAATATATTAAATATAGTGCTATGCCTGCTTCTTGGCACATACCCGGAGGCTTGATATTGCCAATCAACTGACAAGAGTCTCTGCTCATGCTAGTGCCATTAGCCTGCATGAGGTAGACTCCCTAAACCTATGTGGGAAACTTGACAGTTCAAATTCCTGGCAAGGCCCTATCCCCCACTATGCAGAAAGCAAACTAGCACTGTGACTAGATAGAAAAAAAACATAAGTAAAAAAACAAGGGAAGCGTTGGAGATTTCAGAACAACAGTCCTAGTGAGGCTGCACTGCTACAAAATAAAATTGTGCAGGCAGCCCCTCGAGGAGTATTTATAAACACCCCAGACCCACCAGTCCAAAAAACTGAGCCAGCCATTCCAAACCCCCAAACTCATTACTTCAAGTCCAAGGAAGGGCCTCCTTCCCAGAATTCCTTGCAGCAACATCCAAATGAGGGCACAGGTGAGCAACGTTTTATTCTAAGCCAATATAATTGTGAAAGCAGCAAACATAAGCTAAGGAACCCATAATTGTGTGGGGATGGACTCAAAACAATGCTGCATTGTTTACTATAGCTGCAAGGAATTCTGGGAATGAAGTAGAAATGCTGTAAAACTAGGTATTCCTCCCTGAAGACAAGTCATTTTTTAAATGTTTTTCAGACATGTAAATGTATAGGTGCAACATTTATATGTACACAAAAACAAAATGGATCTTATATATAAAATCCTATACAATAATTTGCTAGGATGTTTGTCAGAAGCCGTCATGCTCAGTAGAGACTGCGCGCATTCGGGCATGTGAGTGAGGCGACGCAAGACTGCATCGTGTGGAGCAGTGAGGTAGTGGCCTCTTAACCCTTTGAGTGCATTGTGTACCCCTCTGACACTCAAAGGGTTAACATTACCTGGACCTTGGACATTACCTGGACACTAGTATAAATATAACAAATTATCATTGATTTAATCTGGGCTTTTCAATGCTACAACACATTGTAAAGTAATGCAGTAGAGACATATATAACACTCAAGCGGTTATAAACTCCATTTGAATCAGTGGGAAGTTTGGGAATGCTTATTTCTCCCCTATGTTGCAGTTGGTTTGCCCCAGAATTGCTTCACTTTGCCTGATGCGATATTTATAACATTGCAATACATTTTCTGCATATCAGCAAGCCATAGTTATTATCCCTTTGAGTGCCAGAGGGGTACTCGTTGATAATATTGATTGCATATAGCATTGATATAGCATTGATAATATGCTATATGCAGATATACAGCTGATAACATTAGGTTCCAAATATTTCTGCACTTTTAAAGGGATAGTAATACTTAAAATGTAAAAAAAATATGTTGTAGGACAGCTCTGGTCCCGGGACCATAAATCTCCATAGGATGGTGTAGCAACAGCGCCACTGTACAATTTCAGGCCACTGTGATATTGCACCTAAAAAATTCAACTTTGAAAATTAATATTTTTGAATGAAACACCTTTCAGCAGTGGGAGTACTCTTGTTTTACTCAGGGGGATAAACCCTACAACATATTTTTTTTTTTTTTACATTTTAAGTATTACTATCCCTTTAGGTGTACTTATTTATAAACATAATAGTGTAAAAGCCCATGTACACGGGCCAAGGTCTGGTTAATGTTAATAGGCCGCTACCTCACTGCTCCACGCGAGCTGCAGTCTTGCGTCGCTTCACTCACGCGAACACGCGCAGCCTCTACTGAGCATGATGGCTTCTGACAAACATCCTAGCAAATTATAATATATAGGATTTGTATTGATGGTAGCTGAATGCCACTTTAACCACTGAGGTAATACATATTTGCCTCTGCTTTACATTTTTCAGGAGAGCAATATGTTTAACATATGCCCAATCATTCTATGAAGTCCATCTTACAGATTCAGAGCTGTGCATTTTTCATGAATTCATAAGACTTCTTTGTACATTGCCTGTAGGTCAGATATATGAATTATATTTATTCTTAAATTGGAAACTAAAACTTGATCTAGATAGGGACAGGGTACAGTGCAGTAAGCATTATATCAGCTCCACCAGATATCACCAAGGGAATTTAACCCTTGCAGTGCCAGAGGAATGCATTGCATACTCCTCTGTCACTGAAAGGGTTAAAGACAGACCTCCATGCTAAAATAAGAACAAATAGCTGCTTTTGTGCAATACATTCATGGCTGCCATCGGGGAGGTTACAGGTAATACCTGTGAATGGGGCCCAGCCAAGCGGGAGGGCCCGCCTCTCCAGTCAGACACAGAGGACCCCACAGTTCCAGTGATGGTACAGGAGGGCCCTGTGTCAAAAGATCCCCCAGATGACTAGACTGGCCCTTGGGTATTCTGGAGGTTCTCCTGGAGGTCCCCCTTTCTAAGCGTATTCAGTAGGTAGCCAAGTATTGGGGCGCACCTCTGCTGCTCTGTCCTCCATTTCATGTTATACCACATAGTGGAGCAGTTCCACCGGCAATGTCTTTACATATACTTTCAGGTTGCAATGCAAATGCATAAGTTGTGGGGGCCCTACCTTTATGTTTTTACTGGGCCCCAAGATTTCTGATGGCAGCCATGGCTACATCTGCCTAAAGACTATGAACTACACTAGTTGTACAGCTTCATCATGGGGAGGGCAATGTAGGTGTGTATGGGCATTTCAGGGTGTATTGTTCCCCTGCTGTACTAACATGGTACAGAGGAAAAAAGTAAAGGATTCCTCCTTCTCCTTGTGCCTGTAGGCTACCTGTAGGGGTTATGATAAAGGCTTGGGCACTCTGAAGTTGTGTGCTTGTGTATGTACTATGATATTAATACATAAGTACAATTGCTCCATTAAAGGAATAGTAATGTCTCTATTAAATTGCAGCTCAGATTCTTCTTTAAGCTTTTTATAACACCTAGCACTATGTTTAATTACTTACAATTCTGTAGTTCAAAAGATATTCAAGCTGAAAGAATCCCCCTCCCGCCCCTTTCCCTGCATCACCCTGCCTCTCAGTCTGGTCTGGATGGAGTGCGGTGAGGGACAATCTTCAGCAAGCAAAGGAAAATCCTGCCCTCCTTCCTCAAGGGTGCAGGGTTTTCCTTATACTTAATGAAGATTGGCCCTAACTGCGTCCGTCTGGTCCCACGACCGGATTGCAGCTCTATGGGGAAGTGGCCAGAAGGGGCAGGGGGGGGGATACTTGTAGCTTGAATATCTTTTCAACTACAGAACTATAAGTAATTAAACATAACACTAGTTGTTCCAAAAAGCCTAAAGCAGAATAGAAGCTGCAATTGAATAAAGACATTACTATCACTTTAAGGCCCTTCTCTGAGAACCCACTCCCAGCGGCAGGGCCAGATTAACATCCCAAGTACCTCTTGGAGTCCTCAGCTCTGCCCATGACCCCACCCCTCACTATTTACATGACCCCACCCTCAGTCTCATAACTGTTTCCTGGCACAGAATATATCATTGGTCTACAACCAGCAAGGACAAAAAACAAGCTTTAAATCTCTGGTTGCTAGAGAGATTTCCAACTCATTTCTCCACAAGGTTTGGAGATCTCTCTAGCATCCAAGCGGTTAAATAATAGCCTGTAAGGAGGCATAGAACTGTTGTAGAGACATTGAGATTGCTCTGGCCACACCCACACAAGGTTGTTTGTGTGGCCAGCACAGCAGAGGTGCCCCTCAAAATTTGGAGCTCCAGGCAGTTGCCTGCTCTGCTTATTGGGAAATCCGTCCCAGTCCAGAGGCCCAGTTCCCCGTTTATATGCAGTTCTCAATCTGGTGCTCCTGTTATTGGTTAAATGCAATAGCCCTTTAATTGTCTTGCACTGACTGGACATACAAGTACATATATTCAAACTGCATCCAGTATCCTGTCTTTCAGTACTATGCACTCAATCAACTCATCAGATTGCTGCCCTGCAGTTTGCATCCAATAGTCCAGACAGTCTAGGTTCTCTGGTTGGTGTCCAGAATCCCTTCTCTGAGCTGTGAGTTCATCTCCTAATCCGACCACTCAACACAACACCTGTATAAGCAAAGAACATGTGCTGCATTGGCAGCTTTGTATATTACCTTTACAGTGTCAGAAGATACTGTTGCACTAAATGATAGGATGCCTCACAGGCAGGCCATACAGAAGTGAGCACACATGTCCCTTTTTCCAGTTGACTTTTATAATTTTCTCTTTGTTTACAACAGCCCCCTGAAGTTTTGCCATATTTGGGATGAAAATTCAGC
This sequence comes from Rhinophrynus dorsalis, assembly GCA_037306005.1. Classification (NCBI taxonomy): domain Eukaryota; kingdom Metazoa; phylum Chordata; class Amphibia; order Anura; family Rhinophrynidae; genus Rhinophrynus; species Rhinophrynus dorsalis. The sequence continues at coordinate 294,525,644 of CM074719.1, forward strand.
AAAAGGTAAGTGGGACCACAGGAGCTTCACTTGCATTTGAATGTGTATTTTACTGCAAAATACAGTCATCACATTCAGAGCCAGGGTGTGCAAAGAGCAACAAACTACACAGATGATATAGCTTTGGGCATACCTGCCTTGGAATGGCCACATAATAAGAAGTAGACGTGTGCTATCTTTTCAAAGGTATCCAACTCCTTCAAATAAAGGTACTCTAGTCCCTGCAGGGTCCAGGGTGGTATTGGGAATCTTTATTTACCCTCTCATTGTACAATAAGTATATTGTACACTCATTTTTAACCTGCATTCGTTTTAGTGCTGCCTGCAAACCTTAGCATAGCTGTCTCTCCAGATCTGGTGCAGCCTCCTCCCATGGACAGACCCCATTGTCAGAGGCTCCAAGTGTGATACCTTCTTCCCTCTCTTCCCTTTTGCCCCTCTTTTCCACTTCTCTCCCTGAGTGTCCTCTCTGTCCCACTTCCCTCCTAATACCTCCTTACCCCCTTTGCCTCCTCCTTTCCTTGCATCTCCCCCTGTGTCTCTTTCACCCTTAACCACTCCACCACTTATCTTTCTCAAATTCCAATGGGTTAAAATGGGACATTTAAAGGGATAGTAATACTTAAAATGTAAAAATATATATATTGTAGGGTTTATCCACCTGAGTAAAACAAGGGTGCTCCCACTGGTGAGTGGTATTTTATTCAAAAGTTATTACAGGTCAAACATGATTTCTTTTAGATGCAGTATCACAGTGGCTTGAAATTGTACAGTGGTGCTGTTGCTGCACCATCCAATGGAGATTTATGGTCAACTGACCAGAGCTGTCCATAGAATGGAGTAGCAACAGCGCCACTTTATAAATTCAGGCCACTGTGATACTGCATCTAAAATAAACCATTTTTGACCTGTAATAACTTTTGAATAAAACACCTCTCAGCAGTGGGAGTACCCTTGTTTTACTCAGGGGGATAAATCATGCAATATATATATTTTTTAAGTATTACTATCCCTTTAACCACTTTAATACTGAAGGGGTAACTAAATATTCAATGATGTAAACGGTCAATTTAAATTAAAGGGAATTTTTATTTGTCCCCTATAGTATAGTGGTTTGTGTCCAATTTTACTTTGTAAAAATTACATTTGTTCCAGTGGTGAGCAACATACTGTGAATAGCATACTAAATACATAAATGTGTCCCTAGTTTGAAAGCAGCATATTAAGACTTGTGACGAGAGAATGTCCAAATTAATCTTAGGCAAGGTAAACATTCTAGAAAATCAGAAAGTCAAGCAAATTGAACAAAGCTTAAAGGGATAGTAATACTTCGTTTTAGCTTTATTTTATTTTGTAGGCATTAAAAAAACATGAAGAACTATATAAGTCTTATCTCTCAAACCTTTATGGTTTAAGAGATATTCACAAGTAAAGTATCCCCCCCCGTTCAGCCAGATCAGAAGTGAGGTGCCCAGGTAGACTGCAGAGAGGGATGATCTTCAATTAAGGGAAAAAGCTGAAAAACTTGTCAAGGGGGGAAGGGCTTTCATTGTTTTCATACAAAGAAGATTGTCCCCTGCTGTTATCTGTCTGGTCTTACAACCAGATTCACATCTGAGAAGAGATGGCTTACACTAGGTAAAAGGGGCGGGAGGGGGAAACTTTGCTTGTGAATATCTCTTAAACCATAAAGGTTTGAGAGATAAGACTTATATCGTTCTTCATGTTTTTTTAATGCCTACAAAATAAAATAAAGATAAAACGAAGTATTAAATGAGGCTGATTCAATGAGTCCTACACCTCTCTGACACTCAGATGGTTAAATTTAATTTTGTAAATTGTGGAGGAGGAGGAGGAGAAGAAGAATCTAAACCAGGCTGACCACTACAGAAAAAGGGCAGATCGAGGCTCTTTTGCCTCTCGAAAAAAAATTGTTCTTCAGTGGTTCTCCGGTAGTACGTAGTGATATACCAACTGAAGTGGTTCTCATTTCTTTTTCTTCAAGGCACCCCTAACATGCTATCTTGAATTTTTGAGGCACCCCTAATGTTCGATATGAAATTTTTCACGGATACAAGAAGGGTAGAAATAGATATTGCATAGTTGCTCACAATCAGAATAACAAAAATTAACATTTTGTTTATAACAATTTCCATAATTGCATATTTGAAACTGCATTCACATTTTTGTCAATCTTTAAAGTAAATATGGGGCAACCTAAGTAGATGTCTTGGTATACCAAAGTGCCACAGCAACCTGATTGAGAACTACTGCCATAGTAGGTGCCAGGTGAACATAACTGCACCTACTACAGCTTTGAGTATGTCTATTATTTTGGAATATAACATTTCAACATTTCAACATAGAGATAAGACAGACAATAGATTCCATTTTGGAACCTAGACAAACAACCTCAATAAATGCATGCCCCTTTCTAACCTATATATAGGCTGCAGTACTCAAAGTTTTCCAAAAGTTGGCAGTAAAAAAGTGATTTTATTTTCCACAAAACCAAAGACAGCAAGACATTTGGCATCCAGAAAATGTAAGGATAGCCAAAGGTGGGAATCCACCAGAGGATACATAAGCCTGGTTGTGCGAGACAGACCATGGAACATAGAAAAAGGGATCTACCCTCCACAAGTGGCAGAAAGAAAGAGGGATTTAGTACTTAAAGTATGCATATTTCAGTATAACTGATTTTATTATTTAATGGGTTACATTGCCCAGTGCATCAGGATGGCATGGCATCAATTTCATATCAATTTAAGGCAGTGCTTAAGAGGGCACTGTCCTGCATATAGGCTGTGACATAGTAACATAGTAATCTTGAACAGAATAGCTGCACCGTTACACAAGTCACATCAGGAGAATATTTATAAAAACAGATATTTTATTTGTAACATTGGTAATATCAGAAATAGGACATCAGACATCAAACTCACAAACTCCGGTCTCAATGTAATGAAGTGATATATCCAGTCTATGTGTTTTGCGTTATGCATGCTTATTCTTGATAATGAAATCATAACCTTAAACTACATCAAATTTAAAGATCGAACCTCCAATCACTGTCATTCAGTTAGGGAAGAAACAATCATGTGTGTAGATCCCCAGACTAGTCTTAAAGGGATAGTAATACTTCATTTTAACTTTATTTTATTTTGTAGGCATTAAAAAAACATGAAGAACGATATAAGTCTTATCTCTCAAACCTTTATGGTTTAAGAGATATTCACAAGCAAAGTTTCCCCTCCTGCCCCTTTTACCTAGTGTAAGCCATCTCTTCTCAGGTGTGGACTGCAGTCAATAGACCAGACAGATAACAGAAGGGGACAAGCTTCTTTGTATGAAAACAATGGAATCCCTGCCCCCCTTGACAAGCTTTTCAGGTTTTTCCCTTATCTTAATTGAAGATTGTCCTTCTCTGCAGTCTACCTGGACACCTCCCTTCTGCTTTGGCTGAGCAGTGTTACATCAGTAAAAGGGGCGGGAGGGGGACACTTTGTCATTGAATTACTCCTGAACTACAACTCTGACAGAACTGAAATAACACTCTCCAAAGTCCAAATACTATGATGATTAATTAGAGCTGCTTTTATTATGAAACATTACTATCCCTTTAAGAATACCTATCAGCAATCCAAGATACAGTGTATCCAAGACTCATTCCACTCCCAGTCATATATTGATAACCGAGTGCAATGCCTCAACACAAAGTATCTAAAGGGTGTTTACTGATATAGTCAAAAAATAACTCCCCGGTAAAACACACAAATAGTCTAAGTGTTGACTAGCAAACCTCAGAGAGCTCTTTTGTCCCTGGAATGGACTTTGAAAAACATATATATCTAATAGACATATCCAATAGCAAAAATTGCTGTAAAATAGTGACAGTAGCTACATACCAAATAAACAGAATTCAAGTCTAAAGGGGATGAAAACTGAACAATATAATAGCTATTTAGCTCAAATGTTACATGTTGTATACACACGTAACCAGCCCTGGCTGCAAAGGCAGAATCTATATTACAGTCTATTGGAATCTCAAACACACGTGACTCATACATCCCTGTATTACCAAATGTCGGATATATTTCAAAAATCCACAGAAAATAAATACAAAAATGAATATAAATAAGTGAAGGTCCAATCTGAAAATTAAACAGGCCATAGAAGAATGCCATAGCATTAGTAAAAGTATATCTACAAGTAAAGTGTTCAAATATACTATTCACACATATGGAATGTTCAAATTCTAACAATCCATGGGGTCATAGAAGGCAATTTAAAATTAATGAAAATTGTACATAAAAACATTAAAAAAAAATCAAAAATATATAAGAAATATTTCAAGATCACAAAAGGTGTCAACAACAAAACATCATGATGAAGATCTCATAAAACCATCATGAAAATATCAAGAAAATGTAAAAGTTTGAAAGTGCTCTGTGAATCAAACGAATCACCGCTACTGCACTAATTATGTCTAAATTGAAAGAGACTCTTTCAAAGTGAAATTGGTAAACCCGCAAAATGATCACAGTGCACCTTCTCAAATATATCATAGACAAAGGTAAACAATTTCTCGACCAAAAACAGACACAAGAAGATCAGAGATGATACTCCATTTATGGATAAATGGAACAAAATTTTAACAGATTGCTCAAATTCCCTTATGCAGTTGATTGTGGCGTATAAGCAAGATCTCCTAATCAAGGTACAAGTAGAGATTAAACTAGGGCAGGAACAAATGAGTTTGAAACCTAGATTTTGGAAAGCTGGACCAAAAAACTGACAGAACATCTGGAACAACTAGAGAAAGTGATCATGGATGTAAAAAAGAAGAAATTCCTGCGAGATAAGATGGACTATGAAAATGGTTCCGTATATGTTTGGTGCAGAAGTTTTTTTAAGAAATATAACAGGCCAACAAAAACAAAGAAAGTCAGTTTTTCTGAGAATGATTTGAACTCTACTGATGTGGATTCAAGCTTTGTTTCAACTGCTTCAATCACAGGGTCATCTCTTGATTCCACAGCATCTCCAATAGCATCATCCTCTTCCTCTTTTTTAAGTCAAAGAGAAACGAGAGCTGTAACAGTATTTACGGAAAAAATACCAGATTGAAGAGGAAAAAAAAAGAATAAAACATCAGAGGAGAGGCAGAGGAGAATCAGAAGAGGAGGAAGTTGGAGAACAAAGGGAGCAACATATGAGATATCCCAAACGCCAAGCGAAACAAGGGAGGAAGACCTAACAGTGATCAATCTTTCCAGTTACAATCTAAAAGCAGAGGAAATCTTGGTATTACAAAAAGGAGACACTATTCTCCATCTCAACAAACTTATTAGGAGATTGATTTAAAAATATATATTTTCAGATCCAGAGAAAGATAATGTGGACTATCTAGGTCATGCTACTGTCAGTGTGATTGACCAAACATATGCTAAAAATGAAAATGCTGACTCCAAGCTGTCCTTCAAAGACTTTTGTTGTTTGGCAGACTTGGAAAACATCAGACATGAAGGTAATAATTTTGATACTTTTACAACCTTCGCTATAAGCGAAGGTTGAACTTGATGGACTTGTGTCTTTTTTCAACCTAATTTACTATGTTACTATGTTACTATGTTAGTAGAGCAGACTAGAGTGACTAGAATGAATAGTCATGTAATTAACATTTCCACTTTTTATCATGTAGGTTGTAGGGGGAGAGTTCTAGATTCTTTTCAAGGATTGGTGGAACAAGAATTAGTCAATTTGCGTCAGGGTGTTAGGAGGAAGGTGAAACACTCTAATTTATCTACTTTAGAGTTCCAAGTTTTAAACCATCTGAAACAACTTGAGTCTATCACAATCAGACATGCAGACAAGGGGGTGGAGTGTGGCCATTTTAGATACTGACAAATATTCTGATGAAGCACTGCGTCAATTAAATGATGAGACTATATATTTGAAATTGGGAGTTCACTGTGCCAGAGACTATGGAGCCATGTTGGATGATTTCTTGGACCGAGGTTTGAGATTAGGTGTTTTATCAATGAGTGAAGTGGATGCCATACATGTTGACAGTCCAATCACTCCAATTTTTTAACCAACTCCCAAAAGTCCACAAGTCGTTATTCAATCCAGTTGGGAGACCCATAGTCTCTGGCATTGGTTCTCTCAACAAAAACTTAGTTGAGTGGGTGGATGCTTACCTACAGCCATTGGTGACCAGGCTCTTCAGCTACCTTCAAGATGCCGAACATGTCTTACAGACATTGGAGGATGTTAATTGGGAGTCTGATCACTCTTGGCTTAGTTGTGACATTAGTTCTTTATATTCTTGCATCCATCACTCACTTGGCATTTGTGCAGTTTGATATCATTTAGACTGATATAGTAATTATATGGATTTCCTGAAGGAGTTTATCATTGAGTCTATTGATTATCTTTTGACACACAATTTTTTTCTTGTTCGATGGGGTTTTCTATCTCCAAAGGTGTGGCACCTCAACAGGTGCAAAGTTTGCCCCATCCTTCTCCAACCTGTATATGGGTTGGTGGGATGAGTGCCACATCTTTGGAGATGGTAACCCTTATCCTGGGGATATTGTTTTGTTCAAGAGGTACATAGATGACATCCTTGTGATTTAGTGATGGGATGTAAGTAAGATTGATAACTTTCTTGATTATCTTAATAACAACAAGTTAAATTTAAGGTTCATGTCTGATCGCCATCCCACAAGGATGTACTTTTTAGATCTAACTGTTACAGTGGATGCCATGAATAATAAGATTATATCTGATGTATAACGTAAATCTACATCAATCAATGCTTTATTAAGAGCTGAGAGTTATCATCCCTACAATAGAATTAAGTCCATTCTGGTAGGACAGTTTTGTGAGGTTGAGACAGAACTGTTCTACCAATTAACTTTTTGAATTGAGAGCTAAAGACTTATTTGAGAGGTTCCAATGAAGGGGTTATCCATCCTAGATGTTGAAAAGAATTCTAGTATTAGCCAGGTCACGTCAGAGGAAGGATCTTTTTCAGGATCTTCCCAAAAGAAACACAAGAAAAGAATATGAAAATAGGGTGGGGTGTTCTTTGGGAAATAGAGAGAGTATGAAAGACACCTTCACAACTGCTTGCAGTGAAGAGTTTTATAAAATCAAAAACATTATTTCTAAATATATTCCCACGCTAAATGGTGATGACAAGCTACAAGATGAGGTATCTCAAGGAATTAGGTTTGTTCCCAAAAAAGTATCTACCATTGGAAGTTTGGTTTCTCCAAGTCTCTGAAAAAAGAGAGGAGAAAAAAACATATTGGTTATCTACAGCAGGAATGTTTAGATGTGGTAGTGTGAAATGTGGGCTTTGCTCTTTGATTAATGTATCTAAGGATTTCCACTCAGATAAAACAGAAAAATGTTGTAAGATGCGAACTTATATCAATTGTTCGAGTAAAAATATAATTCATCTTCTGTCCTGTCATCAATGAAAAATTCAATAAGTAGGTGAAACTACAAGGCAGATGAGAAAGAGGATGAATGAACATTTGAGTGATATTAGAAGAGGAAATCCAAAGTCAAGTTTGGCCAGTCACTAATGAGTTTCACAACAGGAGTTATGATACTCTGTCCATTCAAGAAATAGAAAGAGTAAGTTTAGGCATAAGAGGTGGAAATTTGGATCAGCAGTTATCTAAAACAGAGGTGTTTTGGATCTTTCTTCTAAAAACAAGAAGTCCTGGTGGTCTCAGTAGAGATTATGATGTATCCTGTTTTGTTTGAAACCTTTTCGTTGGTGTTTGAGAGATATACATAGTATCCTTTTGACAACCTTTTATTTACATGCTTCTGATTCCCTCTTCTTGTGTCTGTTCTTGGTCGTGAGAGTGTTTATCTTTGTCTACAAGATGTTTGAAAAAAATGCGATAGAAGGTGCACTGTGTTCATTTTACGGGTTTACCGATTTGACTTTGAAAGAGTCTTTTTCAATATAGATGAACCTGTGTAAAAGCCCGTGTACACGTGCCAAGGTCCGGGTGATGTTAACCCTAAGGGTTAAGAGGCCGGACCTGCTCTGTGTCCTGCAGCCGACGCAGTCATGCATTGTAGAGACTGCCCGAAAGCACAGAATGCTCCCAGCACAGAACTCCCAGCATTCTGTCCTTCCTGCATTCTGTGCTCCCAACATTTTGTGCTCCCAGCATTCTGTGCGTTCTGGCAGTCTCTACTGCGCATGACGGCTTCTGACAAACATCCTAGCAAATTATTATATAGGATTACTGCAGTAGTGGTGATTCATTTGATTCACTTTTAAATTTTGACATTTCCTTGATATTTTCATGATGGTTTTATGAGATCTTCATCATGATGTTTTGTTGTTGACACCTTTTGTGGTCTTGAGATATTTTTTATATCTTTTTGATTTTTTTTGCAATTGTATTTTTATGTTTTTATGTACAATTTTCATTAATTGCCTTCTCTGACCCCATGGATTGTTAGAATTTGAACATTCCATATGTGTGAATAGTATATTTGAACACTTTAGTTGTAGATATACTTTTACTAATGCTATGGCATTCTGCTATAGTCTGTTTAATTTTCAGATCAGAGCTTCGCTTATTTATAATCATTTTTGTATTCATTGTCTGTGGATTTTTGAAATGTATCTGACATTTGGTAATACAGGGAGGTATGAGTCATGTGTGTTTGAGTTTCCAATAGACTGTGATATAGATTCTGCCTTTGCAGCCAGAGGTGGCTATGTGTGTATACAACACATAACATTGAGCTATTTATATTGTGCATTTGTCATCCCCTTTAAATTTGAATTCCATTTATTTGGCATGCAGCTATTGTCACTATTTTGTAGCAATTTTTGCCATTGGATATGCCTATCCTATATAATAATTCCCTAGAATGTTTGTCAGAAGCCATCATGCACTGTACAGACTGCCCAAACACACAGAATGATGGGAGTATTCTGTGTGTTCGGGCAGTCTCTACAGTGCATGACTGCGTCAGTGGTAGGACGCAGAGCAGGACCAGCCTCTTAACCTTTTGAGGGACTGAGGGGGATGCAATGCATTGCATACCCCTCTGGCACTCAAAGGGTTAACATCACCCGGACCTTGACCCGTGCACACAGGCTTTTACACTAGTTAGATATATATGTTTTTCAAGGTCCATTCCAGGGACATACAAGTTCTCTGAGGTTTGAGAGTCTGACACTTAGACTATTTGTGTGTTTTACTGGGGAGTTATTTTTTGACTATCAGTAAACACCCTTTAGATACTTTGTGTTGAGGTATTGCACTTGGTTATCAATGTATGACTGAGAGTGGAATGGGCCTTGGATACACTGTATCTTGGATTGCTGATAGGTATTCTTAAGACTAGCTCTACACACACATGATTGTTTCTTCCCTAATTGAATGACAGTGATTGGAGGTTCGATCTTTAAATTTGAAGTAGTTTGCTATTATGACTCCATTGTCAAAAATAAGCATACATAAAGTGAAACGCGTAGACTGGATACATCACTTCATTACATTGAGACCTGATGTCCTATTTCTGATTTTACCCAGGTTACGAATAAAATAACTGTTTTTATACAGATTCTCCTGATGTGACTTGTGTAACAGTGCAGCCATTCTATTCAAGCTTACTGTATTATTGAGGCTGGAGGGAACCTCGGCATAGCACGTTCACATTGTGTACTGTAAGATTTGAAGCCCAAGTATACTCTTAAGGACCGGTAAGCTCCTTTGTAGTCACTAACCTGCTCTTGTGATTGCGGCATACTAACATAATAACATGTTGTTGAGGCTGAAAAAAGACATGTCCATCAAATTCAACTGATGTCATATGACCCCTGTTGATGCAGAGCAAGGCAAAAATAAAGAATGTAAGCTGTTTCTAATTAAACCCCAACTTGGTAAAAAACATCCTTCCTAATTCGAAATATCAGCCGGGTATTTCCCTGGATAAACATCCTATTTGCTTTGAAGCTACCTGCCATAATGCTCAATATTGTTCTGTATTAGACAGGCATCCATTACTTTTTCTGAAAGCAGTTACATAATCTGCAAGCATAGCATCTTGTGGCAAAGAATTCCATGACTTTATTGCTCTTACTGTAAAAAAAATCCCTTTATCCTATGGCACTCACTTACAATAGGTGTGCCTACTGAGGTAGCCAGCAAGAGTAGTCAGTTGAGTCGGAGGTGGTGCTCTTAAGTGTATAAAAGCTATATATATATAACCCTTTTTTACTTAACTGTCTCTCTATATACCTTTTGCAGGAAGATGGAAGGCTCCAAATCAAGTGTGAGTTGTGGTCTTAGGAGGAAAATCATGGAAAAAAAAGATTTTACTAGTAACAGCATTCTGTATAGAAATAATATTACTATTACTCCCACCCCCTCCAACACAAAAGTCTCCCTGCTTCTATGATTGTGAGGTGTACACTCTTTTGTGTACTGCGCAAGAGTGCATTTAGAGGCAAATCCAGGTAGATGACTAAATGTGATGGAAGAGTATCTTTGATCATCATCAACAGAACCAGGGAAGATGGGAAAACCCTGATATAGTGGTACTACATGCAGGTAGTAACATTCTCATATCCCTGTCTTATCCTGGATATCCCCTTAACGACCGGGGAATCCGGAAGTGGAAGTGACTTAACGAACACGGAGCAATTTTTTTTTATTGCTCCATTGCGTTCCGGACTCCCCGAATGGCGTGCAGCCGCGGGGGGAGCCCGGAACTCGATGACTGTCATAGTACGTCATCGGTCGTTAAGTCAAATCGACCCTTGACGTACTATGACCGTCAAGGGTCGTTAAGGGGATATACAGAACACCTGTTTACAAACATTGTCACCATACCTGGGAACTTGACAGGCAAGGCTACCTGGAGGGTAGCCCTGCCAACACCAATCAGGGAGGAAAATGATGTGAATCGCGTCATAAAAGGGGCGGGGCTTAGCCACGAGGGGAGGGGGGACAAAAAAAATTAAAAAAAGGGCTGAATATATGTTGAAGAGAGTAAGAGGGCGGGGAGAAGGGAGGAACCGGGGCAGGATGGAGAACAAGTGGGCAGAGTTTCTACTGAAACTCTGCCCACCCGGAGATTGAGAGACTGCCCCGGAGACCCGGTAATGCACTGTGAAATCCGTAGTCTGCGGGGCAAAACAGGATAGTTCCCAGGTATGATTGTCACTCTCTCCTGTGATATGATTTGTCAACATGGATACCAGAAGACATTGGTGGAGTGTTATGTCTACACCAGCTGTAGAGAAATATAGGTGGAAAGTTAACCGGGTGACTGGGAAGTTCATGCCCTATTGTAAAGGGTACAGAAATGAGCTCATGAAACTAGTTTTAAAGGATATTAGCCTGTAGAGGATGGACAATATGTACCTTTCAGACAAGGGACTTGATACTTTTAATAATGCTATCAAACTAGTTTTATCCCAGTGTGCAAGGTCCCAATAAATGGGTAAAGATGTACAATAGTAGAATGGATGGAGAATATACTCTGGACCTGTGCAAAACACTAAGCTATTCCTGGGAATTTTAGTTAAGTGCAATCACCCATGAAATGGACTTCAAGAATGCTAAGTATGCACAGGAAGTGCATCATCAAAATCATTAGTATGATTACTCATTTAGAATTTAAAAGGTTAAACCTTACACACTTTAAACATATGTTGGTCATATCTGAAAAACAATCCTATGCTTAGATAAAAATATAAAATACATAGACATCATCAGAACTAGTTGATGCATTTGCAGTGTTAGTAATGGTTAAATGTGCACAAATACACGGCTTATATATTTAGGTGATCACCATCTCCATTAACCCACAAGCTACCTGTGAACAATAACAATTATGTTAAATAAAGATTTCAAATGAAACTCTTCATTTAAACCCATTGGGGTACTGAGTTCCCAATGTATCAATCTGAAATAATGTAATTTGGCCAGAGGAATTTTCACTTATACTGGTATTAACCATCTCAAATGGGAAATATGCTTTTTATCAAAAGCATGTTTAGCTACAGGTGACTTTTTAGATTACCAGTTGTAGAAAAAATAAAGAAAAGAAAAACCCCACTGGCTTTATAAGATGCAAATCCCTCAGCTGGTAATGGGATTTTCTTCTTCCATTCATAAATCTTGTACTGTTTTGATACCAGCTCAGCACTGGGAACCTTTGACACAGGAACCTCCCCACTCCTGAGCTTTCTCTTCCCACTTGGAGAGAACAATGCAGCTTTGTGTCTCCATCATTCTGAGCTGTTGTAGGGAATCTGCCTCCCCTTTTATCCCAAGTCTGTGCAGATGCAGACAAGGATTATCATCATTATCATAATTAATGACTCATTATTAGAGGGTGTGCAATGTTCAGGTAAAGGAGAAACAAAGATACTGCATAACAAAGGAAACAGTGAAAGGCTGTTATAAGAGGACAAAAGTGACAGACCTTAAGAAGTATCTACAAAACCTGACATAAGGCAAAAAGCAGATATTGAGCAAGAGAAGCATTTATACGGTAAACCCTGTCATTACATGAAACAAAAATAATTATCTTTGAGAAGTAACATAGATTTTAAAATGGCAAAAGGTAATCATTTTGGTTTTAATAGATGTTCAAGATGTATACACCTCCATTCCTCATGTTGAGAGTATGGAGATTGTACACAAACACTTGTCAAATCATTCCATATCATTAACTATTATTTAGTTAGAGGTTGAACTTAAAGGGTCAGTAATACCCATATTTAAGTGTATTTAATATTGTACAGGTTACAAAAATAAAGTATTTGGAGAAAGTGCCATCTCTCAAACCCTTATGGTTTGGGAGACATTTGCTAATAAAGTTTCCCTTTTCCTGCTGTCAACTGTAAAGCTGACAGCAGGAGATTCGAGTTGTATGACTCGAGGAGGCTCTTCAGCAGAGCCGAAATTGTGTTATTTAAAAAGAAATACTTCAACTGAATGGTCTACAAAGTGTGCTTGCAAACCAAGCACACTTTGTAGACAGTTCCAAAGAAGTAATTCTTTTTAAATAACGAGATTTTGGCTTTGCTGCAGAGCCCCCGGATGGTCCCAAGTCCGGAATCTCTTGCTGTCAGCAAAGCACTGACATTAGGAGAAGGGGAGGGAAGGGTGAACTTTTGCTGTGACTATCTCTCAAACCGTAAGGGTTTGAGAGATGACACTTTCTCCAAATACTTTATCTTTGTATTCTCTACAATATTAAATACAGTTAAATACAGGCATTACTGACCCTTTAAGAAAAATATTTCAAAGCAATTGATATTTTTTTCTTACAATGCTATGGATGTATCCTAGGTTGGTAACATTTGAAAATACTCATCCTATATAATAATTTGCTAAATCGTGTGTAACGCCGCGACATGCGCAGTACACATTGCTGCGCGTGCGGCAGTCATGCACAGTAGAGACTGCCCGCGCCGCGGCTGACACAGAGCTGGGTGCTCCGAAGGAGCGTCCAGCTCTGTATCAGCCGCGGCGCGGTCAGTCTCCACTGCGCGTGACTGCCCCGCGACCGGGTGGCAGTGGCACTGTGGCCCGTGTAACGGGCTGTTCAACTAGTATGCTATAACATACCATCTGGAAGTCTCACTTAAAATCACACCTCCTAAATGAAGCTTCAACAAAGCAGAAAGCAATTCCTATCTTCATGCATAGAAGGATTTTATAATGTAATTACTTTATTTATGTGTTCCTTATCCAGACCAGAACTCTAACACTTTATTCTGCACTTGACCCTTATGTGCACTGTCTTCATTATTCACTTTAGGTTGTAAGCTTTCGAGCAAGGACCCCAGTTCCAGTGTTTCACTTTGCAAAGCAATTGTAACCCTGTATTGTTTAAACCCTCAAATTATAAAAGGCTGCAAACACTTGTGATGCTATGTAAATATAGTCATTCATTCAAGTACAGAATATATTGCTACACCCATACCGGAGATAAGTGGCTAGGCAGGGAGGACAAGCTACATAACATGTTTAGCACTCTTAAGAGCATATAATGGAAGCAAGAATGCATACCTATTTTGATATCCAAGTTACTGCAAGAGTGGAAAAATCCCAGGTGCCTGAGCTCCGACATTTTTACTTCTGGCTCTGTTGTTTTTTTTGGCTGTGTGAGAAGAGCAGAGGAAAGGAGGATATATTGTACGGTACATTGGTAGTCAGGGATTCTCATATCCTTTTTGACCACCCCAACCTTGTTCTTCTGTCCACTGGTAGACACTCTACCACATATATACTATCCAACACCCCAACCTAGTTCCATTCTCCCACTGGTAGAGATAGAACCACACATACACTGTCTGACACCTCAGCCTAGTTCCACTCTGCCACTGGTAGTCACAGAACAATTCTGTCAGACATCCCAACCTTGTCAAATTGTCCACTGCGAGCCACAAATGTAATAAATAACTAAATATGTCATAATCTATCATTTTGATTTAAAGTGTTAGTAATGTCCAAGTACAAATATGGTGTATTGTGTAGAGCTTAAAAAGTTGACTTGAATGCAAAAAAAACGTATGTCTCAAACCGCTATGGTTTGAGAGATACATGCATTCAAAGTTTGAAGTTTCCTGCTGTCATCTGTAAAGCTGTCGGCAGAAGATCTGTGTCAGCCGACACAGAGGCTCTGCAGCACAGCGCAATCGTGTTTTTTAAAACGAATGACTTCACTGGAATGGTCTAAAAAAATGTGCTTGTTTTTCAAGAACACTTTTTAGACCATTCCAATGAAGACCTTCATTTTAAATAATGCAATTGCGGCTCTGCTGCAGAGCCTCCGTGTCGGCCGACACGGATCTCCTGCTGACAGCTTTACAGCTGACAGCAGGAAACATCAAACTTTGAATGCATGTATCTCTCAAACCTTAGTGGTTTGGAGAATTTAGGAACAGTACAATCAAGGACAGTTGTTTGTCATTCACTATATTGTAAAAAAATTAATTTAGAAAATGGTATTATGGGCATAATTGTTTTGGTCATGTTTGGGGCTATCCGCCAACCAACTGTATCTTTTGAAAATGCAGGGTCTGCTGAGAACAGCAGTTTATGAAATGTGGGTTATTCACATAAAATAATCAAAAAAGCAGTTGACTGCAGACTACAACAAAAGTGGGTAATATGAGTAGCACTGGGAGGTGAAAAAGCTTAGCAGTTAAGTGGTTAATAAAAAGTGTTAAAGATAAATAAACCTTTCTGGAGTCAAATAAAATCACAAAAAGGGACACTTTTCTACATTCCATTTTAAGAACAAAAGTGGAGTTATGTGACTTTTGCACCAAAGGTATGATCTAAATGTTAAAGTGCACACAGGGCCTTTTCAGACAAGAAGGGCTGTTGAGTTGAGATTTAACTACTTTGATCCTATGACATTTTTCTCCTGTTTGCTAGCATGTTTTAGAACTTCTGTTTCTGTTCACAATGGAATTACTGTTTCAGTAAGTTTGCTATGAACAACACATATGTCACATATTTGTTTGTTTGGCAGACTCTGTTCTTCAAACATAACCAGAATGTTTTTTCATTGAAATTCCAGTAAAGTGATTATCCAAAGATCCTGAAATATTTCAAAAACCCTCACAATTAGCATTTAGGGGAAGAGGCAACTCTTCCCTTTCCAGTGAGGGTACTCATATGCAAATAGGAGATGGGAAGGCTAATGTAGGTGTCCTCTTGTCCCACTACCAAGCATTGTTGATAATTTAATGTATGTTTCTCCCATACCTATACCAGGTGGTATGGGGAACCATAAGCAGAAATTCCATGATGTACCATCACTGGAAAAGGAAGGCTTACCCCTTTTCCGTGACAGTGTGCTGTCATAATCTGTTTCAGGAAGGCTGCAATCTTGGCTTACTGAAGCCCAGCCTCCTCCTCCTCCTCCTATCTAAACATTTTAATTTAACTTTATTCAATGATATCCCAGATATTGGTATTTATTATAGTGTCCATACAGCCCCCTTTCCAATTATAAATGATTTAGAGATATATATAATGCATGGGGGGCTTTGATATGAAATCTGTTAGAAGGCAACCCCTGCCTCCAAATACTTCCTAGTTTCCTTGGTAGTTTACTAGAAGTCTCCACCAACTGGGACATCTTCATGAACAAGAATGGTAACAGCATTTGGGTAAGCCAAGCTCTCAGACAGAGGACTATTTATTGGTATTTATTAGTGTTGAGCGAGCATGCTCGGCCGATGCTCGGATCGGCTCGAGCATCGCTCTGCTCGGCACATGGCGGTACTCGTCGAGTACCGCCATGTGCTCGCCCGCCATGTTCGGGTGGCAGGGATCTGTGCCAGAAGGAGGCACAGATCTTGCAGACGCTCCGCTGGACCACCAGGGACTGGAGGTAGGGGGCATTGCGGAGATGAAGGGGGCATTGCGGAGATGAAGGGGGACATTGGGGAGATGAAGTGGGACATTGCGGAGATGAAGGGGGCATTGCGGAGATGAAGGGGGCATTGCGGAGATGAAGTGGGACATTGCGGAGATGAAGGGGGCATTGCGGAGATGAAGGGGCACTTTGTGGAAGGGGGACATTGCGGAGATGAAGGGGGCATTGCGGAGATGAAGTGGGACATTGCGGAGATGAAGGGGGCATTGCGGAGATGAAGGGGGCATTGCGGAGATGAAGGGGGCATTGCGGAGATGAAGTGGGACATTGCGGAGATGAAGGGGGCATTGCGGAGATGAAGGGGGCATTGCGGAGATGAAGGGGCACTTTGTGGAAGGGGGACATTGTGGAAGGGGGACATTGTGGAAGAGGGGCATTGTGGAGATGAAGGGGGGCATTGACCAGGCACCCTCCCCTCATCAGAGCAGGGGGTGCCTGGTGTAATGCTCGTGTCACCCCATTGGATTCAATGGGGCTCGGGTGCTCGGCCGAGCACTCGAGCCTCCGGCGGTGCTCGGTCAGAGCACCCGAGCACCCGAGCATCGGGGTGCTCGCTCAACACTAGTATTTATGACTCACCCTCAGTTAAGTCTTACACCTGTTTCTTTGCTCATAATCTGTTTCTATCCTCAGCAGTTTTAGGTGGTCTAAAGGGACATTTCCCCAGACATTGTTAGCAGTGAAGTGATTAATGAACACAAAATTGCCACCAGAAATATTCGTAATACAAATGATACCACACTTGGCAGATATTATCATCTTCAAATGAGTTAAGTTTCAACATTAAGACAGTTTTTACAGAAGAACGTTGTGGTTAGACCAGATGACAATATAAAAAAGAAACTTCTAAAAGCTATTTGATACGGAGGTTAAAGAGTATGCAACCTGAAAGTCTTAGTGATGACTAAATCAAACAATGTTTTCTGCTGAGACTGTGTGACAGATACTAAAGAGGCAGACAAATACATCATACGTTCAAGACAAGTCAAACAGACAAGTGCAAGTTCACTCCGAATATCTGTCTCCCATTCCTTCTCGCTTTCTGCTAAAAAGGCCCTAGTAGTCTCTTCCACCCCAGCTGTTCCACCATCATCCTCATCATCACCACCAATCCTTTCTTCATCATCATGTCCCAGAGGCACAATGCCGGCAGAAGGGGAATCACAGGGACAGGGGGATGTTGTGGGCTCCCTATAACACTAGTCTTGCTGCTCAGCATCATCACTTCCCCTTCTACCTCAGCAGGAGGATCAACAGTCACTCAAGTCCCACCACCAGCTGCTTTATCACAATTATCATCACCACCACCACCACCACCAACTCCCTCACCCCCAGCTGTCTCTAGATACTGCGTGGTAGTATTGGGACTGCTTGTGGATGGTAAGTGTGACCTAGGGTCTCCTTGCTGTCACACTTGCCATCATCTCCTCCTCCTCCTGAGTATCAGGAGGCACACGGGCAGCAGTAGTAGCAGGCACAGGAAGCTGACCTGTACTACTCAAACTGCTACGTATTACTGCCATGCTCACACATTTCTCCCAGATCCCAAGGCATGATGTCTGGGAACTGGGCATCATAGCAACAGGGAAATCAAGGCTCCCAGATCCTTTCATTCTTGTGGGGGTCAATTCCTACTCCATCTCTGACTTAATTTCACTAAATGAATAGCTTCAAAATCACCTAGCACCCTCTCAAGCTCTTTAGCTGCTTAGTTTTCTGTTTCACATCCTGGAAATATCATGTTTTTGGTGCAAAAATGCAGAGTACACATTAGTAAATGGGAGGGAAGTTTGTAGCCATTGAATAAAATAGCAAAAACATTTTTTTGAGTAGCCAAAACATTTTAAGGAGTTTGTTTAGGGCAGAATTTCAAATGGAAAAACAGACAACCATGTGGTTTTAGTGGAATTTCTCGTGGGAACACAACCGGACCTTTCGACCATCCCCATTGCCTAAGTTAGTAGGAGATGACAAGAGTCAGAGTTCCCACAAGTTATGGAACCTTGGGTATTTAGTATGATTAGCCTTCCCCTTTAAGGGATAAGTTAGGGCATTTAAAGGGACGTGAGCAATGTTTTATTATTATTATCATTTTTTCCTTGCATCTTTATAATATTGGGAACTGGTTGCTTGTTTATTATATATCAATAGTTTACCAATAAACTAAAATTTGAGTATCATTTTGGGGGATTATTTGGGACTCTTAAAGGGATTTTCATGTCGCAAATACATGTAATGATATTGAAGTATTTATGGGAGGAAGTATTTGTTTCTCTATATACTATGCTTATTTGTATTTTTATAGGCATATTCCTGTTTTTTCTATTATGTATACTGTATATGACGTTATTTGTTTTGAAAGACTTTGCATTTTATATGCTAGGGGGTTCATTGAAACCCTTTGGCATATGTTAAAGGCAATAACACTTGTTTCTCTCCAGGTATTTAAACAGTGCACATATATTCGATATTTCACTTTTAATTGGGAGTGATTTACATTAGAATCAATGTATTCCACGTCCGACAGTTTAAACGCTTCGCGTTTCTTTTAAGTGACATTATTTTTATTTTGCTCCTGATTAAATAACTGAGGGTTATGAAATGCGTTGATTAGCCTTTTACTGTATATTCTAATATGTCCATATATATGGAGTTTTAAAGTTATCAGCATAATAATTGATTTATTAAATTGTTTCATACATTGAACTCCATCGTCTATGCAAGAGTTATTTTCACAGGACAGGGGAATATACATGTCTTCTGCTCGAGTATACTTTACACGTTATACATCTTATTTTGTAAGTATCACCAATATCTGTTTCTTTATTAAGAGTGGATATTGATTGATTATAGCGCTCACCTATTTTATGTTTGTTTCATGTTTTACTCTACATTATAGATAGAGGTTTTGAGTCGCTCACTTTTGAAAGTCTATTTATTCACATACATTGTTTTGAGTTCGCTTTGTAATACTAAAGTGCTCACCTATATTATTATTTACATGCCAGAAAATGCACCTTTAGATTCCAGTCCAGTACATTTGGGTATAGCACCTTACAAAGCTCTGCTGTACCAGCCAGGACAGTACAATTGAAGGGTCTATATTACTCAATTCAATCTGTTATAGTGGCATAAGACCATACCATAAGACCGTGTGGAAGACACGGAGGCAGGATAGATTTTGAACTGTTCCCACAAAAAATGTTTATTGTCTACCCTGAGGAAAAATTCCCCAAACTCCTGACATTCAACAGGTTAGTAGTAATTGTGTAAAGAACATCATGTAACATGTTTCAGTACAGCACTAAGAGGAAGAAAATAAAAAAAGTTGTTCTGTTTAATTCAGAATGGTGAAAAAAGTGAATTGTCCTAGAATTTTAAGTTGGCAAGTCCAAAGACTTCTACGACTGCAAGATTGGTACCAGCATCCTTGATGCTAATGCCAACCCTCCCCTCCAATTACTCAGTACAATAAAGAACATAAGACCAGACTGGAGGTAAGCACCCATAGAACAGTTAGCCTGGACCCATGTGTCATTCCCCCCCTCCAATGGTAACAGGAAAGATTAGCATGAGCATTAAAAATCCCTGACCAGGTCAGCAACAAGGTTGCCATCACATCCCCAGACAGGCCCAAATTAACCAAAAGACTGGCTATAGGCCCTGACCAACCTGACGTGGAAAAAAAGAAAAGATTAATAACTACCCCAACCACTAAAATCAAACCAAGGGAGGGATGCCCAATGAGATAAAAGTCCAAAGACAAAGCAGTTCATTGAGGGATCTTCAGGTAGACACTTACCCTAGTATAACAATATTAACATATTCCCCTTAAATATGAGGGAATCCACTGGAATCCACTTTGAGTCAGTATGATGCTGGGCCATTCTTACGTCAATATACTAATGACAGTCAGTTCAATTTGCTGATCACTTCAGTGTGACAAAATGGGTTAAATATAGTCAAGTTGATACCTTTATTAGCTAATTAAGCAGATTTAGGGTGCAAGCTTTCAAGACCTCTTAGGTCTCTTCCTCAGGCATGTTACCAACTGGTACCAACTCTCTTCTGTTATTAAAATGGGCTAACACTTTAAGGCCCAGAAACATGTGCAATGGATTGCTTTGCAATGCGTTTCACACTCCTAATCCTTAAAGGGGTTAAACACAACAGTAAAACTGTGAGTGTATCCTATTATCTGTACCAGAAAAAATACTTTGGAGATACATGTACAGGAGAGAAGGAGAATCAGGTAATTTAGGGCTTTAGCATTTCCTTTGATCTATGTATTAATTTTCTATTTGCATAAGTAAAAGCTTGAACAGGGTGAGAAGAGTGAGAGCAGAGGAGGAATTTATTCAGATGACTTAGTCCCATATTAACCATTCACTACCAGGGCTTGTCTTCCATTTATAGTTCTCCTGTATGGTACAGATTCCAAGCAAATTTGAAGAACAGTGTTGATTTAGATATGTGAAAAAACCTATAAATATTGACAAGAGGACATAATGATATTTTAGAAGATGTATGTGCTTGACAATTACAATGAGAAATAGGGGGATAGGACTTTTGACAATCATTATTGATAGGTGAAAATTTCATGAATGTTCAGTCCTTTAATCATATTATGATTAGTAGGGAACCAACATGTAGATACAACATACACCTACTGATGATATTATTACTACATGTCACGGATTGCTCAGATTTTTTCATTATTGCATTCAGGACTGGATTTAATTTCAGGGTCCCATAGGCAAGGTACTCTAGGTGCCTTGGCCACACCTCCACTATTCACATGATCCCCACCCCTGGTCCCATCCAATGTTTCCTGCCACATACTACACCCTTTCCTATAACAAGCAAGAACCAAAAAAGTTTTAAAACCTTGGTTGCTAGAAAGATCTTTGACTCATTGGATTAGTAATACATTAGATATCTGTAGCATTCATGAGGTTATATAATAGCCTGTTAAGTGGTATAACACTATTGCAGGGACATTGAGATTGCTCTGGCTATACTCACAATTCAGAATGTGGGTGTGGCCAGCACAGCTGAGGCACCCCTCAAAATTTGGAGCTCTAGGGAGTCGCCTATTCCACCATTTGTAAATTTGGTCCTGGCTACATGCTGCTGTTAATTGTATCATGCTTCTTCAAAGACACATGAATAGCAGTTTTAAAAGAAAAAAATATGTAAAATACACACACGAATATATAAAATCAGAAATGCGTCGGCATTGCCTAGGGTGCATAACACATGCTGTTGTGCACAGACACCCGCTAGTGTCCATCTCATGTGCATCTCACTGTCAGTTTTTCGACAACATCTCACTAACTGTCTGTTGCTATGTATCAGTCTGTGTCTGTTCTTTTCCTGCTCTTGCGCGTCTGCTTTCACTGTCACTCTCCTATTTTAGGTCTCCGTCTCTCCCTCATTTGATCCCTCAAGCATGCTTTTTCTTTTGCACGCCTGCGATCTTTGTTTCACTGTGTTGCGATCTTTGTCTCTTTCTCTGTCTGTCAGTCTTTTTTTCTGTGTGTCTGTGGATGATGGGAGTTAAAGTGCAGTAAAAGCTGGACAGCCACATATACCTAGCCCTGCACTAGCCTGTACACATTATATCAACAGGTGTTATACTGACAGACTGAGAATCACTAAGTATATTATATTTAAACAAATGCAGACATTGGATTTGACCTGCTCGGTTGTAATTTTCTAAGTGAAAGAGCTGCCATGAGGTAAATAACTAGCTGGAAAAGTTGGACTACAAACTGCAGAATGCATTAGCTCCTCACTACTGCTGCCACTTTGGTTTCCTAATGTCAGAAACTAAAGTGTATATTATCCAGACAACATTTTTTCCTTAATTCATTTTCACATCTTACATGTACTAAATGCTAATCCTATCTCAGAATCTGGATTGGTAAAACACATAAAGTACTTTGGAAACCACTAGTTTTAGGAGTTAGAGAAAAAAGGGAATGTTCATAGTTGTATATAAAAATACCCCCCCCCCAAATTTAGGGGCAAGAAGTAAAATTGCATTTTCCCATCCTCTCTGTAATTCAGCTCTTCAAGTGACAGAAATGTGTCCAAGACACACACTAACCCTTAATCCCTAACCTCCCACACTATCACTAAACCTAAATATCCTGAACATTCAGGTTTGTTGAGAGGATTAGGATCCTCCCACCCAAGCAGGGACTATTGGAAAAACTGATTGTTCTTAAAGGAAAGAACAAAGAAAACAAATGTTTTCCAGTCACATGTACTAGTTGCTTACATGATTGTGTACTCATTTAATAACAATACCAAGGGGCATCAGGATAGGCCCTGATTCCCCCCCCCCCAAGAGGTCTGAACTAAAATTAAGTATCACCAAATAGTGGGTCAGTACCAAAGGCTTACTGGGGGTTAGGGACCAGGAACCAGACAGACACAAAAATGTAAAATGCAAAACACCTTTATTAAAATCAAACAAAGCAAAATCGTGATCCAGGAGTATAAACCAAAAGACAAGCCGTGGTCAGGAACCAAGACAGGTACTCAGACAATCCGGGGTCAGGAATACAGAGATCAACGATGTCAGAAACAAGCCAAGAGTCAGGAGCCAGAAGAGATGTAAGAGGAATCCAGGTCATGCTCAGATAATCAGCAACTCAGGAGAACGCTCTTGCAGCCAGAATCCGACACAAGGGCAAGGAGGAAGTGAGCCTAGCTGCTTTAAATACCCTGGAAGGGATTGGCTGATAACAGTCAGATGAGTAACCATGGAGACTGAGTGGTCAAGGCTAGTGTTGAGCGAGCATGCTCGGCCGATGCTCGGATCGGCTCGAGCATCGCTCTGCTCGGCACATGGCGGTACTCGTACGAGTACCGCATGTGCTCGCCCGCCATGTTCGGGTCTCCTCCCCGCACGTTTTGCGGCTGCTGCGCAGCCAATAAACGTGCAGGGAGGCTCTGACATCGGTGTAATGCCAGCAGCCATGTTGGCTGCTGGCATTACACTGATTGGCTGGCCAGAACCCGTGGTCAGGTGCTGTATAGCACCTGACCAGCGAGTTCGGCTCAGTCTGAGCCAGGGAGAGCTGAGGATAGGAAGGGAAAGGCAGTGTAGGGAGGAAAAAAACAAAAATTGTGAAAAAAAAAGAACCAAAAGTCCTTTTTAGGACTACTGTGTGTGGGGGCAGCAGGTTATTTGGTGTGGGGGGAAAAAAACAAAAACAAAAAAAAAAATATATATATATTCTGTTTAGTGTGCAAAGTTGCAGATTAGAGCACATTCTGTTTAGTGTGCACAGTTGCAGATTAGAGCACATTCTGTTTAGTGTGCAAAGTTGCAGATTAGAGCACATTCTGTTTAGTGTGCAAAGTTGCAGATTAGAGCACATTCTGTTTAGTGTGCAAAGTTGCAGATTAGAGCACATTCTGTTAAGTCTTCAAACTAAAATATCAAAGTCACGTATTCCATTCAGTGTGCGTCGCCGCAGTTTAGCAGCACATTCTGAGTACTGTGCAGAGTTGCAGAATAGGAAGAAATACTGTTAAGTCTTCAAACTAAAATATCAAAGTCACATATTCCATTCAGTGTGCTTCGCCGCAGTTTAGCAGCACATTCTGTGTACTGTGCAGAGTTGCAGAATAGGAAGAAATACTGTTAAGTCTTCAAACTCAAATATCAAAGTCACATATTCCATTCAGTGTGCTTCGCCGCAGTTTAGCAGCACATTCTGTGTACTGTGCAGAGTTGCAGAATAGGAAGAAATACTGTTAAGTCTTCAAACTAAAATATCAAAGTCACATATTCCATTCAGTGTGCTTCGCCGCAGTGTAGCAGCACATTCTGTGTACTGTGCAGAGTTGCAGAATAGGAAGAAATACTGTTAAGTCTTCAAACTCAAATATCAAAGTCACATATTCCATTCAGTGTGCTTCGCCGCAGTTTAGCAGCACATTCTGTGTACTGTGCAGAGTTGCAGAATAGGAAGAAATACTGTTAAGTCTTCAAACTAAAATATCAAAGTCACATATTCCATTCAGTGTGC
Source organism: Rhinophrynus dorsalis (assembly GCA_037306005.1). Taxonomy (NCBI): domain Eukaryota; kingdom Metazoa; phylum Chordata; class Amphibia; order Anura; family Rhinophrynidae; genus Rhinophrynus; species Rhinophrynus dorsalis. The sequence goes on from CM074719.1 coordinate 294,550,159, forward strand.
TTCGCCGCAGTGTAGCAGCACATTCTGTGTACTGTGCAGAGTTGCAGAATAGGAAGAAATACTGTTAAGTCTTCAAACTAAAATATCAAAGTCACATATTCCATTCAGTGTCTTTCACCGCCGTTTAACAGCCTATTCTGTGTACTCTGCAGAGTTGCAGAATTATAAGAAATACTGTTAAGTTTTCAAACTCAAATATTAAAGTCACATATTCCATTCAGTGTCTTTCACCGCCGTTTAACAGCCTATTCTGTGTACTCTGTACAGTTGCAGAATTATAAGAAATACTGTTAAGTTTTCAAACTCAAATATTAAAGTCACATATTCCATTCAGTGTCTTTCACCGCCGTTTAACAGCCTATTCTGTGTACTCTGTACAGTTCCAGAATTATAAGAAATACTGTTAAGTTTTCAAACTCAAATATTAAAGTCACATATTCCATTCAGTGTGTTTCAACGCCGTTTAACAGCCTATTCTGTGTACTCTGCAGAGTTGCAGAATAGTAAGAAATACTGTTAAGTTTTCAAACTCAAATATTAAAGTCACATATTCCATTCAGTGTGTTTCACCGCCGTTTAGCAGCCTATTCTGTGTACTGTGCAGAGTTGCAGAATTATAAGAAATACTGTTAAGTTTTCAAACTCAAATATCAAAGTCACATATTCCATTCAGTGTGCTTCGCCGCAGTGTAGCAGCACATTCTGTGTACTGTGCAGAGTTGCAGAATAGGAAGAAATACTGTTAAGTCTTCAAACTAAAATATCAAAGTCACATATTCCATTCAGTGTCTTTCACCGCCGTTTAACAGCCTATTCTGTGTACTCTGCAGAGTTGCAGAATTATAAGAAATACTGTTAAGTTTTCAAACTCAAATATTAAAGTCACATATTCCATTCAGTGTCTTTCACCGCCGTTTAACAGCCTATTCTGTGTACTCTGTACAGTTGCAGAATTATAAGAAATACTGTTAAGTTTTCAAACTCAAATATTAAAGTCACATATTCCATTCAGTGTCTTTCACCGCCGTTTAACAGCCTATTCTGTGTACTCTGTACAGTTCCAGAATTATAAGAAATACTGTTAAGTTTTCAAACTCAAATATTAAAGTCACATATTCCATTCAGTGTCTTTCACCGCCGTTTAACAGCCTATTCTGTGTACTCTGTACAGTTGCAGAATTATAAGAAATACTGTTAAGTTTTCAAACTCAAATATTAAAGTCACATATTCCATTCAGTGTGTTTCAACGCCGTTTAACAGCCTATTCTGTGTACTCTGCAGAGTTGCAGAATAGTAAGAAATACTGTTAATTTTTCAAACTCAAATATCAAAGTCACATATTCCATTCAGTGTCTTTCACCGCCGTTTAACAGCCTATTCTGTGTACTCTGTACAGTTCCAGAATTATAAGAAATACTGTTAAGTTTTCAAACTCAAATATTAAAGTCACATATTCCATTCAGTGTCTTTCACCGCCGTTTAACAGCCTATTCTGTGTACTCTGTACAGTTCCAGAATTATAAGAAATACTGTTAAGTTTTCAAACTCAAATATTAAAGTCACATATTCCATTCAGTGTGTTTCAACGCCGTTTAACAGCCTATTCTGTGTACTCTGCAGAGTTGCAGAATAGTAAGAAATACTGTTAATTTTTCAAACTCAAATATCAAAGTCACATATTCCATTCAGTGTGTTTCACCGCCGTTTAACAGCCTATTCTGTGTACTCTGCAGAGTTGCAGAATTATAAGAAATACTGTTAAGTTTTCAAACTCAAATATTAAAGTCACATATTCCATTCAGTGTCTTTCACCGCCGTTTAACAGCCTATTCTGTGTACTCTGTACAGTTCCAGAATTATAAGAAATACTGTTAAGTTTTCAAACTCAAATATTAAAGTCACATATTCCATTCAGTGTGTTTCAACGCCGTTTAACAGCCTATTCTGTGTACTCTGCAGAGTTGCAGAATAGTAAGAAATACTGTTAATTTTTCAAACTCAAATATTAAAGTCACTTATTCCATTCAGTGTGTGTCACCGCAGTTTAGCAGCCTATTCTGTGTACTCTGCAGAGTTGCAGAATAGTAAGAAATACTGTTAATTTTTCAAACTCAAATATTAAAGTCACTTATTCCATTCAGTGTGTGTCACCGCAGTTTAGCAGCCTATTCTGTGTACTCTGCAGAGTTGCAGAATAGTAAGAAATACTGTTAAGTTTTCAAACTCATATATATTAAAGTCATATATATCGTGTAAGATGAAGAAGGCGGGTAAAAAGGGACGGGGAAGTGGACGTGATCCTGAAAGTTCAGGGCGCGGGTCAGGACGCGGAGAAACTGTGCCTGGTGCCAGAGCACAAGAAAGAAAGACATCCACCATACCTAGCTTCATGTCTGATTTCACAGGGCGTCGCAGGACATCACTCTCGAGGTCCGACCAGTGCGAACAGGTGGTCGGTTGGATGACAGCTGATACTGCTTCCAGTCGGTTAAGCACCACCCTGTCTTCCACCAAGTCCACTCTCAGTAGCCAAGAGTCTGGTCAACATAATCCTCACTCTGATCATCCTTCCTCCCACCATACACGGTCTGGTCAAAGAAGTGATCCCACACTGGGATATAGTGATGAGCTCGTCTCATCACCAATCCTTCATTTGACCCTCTCTCCAAGCACGCTTGCAGAGGAACATGACATCTTGTGCCCTGATTCACAACCTCTAGAGGCTACCCAATCACAAGAAGATGACAGATGTGAATGGCATTTAAGGTCAAAGGAAGTAGTGGATGATGATGATGATGATGAGACACAGTTGCCATTAAATCAACCACTATTTCCTTCTCAAGACCTTGTTGAGGAGAATGTTATACAGTTGTCAATGACCGAGTATGTGGTGGGATCAAGACTTGAGGAGGATGATCAGAGTGAGGAAGTGGAGGAGGACTTGGTGGACGATGAGGTGACTGACCCCACCTGGGAAGGTGTAGAGCCGAGCGATGACAGCAGTCCTGAGGGTGAGCCATCTGCAGCACCGCAACAGGCTGGAAGAGGCAGTGGTGTGGCTACAGAAAGAAGGCGGACCGCACCAAACCGGCCCGCAAATGTTCCACGGAGCACCCCCTTGCGTAAATCTACCTTGCCAAGGGGTAGGTGTTCCGCGGTATGGCGTTTTTTTAAGGAAAGTGCGGACGACAAAAGATTTGTAGTTTGCAACCTGTGCCACACCAGAATGAGCCGAGGCATGAACACTAGAAACCTCACCACCACCAGCATGATCCGACACATGGCATCCAAGCACCGTAGTAAGTGGGAGGAACGCCTGGATCGCCCATCTGTGTCTGCAGGCCACACCACTGCCTCCTCTTCCCCTGTTTTCGGTGCCGGCCAATCGCCTGTCGAAGGCGCAGGCCCGCATACCTCCCGCCCTGCACCTGTAGCATCTGAAGCACCATCAGCGACCACATCCACTTCCCTGTCCCAGCACAGCGTCCAAATGTCGTTACCCCAGGCATTTGAGCGCAAGAGAAAATACCCAGCCACCCACCCACAGGCCATAGCACTAACCTCACACCTTTCAAAATTACTGGCCATCGAAATGCTGCCATTTAGGCTTGTGGACACTGAGTCCTTCCGCAGCCTGATGGCAGCAGCTGTCCCTCGGTACGCGGTCCCCAGCCGCCACTACTTTTCCCGGTGTGCCATCCCCGCATTACACCACCATGTGTCCCGTAACATCACCCGTGCCCTGACCAACGCAGTCACTGGGAAGGTCCACTTAACGACTGACACATGGACAAGTGCTTGTGGCCAGGGACGCTACATTTCCCTGACGGCACACTGGGTGAATGTCGTGGAGGCTGGGAGCGACTCGGACCCTGGGATGGCACGGGTGCTACCCACGCCGAGGATTGCGGGCCCTACCTCCATCAGGGTTTCCACCAGCACCTACGTTATTGGCTCCTCCTCCTCCGTTTCCACCTCCGAATTCTCTACACACACCGCCACTCCCCCATCAGCCAGTAGCTGGAAGCAGTGTAGCACTGCAGTGGGGAAGCGTCAACAGGCCGTGCTGAAGCTGATCTGCCTTGGGGACAAACAGCACACGGCCTCAGAGCTGTTGCAGGGGATTAGTCACCAGACCGAGCAGTGGCTCTCGCCACTCAACCTGCAAGCAGGCATGGTTGTGTGTGATAATGGGCGTAACTTGGTGGCGGCTTTGGAGCTCGGCAAGCTCACACACGTACCATGCCTAGCGCATGTATTTAATTTAGTGGTGCAGCGATTTCTAAAAACCTACCCCAATGTGCATGATCTCTTGACCAAGGTGCGCCGCGTGTGTGCACATTTCCGTAAGTCATCTACAGCTTCGGCCGGCCTGTTGAAGCTGCAGCAGCGCTTACAATTGCCAGCTCACCGGCTGCTGTGTGACGTGAGCACGCGCTGGAACTCCACCTTCCACATGTTGGCCCGGCTTTGTGAGCAGCAGAGGGCAGTAGTGGAGTACCAGCTGTTACACGGTCGTCGCCTCTCCGTTCAACTTCCTGTAATCAGAAGTGAGGAGTGGGAATGGATGTCAGACCTCTGCGAGGTTTTACGCAATTTTGAGGAATCGACACAGATGGTGAGCGGCGATAACGCTATTATCAGTGTAACCATCCCACTTCTGTGTCTACTGAAACGCTCGCTGCTCACAATTAAAACCGACGCTTTGCATGTGGAAGAGGTGGAAATGGGGGAGGAAGAGCTTACACAAGGTGATAGCCAGAGCACCCTCACTTCGTCTTCTCAGCGACAATTGGAGGAGGCGGAGGAGGAGGAGGAGGAGGAGGAGGAGGAGGAAGACACGGTTGCCTCCGCTACAGAGGGTAGCCATGGAACTTTAGTTCCATCTCTTCAGCGTGGGTGGGCAGAAGAGGAGGAAGAGGATGAGGATATTGAGAGTCAGCCTCCTGGTGAGGACAGCGAAATCTTGACTGTTGGTACTCTGGCACACATGGCTGACTTTATGTTAGGCTGCCTTTCCCGTGACCCACGCGTTGTACGCATTTTAGACAACACGGATTACTGGGTGTTCACCCTTCTGGACCCCCGCTACAAAGAGAATTTCTCATCTCTCATTCCTCCGGTGGAGAGGACAAGCAAAATGGTGCAATACCAGAAGGTTCTTGTTGAAAAATTGCTCCAAAATTTTCCATCTGACAACGCTGGCGGCAGAGTACGTGCTACCTTGGCCAACCGAGAAGGGGAGAAAAGGGGAGCACACAGCAGTTCCGAGAAAGGCAGGGCAACACTCTCCAAGGCGTGGGACACCTTCATGACACCCCGCCAGCACCCTCACCCTGATGCGCAGCCTAGTGTCACAAGGAGGGAAAAGTTTTGGAAGATGGTGAAGGAGTACGTAGCAGACCGTGTCAGCGTCCTCAATGATCCCTCTGTGCCTTACAACTACTGGGTGTCCAAGCTGGACACGTGGTATGAACTGGCACTCTACGCCTTGGAGGTGCTGGCCTGCCCTGCCGCCAGCGTTCTGTCTGAGCGGGTATTTAGTGCTGCTGGTGGCATCATAACAGATAAGCGTATCCGCCTTTCCACCGACAATGCTGATAGGTTGACACTTATAAAAATGAACAAGGCCTGGATTTCCCCTGACTTCTCCACTCCACTGGAGGAAAGCCCCGGGGGAACATAAACTCACTTTATATATGTTATTTACAATGATGTGAATACTCTGTATTCCCATTCACCCCTTCCACCCAAAAAACGGGTATATGGTTGACTCTTAATCTTCTCATCCTCCTCCTCCTCTTCCATATGCCCTGTGCTATAATTTTTATATAGGGCCAGCTCACCAGCGGGCCCTGTGATATAATTTTTATATAGGGCCAGCTCACCAGCGGGCCCTGTTTGCCAATTTTTATATAGGTCAGCTCACCAGCGGGCCTTCTCATATAATGTTTTATTGGGTCAGCTCTCTAGCGGGCCCTCTCATATAATGTTTTATAGCGTCAGCTCACTAGCGGGCCTTCGCATATAATGTTTAGGATGGTCAGCTCTGCAGCAGACCCTCACCCATAATGTTTTAGATGGTCAGCTCAGCGCACGTTTCCCTCTTAATCATGGCCTCAGTTCTGAAAATCAAGGAAATTTTTGGGAGAATTTGCCTCTGCGCACGTTTCCCTCTTAATCATGGCCTCAGTTCTGAAAATCAAGGAAATTTTTGGGATAATTTGCCTCTGCGCACGTTTCCCTCTTAATCATGGCCTCACTTCAGAAAATCGATGAAATTTTTGGGAGAATTTGCAGATGATATACAAGTAAATATACAGCAAATACTGTTTGGTAACAATTTTTCGCCTAAAGTCGTTTTTATTTTCCTTTTTGTGTGTTTTACGGTCAGTCTGTAAAAATGGCGTACTACGGGCGAAAGATCGTTCCCAGCAGCGATGTTGGAGTCCAAGGTGCATCCAGACATCCTCCCTATGCTGTCCCTGAACCATTTCTGTAGTGTTTCCATCTTTTTCTGCCCTTTTCCTATGGACCAGGCACCCTCCCCTCATCAGAGCAGGGGGTGCCTGGTGTAATGCTCGAGTCCTCCCATTGACTTCAATGGGGCTCGGGTGCTCGGCCGAGCACTCGAGCCTCAGGGGGTGCTCGGTCAGAGCACCCGAACATCCGAGCATTGGGGTGCTCGCTCATCACTAGTCAAGGCAGAATGTTAAATGGATAGTAATACTTAAAATGTATAAAAAATGTTGTAGGGTTTATCCCCCTGAGTAAAACAAGAGTGCTCCCACTGCTGAAAGGTATTTTATTCGAAAGTTATTACAGCTCAAAGGTAGGTGAAATATCACAGTGGCCTGAAATTGTACAGTGACGCTGTTGCTACGCCATCCTATGGAAATGTATGGTCTACGGACCACAGCTGTCCATTGTGTAGGAAATTTTTAGTGAAAAGTGATGATTTTAGTATAAAAGGAGTTTCAGCATGTCTGTGTGTGTGAGAGAGAGAGAAAGCAGCACAATTTTGGAGCTAGAAAGGACAGGCAAAGAAGTGGAGCTGAAATTTAGTTTAGGGAGTCTTTTGGGCAGACAATTTGTTCTCTGTGTTAGGGTAGTCTATGAAAGATGGGTGAAGGAAGGAAAGAGATTTACCCCCCCCCCCAAAAAAAAACAAAATTTGTGCAACAAGTCAAACCAGTATTTTATAAATGTACATTCGTAGATTGTGTGTAAAGCTTTTTATTACACTCTACTTTGAGAAGATTTGCATTGGTTTTTACTTCTGATGTACTGTATGGAAGGTGGAGGAGGTCACTAATAATTGAGCAACATTGAACACCTTTCAAAATGACACAAAACAGGAAAGGACAATTCTTCATACCAGTTTGGATTGATTGATTGATTGATTGAATGAACAGTTATTCCATTGTCCACCATCATCATTTATTATCATTATTATCTTTCAACCTTCCCTTTCATGTCATTGTCTTATTAAAATAAGTATATAGTACATTTCATCTTGATTTTTGGCTTGTTTCTGAAATGACACTAGTGACTAATACATTGAGATTCCATTTCATCGTCAGTTACATTTTCCATTATTGTATGATGTTCATGTTTTGTGGAATTTTTCTTGTTTAAGGAAGATATTGGTTAGGGTAGCCCCAGTTCCGTTTGTTACCCCCAAAATCTTGTTTGACTGCGAAAAGAAAGGAAGGTGCTCCAATTTCCTTCCTAAGCTGGCTGAGCCAGTGATTGATAGAATAATCTGCAAACAGGCACTCATGAGGCAGACAAGTACAACTGGCACTGATTCCAACAACAGTCAGAAGAAGAGAGACTAGCATATTGACTAAGGTCTATTCTCATTTTGTATTGTGAAAAATTAAGACTGCAGTGACATTATGATCAAAAAAACACAGTTGCTGAAATCCTCTTGACACTAGTTACAGTCAGGAGGAGTTGAAACAGTTGCACTTTCAGGAAGTGTGTCCATTAAATGTAATAAGGAATATATTCTTGCAACTTTGCTGGGTCCCATCTTTAAAGCATATAAAGCTATGAATTAAAATCAAGTGGAGGGTTGCATTGTGGTGGATGAGAGTGAAAGGTATGGGCAAAACATTGTAGAAAGCTTAGTGAAAGACAAATAATCAAATGTGTATAACATCCACAGCATAAGCAACAACAATTACAACATCACAACATTATTCAGAACATGTTATCAGCATATTAGAAAACAATTAATGTTTCTCAGAAGCTGCAACCCAACAACGTTTGGTGATGCAAATGTGACAGAGGGGTCCTCTGCTGTCACACTTGCCATCACCTCAGAAGGCACACTGACAGCAGTAGCAACAGATGCAGGCAGCTGACCTGCTGATACTGCTCTCCAGTGACCTCTTTTTTATTATCCTTCCCCAGATCCCTAGGGAAGTTGATGGAGGACTGGGGATCATTTGGGCAGAGGGAAGTGGGCTTCCTTCACTGCTGATGAGGCTGGATTCCTTCATCTCTGAATCTCCTGCTGCTTATTTGTGCTAGCCAGCTCACCAAACAACTTGATTTTTTTTTCTTGCTCTACCTCTGCTTACTGTCTTGTTCGCTCCTATTCTACAACATGCTGCATGATGGGAAGTTCTGGGTTTTTATAGTATGTGGGAGGGAACTTTTGCCAGCACTGGAAACATAGGTGGAAAATTGAACCATTCTTGCAGGAAAATCTGTGGTGTTTGCAAAAATAAATCTTTAGGTTTCTCTATGGGCAGGGGTTCCCACAAAAATAGAGGAACATCATACATTTTTTGCAAAAATTCCAGTGGGAACAAAACAGAAATTTTCGCCCAGATTTAGTTTTATGAGGAATAGATCTTCCAAAACAAATGTAGTGATCTTCTATGAAAGGGTTAATAGCACCCTAGACAACTGCAAAGCAATGGCTGTAGTATATCGAGATTCTACAAAACCATTTGATACAGTACCACACAGGAGGCTGTTCTATAAAATAAAGATATTGGGTCTAGGAGATAACCTTTGAAAATGGATAGAAAAGGGGTTCATTTCAGTACTATCTCTTACATTGTGGAATTATTTGTCCAGTGATGAGGTAATGGCAGATACAAAATATACATTTAAGCGAAGGTTAAATAAGCTTCTAGAATAATGGAACATACAGGGCTGCACTATGTGTTAGCAGGTTAAACAGGAAGTTACTGTAAATAGACTAACATGCAACTTAGAGTAGGGAACGATTATATAATTCTCAGTTTGCAGGTTATGCAAACAGTATTAAAGGCTGATCTGGATAAAAAAAGAAGACCCTCAAATAATAAAAATGCTGTTAAAGAAGGAAAGAACAAAAAACAATTGGACATTTTACAGTCTAGTTTCTCTGTCAGTGTAAGCTCTGTGAGTCAGTTTATCTTCAATGAATGTTGCATAAGTTAGTTGTTGATTACAAGCTTTAATGGTCAGTCAATGGATTACAAGTTTTGTGGGTTGGGTCTTTAGAATAAATCATCTGTTGTCAGTTCCCAGAGCATGAAACACAAAATTATTTGGTACTCCATGGCGACTGAATTAATATTTTTTTTACTTGAACAGATTTTTCTTTTTCACAAGTTTATGCATCACATTAAAGTGGCAATGCAAACCATAATGAAAATATAGAAAAATATTCCAACATGGGTAATGTTCAAGTATAGACGTAATCCAAGACTGAGAGGAGAAAGCAGAAAGGAAAGGTGAGGAAGAGAGAAAAAAGGGGGTCGAAAGAGCTTTCGACTAGATCTAAGGAGGAACAGTGTCTAAAATTTGCGCTTGTTGAAAGTGGGATGGGACATATTCTGAAGCCAATGGTACCAGATAGTGATGAGCGAGCATGCTCGGCCGAAGCTCGGTTCGGCTCGAGCATCGCTCTGCTCGGCACATGGCGGTACTCGTACGAGTACCGCATGTGCTCGCCCGCCATGTTCGGGTCTCCTCCCCGCACGTTTCGCGGCTGCTGCGCAGCCAATAAACGTGCAGGGAGGCTCTGACATCAGTGTAATGCCAGCAGCCATGTTGGCTGCTGGCATTACACTGATTGGCTGGCCAGAACCCGTGATCGGGTGCTGTATAGCACCTGACCAGCGAGTTCGGCTCAGTCTTAGCCAGGGAGAGATGAGGATAGGAAGGGAAAGTCAGTGTAGGGAGAAGAAAAGCGAATTTGTAAAAAAAAAAGACCCAAAAGTCCTTTTTAGGACTACTGTGTGTGGGGGCAGCAGTTTATTTTGTTTGGGGGGGCAGAGATATAAAAAAAAAACTTCACATATTCTGTTCACTATGCCTAGCCGCAGATTAGCAGCACATTCTGTTTAGTGTGCAAAGTTGCAGATTAGAGCACATTCTGTTCAGTGTGCAAAGTTGCAGATTAGCAGCACATTCTTTTTAGTGTGCAAAGTTGCAGATTAGAGCACATTCTGTTCAGTGTGCAAAGTTGCAGATTAGCAGCACATTCTTTTTAGTGTGAAAAGTTTCAGATTAGCAGCACATTCTGTTTAGTGTGCAAAGTTTCAGATTAGCAGAACATTCTGTTTAGTGTGCAAAGTGTAAAATATCAAAGTCACATATTCCATTCACTGTGCGTAGCCGCAGATAAGAAGCACATTCTGTTTAGTGTGCAAAGTTGCGTATTAGGAGAACATTCTGTTAACTGTGCAAACTGTAAAATATCAAAGTCACATATTCCATTCACTGTGCCAAGCCGCAGTTAAGAAGCACATTCTGTTTAGTGTGCAAAGTTGCATATTAGGAGAACATTCTGTTAACTGTGCAAACTGTAAAATATCAAAGTCACATATTCCATTCACTGTGCGTAGCCGCAGTTAAGAAGCACATTCTGTTTAGTGTGCAAAGTTGCATATTAGGAGAACATTCTGTTAACTGTGCAAACTGTAAAATATCAAAGTCACATATTCCATTCACTGTGTCTAACCGCAGATAAGAAGCACATTCTGTTTAGTGTGCAAAGTTGCATATTAGGAGAACATTCTGTTTACTGTGCAAAGTGTAAAATATCAAAGTCACATATTCCATTCACTGTGCCGAGCCGCAGATAAGCAGCACATTCTGTTTAGTGTGCAAAGTTGCATATTAGGAGAACATTCTGTTTACTGTGCAAAGTGTAAAATATCAAAGTCACATATTCCATTCACTGTGTCTAACCGCAGATAAGAAGCACATTCTGTTTAGTGTGCAAAGTTGCATATTAGGAGAACATTCTGTTTACTGTGCAAAGTGTAAAATATCAAAGTCACATATTCCATTCACTGTGTCTAACCACAGATAAGAAGCACATTCTGTTTAGTGTGCAAAGTTGCATATTAGGAGAACATTCTGTTTACTGTGCAAAGTGTAAAATATCAAAGTCACATATTCCATTCACTGTGCGTAGCCGCAGTTAAGAAGCACATTCTGTTTAGTGTGCAAAGTTGCATATTAGGAGAACATTCTGTTAACTGTGCAAAGTGTAAAATATCAAAGTCACATATTCCATTCACTGTGCGTAGCCGCAGTTAAGAAGCACATTCTGTTTAGTGTGCAAAGTTGCATATTAGGAGAACATTCTGTTAACTGTGCAAACTGTAAAATATCAAAGTCACATATTCCATTCACTGTGCGTAGCCGCAGTTAAGAAGCACATTCTGTTTAGTGTGCAAAGTTGCATATTAGGAGAACATTCTGTTAACTGTGCAAACTGTAAAATATCAAAGTCACATATTCCATTCACTGTGCGTAGCCGCAGTTAAGAAGCACATTCTGTTTAGTGTGCAAAGTTGCATATTAGGAGAACATTCTGTTAACTGTGCAAACTGTAAAATATCAAAGTCACATATTCCATTCACTGTGCCGAGCCGCAGTTAAGAAGCACATTCTGTTTAGTGTGCAAAGTTGCATATTAGGAGAACATTCTGTTAACTGTGCAAACTGTAAAATATCAAAGTCACATATTCCATTCACTGTGCCTAGCCGCAGTTAAGAAGCACATTCTGTTTAGTGTGCAAAGTTGCATATTAGGAGAACATTCTGTTAACTGTGCAAACTGTAAAATATCAAAGTCACATATTCCATTCACTGTGCCTAGCCGCAGTTAAGAAGCACATTCTGTTTAGTGTGCAAAGTTGCGTATTAGGAGAACATTCTGTTTACTGTGCAAAGTTGCAGATTTGCAGCACATATTCCGTGTAATATGAAGAAGGCGGGTAAAAAGGGACGGGGAAGTGGACGTGATCCTGATAGTTCAGGGCGCGGGTCAGGACGCGTAGAAACTGTGCCTGGTGCCAGAGCACAAGACAGAAAGACATCCACCATACCTAGCTTCATGTCTCAGTTTACAGGGCGTCGCAGGACATCACTCTCGAGGTCCGACCACTGCGAACAGGTGGTCGGTTGGATGTCAGCTGATACTGCTTCCAGTCGGTTAAGCACCACCCTGTCTTCCACCAAGTCCACTCTCAGTAGCCAAGAGTCTGGTCAACATAATCCTCACCCTGATCATCCTTCCTCCCACCATAGAGGGTCTGGTCAAAGAAGTGATCCCACACTGGGATATAGTGAGGAGCTCGTCTCATCACCAATCCTTAATTTGAACCTCTCTCCAAGCACGCTTGCAGAGGAACATGACATCTTGTGCCCTGATTCACAACCTCTAGAGGGTACCCAATCACAAGAAGATGACAGAGGTGAACGGCATTTAAGGTCAAAGGAAGTGGATGATGATGATGATGAGACACAGTTGCCATTAAATCAACCACTATTACTGTCTCAAGACCTTGATGAGGAGGATGATATACAGTTGTCAATGACTGAGTATGTGGTGGGATCAAGACATGAGGAGGATGATCAGAGTGAGGAAGTGGAGGAGGACTTGGTGGACGATGAGGTGACTGACCCCACCTGGGAAGGTGTAGAGCCGAGCAATGACAGCAGTCCTGAGGGTGAGCCATCTGCAGCACCGCAACAGGCTGGAAGAGGCAGTGGTGTGGCTACAGAAAGAAGGCGGACCGCACCAAACCGGCCCGCAAATGTTCCACGGAGCACCCCCTTGCGTAAATCTCCCTTGCCAAGGGGTAGGTGTTCCGCGGTATGGCGTTTTTTTAAGGAAAGTGCGGACGACAAAAGAATTGTAGTTTGCAACCTGTGCCACACCAGAATGAGCCGAGGCATGAACACTAGAAACCTCACCACCACCAGCATGATCCGACACATGGCATCCAAGCACCGTAATAAGTGGGAGGAACGCCCGGATCGCCAATCTGTGTCTGCAGGCCACACCACTGCCTCCTCTTCCCCTGTTTTCGGTGCCGGCCAAATGCCTGTCGAAGGCGCAGGCCCGCATACCTCCCGCCCTGCACCTGTACCATCTGAAGCACCATCAGCGACCACATCCACTTCCCTGTCCCAGCACAGCGTCCAAATGTCGTTACCCCAGGCATTTGAGCGCAAGCGAAAATACCCAGCCACCCACCCACAGGCCATAGCACTAACCTCACACCTTTCCAAATTACTGGCCATCGAAATGCTGCCATTTAGGCTTGTGGACACTGAGTCCTTCCGCAGCCTGATGGCAGCAGCTGTCCCTCGGTACGCAGTCCCCAGCCGCCACTACTTTTCCCGGTGTGCCGTCCCCGCCTTACACCACCATGTGTCCCGTAACATCACCCGTGCCCTGACCAACGCAGTTACTGGGAAGGTCCACTTAACGACTGACACATGGACAAGTGCTTGTGGCCAGGGACGCTACATTTCCCTGACGGCACACTGGGTGAATGTCGTGGAGGCTGGCAGCGACTCGGACCCTGGGATGGCACGGGTGCTACCCACGCCGAGGATTGCGGGCCCTACCTCCATCAGGGTTTCCGCCAGCACCTACGTTATTGGCTCCTCCTCCTCCTCCGTTTCCACCTCCGAATTCTCTGCGCGCAGCGCCACTCACCCATCAGCCGGTAGCTGGAAGCAGTGTACCACTGCAGTGGGGAAGCGTCAACAGGCCGTGCTGAAGCTGATCTGCCTTGGGGACAAACAGCACACGGCCTCAGAGCTGTTGCAGGGGATTAGTCACCAGACCGAGCAGTGGCTCTCGCCACTCAACCTGCAACCAGGCATGGTTGTGTGTGATAATGGGCGTAACTTGGTGGCGGCTTTGGAGCTCGGCAAGCTCACACACGTACCATGCCTAGCACATGTATTTAATTTAGTGGTTCAGCGATTTCTAAAAACCTACCCCAATTTGCATGATCTCTTGACCAAGGTGCGCCGCATGTGTGCACATTTACGTAAGTCATCAACAGCTTCAGCCGGCCTGTTGAAGCTGCAGCAGCGCTTACAATTGCCAGCTCACCGGCTGCTGTGTGACGTGAGCACGCGCTGGAACTCCACCTTCCACATGTTGGCCCGGCTTTGTGAGCAGCAGAGGGCAGTAGTGGAGTACCAGCTGTTACACGGTCGTCGCCTCTCCGTTCAACTTCCTGTAATCAGAAGTGAGGAGTGGGAATGGATGTCAGACCTCTGTGAGGTTTTACGCAATTTTGAGGAATCGACACAGATGGTGAGCGGCGATAACGCTATTATCAGTGTAACCATCCCACTTCTGTGTCTACTGAAACGCTCGCTGCTCACAATTAAAACCGACGGTTTGCATGTGGAAGAGGTGGAAATGCGGGAGGAAGAGCTTACACAAGGTGATAGCCAGAGCACCCTCACTTCGTCTTCTCAGCGACAATTGGAGGAGGCGGAGGAGGAGGAGGAGGAGGAGGAAGACACGGTTGCCTCCGCTACAGAGGGTAGCCATGGAACTTTAGTTCCATCTCTTCAGCGTGGGTGGGCAGAAGAGGAGGAAGAGGATGAGGAGATTGAGAGTCATCCTCCTGGTGAGGACAGCGAAATCTTGCCTGTTGGTACTCTGGCACACATGGCTGACTTTATGTTAGGCTGCCTTTCCCGTGACCCGCGTTATACGCATTTTAGACAACACGGATTACTGGGTGTTCACCCTTCTGGACCCCCGCTACAAAGAGAATTTCTCATCTCTCATTCCTCCGGTGGAGAGGACAAGCAAAATGGTGCTATACCAGAAGGTTCTTGTCGAAAAATTGCTCCAAAATTTTCCATCTGACAACGCTGGCGGCAGAGTACGTGCTACCTTGGCCAACCGAGAAGGGGAGAAAAGGGGAGCACACAGCAGTTCCGACAAAGGCAGGGCAACACTCTCCAAGGCGTGGGACACCTTCATGACACCCCGCCAGCACCCTCACCCTGATGCGCAGCCTAGTGTCACAAGGAGGGAAAAGTTTTGGAAGATGGTGAAGGAGTACGTAGCAGACCGTGTCAGCGTCCTCAATGATCCCTCTGTGCCTTACAACTACTGGGTGTCCAAGCTGGACACGTGGTATGAACTGGCACTCTACGCCTTGGAGGTGCTGGCCTGCCCTGCCGCCAGCGTTCTGTCTGAGCGGGTATTTAGTGCTGCTGGTGGCATCATAACAGATAAGCGTATCTGCCTTTCCACCGAAAATGCTGATAGGTTGACACTTATAAAAATGAACAAGGCCTGGATTTCCCCTGACTTCTCCACTCCACTGGAGGAAAGCCCCGGGGGAACATAAAGTCACTTTATATATGTTATTTACAATGATGGGAATACTCTGTATTCCCATTCACCCCTTCCACCCAAAAAACGGGTATATGGTTGACTCTTAATCTTCTCATCCTCCTCCTCCTCTTCCATATGCCCTGTGATATAATTTTTATATAGGGCCAGCTCACCAGCGGGCCCTGTGATATAATTTTTATATAGGGCCAGCTCACCAGCGGGCCCTGTTTGACAATTTTTGTATAGGTCAGCTCACCAGCGGGCCTTCTCATATAATGTTTTATTGGGTCAGCTCTCTAGCGGGCCCTCTCATATAATGTTTTATAGCGTCAGCTCACTAGCGGGCCTTCGCATATAATGTTTAGGATGGTCAGCTCCGCAGCAGACCCTCACCCATAATGTTTTAGATGGTCGGCTCAGCGCACGTTTCCCTCTTAATCATGGCCCCAGTTCAGAAAAATCGAGGAAATTTTTGGGAGAATTTGCCTCTGCGCACGTTTCCCTCTTAATCATGGCCTCAGTTCAGAAAAATCGAGGACATTTTTGGGAGAATTTGCCTCTGCGCACGTTTCCCTCTTAATCATGGCCTCAGTTCAGAAAAATCGAGGAAATTTTTGGGAGAATTTGCCTCTGCGCACGTTTCCCTCTTAATCATGGCCCCAGTTCAGAAAAATCGATGAAATTTTTTGCAGAATTTGCAGATGATATACAAGTAAATATACAGCAAATACTGTTTGGTAACAATTTTTCGCCTAAAGTCGTTTTTATCTGCCTTTTTGTGTGTTTTACGGTCAGTCTGTAAAAATGGCGTACTACGGGCGAAAGATCGTTCCCAGCAGCGACGTTGGAGTCCAAGATGCATCCAGACATCCTCCCTATGCTGTCCCTGAACCATTTCTGTGGTGTTTCCATCATTTTCTGCCCTTTTCCTATGGACCAGGCACCCTCCCCTCATCAGAGCAGGGGGTGCCTGGTGTAATGCTCGAGTCCTCCCATTGACTTCAATGGGGCTCGGGTGCTCGGCCGAGCACTCGAGCCTCCGGGGGCGCTCGGTCAGAGCACCCGAACACCCGAGCATTGGGGTGCTCGATCATCACTAGTACCAGATATTCAGTAAGACCCCTATATTAGTGAAGACTTTTTAGCTTTTCCATTGATATTCAAAATTTTATTTTGTAATTCAGACATAGATGGGGATGATTCCCAAAATTCAACTAGCCCACATCTCACATCAGTGCAGGTGTGGATTATGTATTTTAAGTTAGTGTATGCCTACAGTTTTATTGTTTAGCAGAGCTGTCCAAGGATATGTAGTGATGGAAGTTTGTAGTAGAGAAGAGATTAGTCTAAATACTTAGGACCAATAGCATATAACAGAGAGATGTTCTGAAAACTAGGATATAAATGCCATCGTTACCACAAATCTAGAAACATTAACTTAAAGAGATAGTAATACTTCATTTTATCTTTATTTTATTTTGTAGGCATTAAAAAAACAAGAACGATATAAGTCTTATCTCTCAAACATTTATGGTTTAAGAGATATTCACAAGAAAAGTTTCCCCTAGTGTAAACCATCTCTTCTCAGATGTGAATCTGGTTGTAAGACCAGACAGATGACAGCAGGGGACAATCTTCTTTGTATGAAAACAATGAAAGTCCTTCCCCCCTTGACAAGTTTTTCAGCTTTTTCCCTTATCTTAATTGAAGACTGTCCCTCTCTGCAGTCTACCTGGGCACTTCCCTTCTGATCTGGCTGAACAGGGGGGGGATACTTTGCTTGTGAATATCTCTTAAACCATAAATGTTTGAGAGATAAGACTTATATCGTTCTTCATGCTTTTTTAATGCCTACAAAATAAAATAAAGATAAAACAAAGTATTACTATCCCTTTAAGATGGCACAGTTCATACTTTGTAGATGACCTGTAGTGCAGCTCCAACATATTAGTGTTTATAAGAGTTTTCCTTAATATAATACTATCAAGGTGTGGACATTATTTGACATACTTGAAAACGAGAGAAATCTCAATGTATTCTTCCTGGTAAAACATTTTCTAAATAAATAAATAAATAAATTATTTTCTAGGGTGTCTTGCCACTCCTCCCAATCTAGGTTTTGTTTTAAATCAAACTCCCAAAAACAGATGTATTGTGTCTTTGATTATTCTCCTGAGAGAGATGTGGAAATAGAGCTGGCCATTTTACCTCTGCAATGGTCTTAGGATCCATAAGTTGTAATTTAATATTTGAGTAATGTTAGATAAATTAATGTGTAATAGTCATATTAGCTGAGGTATAGTAATACAAATACAATCAGTACCTAGACATTGTGATGCTTTTTTTATTTGGACAAGCTGTATATTTCTAGAAAAGCTTTCAACATATCTCTCATCATGTCAGGTTACATCTAGATAACAATGTAGGATATAGGTATGAGAGTGGTACAAAACCTGAAACCAGACAGAGCAATAAACACGCATAGGCAGTATTATAGACAGAAGAGAAGGGAAAAGAAATGAGAAGATTCTAAAAACAGCTACAGTAACTGATTATATATATTTCTGGTAATTGGTTAAAAATTCAAGAACAGTATTGAGCCCTTTTTCATTTGTCTTACAGAGACAGTAAATGATCTTTTTGACTTTACATAATCTTCATGTGCATATGTAAAGCCTATACTTTTTCAATCTATAACAATTTTTTTAAACTTATATGTCCCTGGCAGAGATCTCCTGGAATATCTAGAGAGCTTTCTTTCAGGAACAGTGATAGTGATCCCTGCAGCAGTAATGGCTGCCTCCAGAATACAGAGCACTAACTGCTGCAGAGATAGTACTACATTATATCACTATCCTTACTCATACAGTTATTTGGAAGTATGTGTAAGATATGGAACCAATAGGTCTTTAAACTGCTGTGCCAATATTGCAAATGTTTTATAAGAAGAGAGTGCATTAGTAGGGGGTATCTGCAGATGAGGAAGCATTTTGCCATAATATTACTTGACTTAGTACTAGGCAAATTCAGCTAGAAATTCTTGGGGTGGTAAGTCTTGTGAGGACTATCTACTTATTGATGCTACTGGCTGAGATTTAATCCTGGCTAGCAAGGCATGCTAAATCTGACAGCAGGATGGAGGGATTGTGTATACATTTTTTCTGGGATTTCAGGAGAAAGATTGTATTGGTCACCTTAGTAATTTTCCCCAAATCTTTTCTGAATCTTGAAATTATGCCAAACAATACTCCTCTGATTACTGTCTTATGGGCTGTACATATAGATGTGTGGAACATGACTGGAGTGTTTGTGGTAAACTATTGGGTCAGCTCCTGAGGTATATTGGCATATATTTCTGGGATTGCACAAAGAAACTTATTTAGTATCCAGTAAACTTAAGTACTGATTGAGTTATTTTTCTGTTATAGTCATTCTAATTCATATTTAATATGTTTTGTTATGTACTGTTGCCAACATAGGGCCTGTAAGCATAACTTACTTACTGGAACCTGTATGTATTGGGTATCAACTTGCTCAGGAGATGTGGCATTCAAATGTTATACTTTTTGATAAAGTGTGCTTGTGTGAGATGTGCTGTAAATTGCTAGCTTTCTGTGTAAATTTCTGAACATTTTCTAAAATCCCCTATTTTTAAGAAAATGTCCATGCTTGATACTTTTGTGTAAAAAGATGTTTTAGCCAGTTTGATTCTTTAGGTTGTCTGCTTTCAATAGATATCTTTCTATATGTTTATTAAAATACTATAGGATACATTTATCTTGTAACAATATAATATGCATTTTATGTTAATAACTTTGTAAAGACCCAGTTGCACTCATGTTAACTTGGGATCTCTGAAGACATGTAAAAAAAAAAAAAACGTATCCTGACAGCCATTTGGGGGTGGGAGTGGTGGGGATCATGAAAATGGCCCCATGGATTACAGCCACAAACCTTGTAGGATGCATGTGAAGCCCCAATAGATTGCTAAAGTTGGGCTTCAAAGACCTTCCCTATCATTTATTGGAGCTATGTACCCAGCCCAATGAGACTGAACTTCAAGACTTCATATCTTATAGTACAGCTTTCAGTTCTTGGCTGCAAAACCAAAGGACTCAATCTCTGGGGCCTTGCTTTTTTTTCTTTTGACACAGACTGCCTGAAGTTGCCTGGTATGCTGACCTGGTACTGCTCCTTGGAGTGTTCTTTATCCTACCACTGACTACTTAAACCATGGGGCTCAACTCTAGGGGGAAGTGATTATTATACTATACTACACCAAGTACCTGGTTTCTAGCACATGACCCTGCACCAGATTTCCTGCCCCTGCCCCTGCCTTCTGACCTGGTACTTTAGACATTGGACTTGCTCCTGGGTGGACATTCATTGTGGTGGGCTCTGTCTCCATCCTCAGGCCCTCTGTTATCGTGGATTTCTACAGTCCTGCATCTGGGCTCTATCTCCTGAATGAGAACCATCTTCAGGCATGTAGTAGAATGTTACAGTGGCCACTACTGAGCAAGGGCATCATGTCAAACAACTATAACCTTAGTCACCTTATTTGCAAAGTTATTTGATCTGAGATCTATTCTGCATTTCCTGGCATAGTGACTTGCAGCAGTACCTTTCCTAGAGGAAGAGAAAGAGAATGACTGCCCCATCTACCAATACCATTTCCTCAGTAGTGAATGCCATGGACACCCCCTTCATCTGAGATTCCTGATCATGGAATATGAACAGTCCCTGAAGGTATAACTGCTTTGTGAGGAAATTTGCACTTGTCTAGAAGTTTTTTGCAAGGAACTTCGTCTGACATTTCTGTATAACGTAAGGGACCTAACAGCTACAACTTCTATTAGGATGGTGTACCTAATAAACTGGTCACTCAGTTTCACTATATACTAAAATTAGATCTGATCTAGTACAGTCTTAGCTGTAACATTGCTGGCACCTCATAGCTAATGGAATAAGCTGTGTGACATTTACCCTGCTTTTTTCCCCAGTGAATGGATTCAGGCCTAATACTGGGTATAAACAGGGCCTACTAAGTACTGATAAAAATGACTAGAGGAATGATAGGGGAGATTTCCAGACAAAAATTACATCTGATGTAGGTGCATGGTACAGATGTGCTGCACAGTTTTCCTTATAATGGACAGATACACAGCAAAATGAGAGTTTAATTAAATAAATAGTATCCAGGGCAACACTTTATTTTAATGTAGCCCTGCGTCACTTGGACCTTGCGGTCAGTGGGAGCTTTGCCAGTTCACACATGTGGTATATATTATCCACAGTGGCTTAAGAGGGTTTCTCTTCCTGCCACTCACCTATCTGCCCACATGACAGAGGGGATGGCGAGAAGGTTTTTACAGCTGCAATGAATTAAAGAAGGGGGGAGAAAGAAACAAAAAGACAACATTGAGCTAGACATGGAAAGGAGGCCACGATGTAGAGGTAATGGGGAAAATATGTGCAGGAGAAAGAGAGAGGACTGTATTTGTGTTTGTTTGCTGCTGCCCACACACAGGCTCACAGCAAGGGCAAGAGAGCTGGGGATCATGTGGTGCAGAAAAAATTCATCCCAGTAGGCAAACAATCTTCATGTGTTTAATGGTAAAATACCAAAGCTAAAAGAATGAACCAGCCTGAATGGTATTGGCAAGTTATCATACTCATTAAAAAAGGGTGCCCAGATATACTGATAGGGAATATTTCTTTTCACAGTCATGCTAACATGATCTTACAACCTTACCAGCACACATCAATTGCCCCACACCATCACATTTGAACATGTGGCACAATATATGAATTCTTATATTGCCTTTCTATAAATAATCACATTGGACAAAAACAACATGCACAACATTGTAAAAAATGTGTCACAATAAACAATACTGGGACAAAATACAATATTCCAAATTTCCCAAAGATTTAAATGTTGCCTTTAACCTCTTGAATGCTAGAGAGCTATTCAACACAAACACTACTCCTCATGGATCTTCTTGTTGTCTACCAGTAAACAGGGTGAGATGTTCAAATTGTTGGATCATGAGCTGGTGGTTAAAAAAGTACAATATTTTCAGAAGTAAATCAGTCACTTTTAAAATGTGCCTAAAGAATTAAAAATGATGGTAAGAAGATCTTGATCAATATTGCCTTTAAAAATTCTGATGTTAAAAATGTCTTTGCTTTTGTTTTTGAAACATTTTCAAAGAAACAAAGACATTTTTTTGTCTTTGAAAAGACAAATTGCTTCTCAGTACTTTCATTTGTCTTCTCCAAGATTAGACTATTTTTATTTTGTCGCGGAAAAAATAACTTTAATCTGATAAAAAAATGACTTTGAAACAAATATTTTTTTCTGAAAATACCTTACAATATGACGGTAGATTAAACCACTCCCACTTTCAAGACAGCATTTTCCCTTTGACGGAGATGGTGGAATTGAATGCAAAAAATGACTGAAACGTGTGGTAATTGGCGGACCATGGAGTAAGAACTTTTTTATTCTGATTACAGACAGTTTCAGTTACCACCACTTTCTGAACATCTCGCCCTTGAAGGTTTACTGGTAGATTGCAATGTACCTTTTGGTACCTCTGCACTATACTGTTCAAGAGATAACAGTGATTAATATAAAATAAATGTGTATATTGCAAAGTTTATTCTGCTGGGTAAAGCAAGGGTACTCTCACTAAAGGCAGCTGTTGACGCTAAAGGATTACTATTAAGTTGGTTATTTTCCACCAAAGGACACCTTCTCAGTGCACAATAGTTCAAAATCCATTTTCTTTCCTTCATTGCTTGTTGATCGCCACTGAATCATATGCACACTATCTGCCATGGTTAAATGTAGCCTGCAACATCTTGTGGGTTATTGCATGTTAGTTTTTCTTTTGATAATCATTAAAGTTATTGAAAGCTTTTATTGGACCAATTTAGGCAGAAATTTGTCAAGGTGTGACTGGCTAAGTGCACAAGGAAGGATCTCCTTGCCATTAGCCATTTGCCTTTTCAACTATGGCTGGGTTGTATTTGGTAATCTCTTATACATCAATAAGTGATGATTAGATAGATCCATCAATTCCATCTGTCATCTTCAAGCAGGCTGATCCCATCATAATCAATGGAGGCGAACACATGCATACAAATATCCTGTATGTGCATGTGTGTGTGTATCACCTCATTGCCACCATGTATGTCATTTTCCCTGCTTCCCATACGCAAGGCAGGGAAATACAATGCATTATTGTATTGGAATGTATCCATCAATGATCGAGACAAAGTGGTGGGGAAGAGCCACTTATTTGATATGCTGTTTTTTGCTGCACTTTCATGAATTTCAGCCTTAATATTTCTTCATAACGTACAGAACTTTTGATAGCCAAGAGATCTTCTACTAGTGAGAATAAATAGCCTGAAGGGACTTTCTTGGACTTTGTTAGTTCTGTACTTCATGAAAAACTATTAAGTTGGTCTATTAAAAGGAATCACCAACTACAACTAACTGTGTTCTTTTTAGAACCAATACTGCTCCCAACAACTGCACTTGACTATCATTACATATTTTTTTATCCTCTGCGACTTTAATGTGCTGCCATGTAGCACTGTACGACTGTCAATGTTTACTTACCTCTCATGTCCTCAATTTCTCCAATGATCACATCATAGGAGTGGCATGATGAGGAAGTGATTGATGACCAGCCTATGTTGGTGTCAGCCATATATTATTGGTTGACATCCACATTGGTTGTCAGTTGCTGGATGCTGCAAAGAGCGTAGAAACTGCTGTTATTGCTCGTGTGAAAGATCAGCAAGGTGGGCCCTGATGTTACCATGCCGGTCAAGCCTACTGCAACTTTTATGCATTCGACACACAAACACTTCAAGGTGGAGGCATGCTGCCTTCTGATGTATAATGAGATTAAGAATTGCCAGTGCTGTATTCCATTGCCAGTGTTCCATTTATGGGCATTTATCTCGGTTTTAAAAACCCTGAGTTAATTCATCCATGTTGAAAGGCCCTTGCAGTGAGATTGCCTTTACTTACATCGGTAGTCACAATATCAGTAAAAAGTGTTCATTCTCCTCCTTATGTGAAGATGAAATCTGAGATTTTTAAGCCTCTCCACTTCATTTACTAACGATTTTTATGTGTGTAATTAAAATGCACATCAAATTTAAATGCAATTGCAAAACCTGTTTAATACATAAAACATATAAAGAACAGTGTATTGTGAAGGCAAAGTATAGTGAAAAGTCTACCTACAGTATGCATGTATCTTTGTTTATCATTTTACATATTCCTAGATTCCTTTGTTTTTCAAGTTTTCTGCTGAACACTGTTTTTTGACTCTTTGTAAGACATAAAAAGGCCCAATAGTAGCAATTACATTCCAGCCACAGCCGCCACTGAAATCCTCCAAAATGGTGAACTGTTCTTCCAAAATCAAATAGAGAATTTGGCAGTTTTCTATTGTGGTATTGTGATCTTGCAACACTATCACACACCTATCCTTTGCTTCTCAAAGTCTAAACTTTGACCGTACCATGACAGTAGTGCAGTGCTTTTGAAGTTGGCACATTGAGGAAGATCCAGAAGTAAGCATGCAGTGTGAGCAACACCAGGTGCACCATAGATGTCCTTGAGGATTTCTATTGTAGTTGCAAGGTGAAGGTGAAGAGCAAGATGATTGAGAGGAAATGCTGAGGCAATTCATGGTGCTTTAAGCCTTCACTAGGGTATTTGAAGCCTTCACTAGGGTATTCAGAGGCACTGACAAGGCACAAAGACAAATCTCAATTGTCATAGTTGTAACTTGTTTATTTTTTTAAAGGGATAGTAATGTTTCACAATAAAAGCAGCTCCAATTATTATTATTATTATTATTATTATTTTTTATGTATATTGCGCCAACTAATTCCGCAGTGTTGTACAACTGGGAATAGACATACAGAGGTATTAAATAGTACAATCAAATGTGGAAAACAGAAGGATCAGAGGGCCCTGCTCATGAGAGCTTACTGGGCCATGGAGAGTGTTATTGCAATACTTTTAGAGTTGTAGTTCAAGAGTAATTGAATGATAAAATATCCCCCTCCCGCCCCTTTTACTGATGTAACACTGCTTACCTCAGAGCAGCAGACTGTCCAGATGGATCACAGAGAGGGACAATCTTCAGTGAGCATAAAAAACCTATCAAGGGGTAGGGTTTTCCTTATGATCACAGTAAGAAGATTGTCCCTTGCTGTGATATGTCTGGTCCCAGGACTAGATTCCACATCTGTGGGGAGGTGCCTTACACTATGTAAAAGGGGTGGGAATTATATACTTTATCATTCAATTACTCATGAACTACAATTCTGATAGTATTGAAATAACACTCTCCATGGCCCAAATACTATAAAGATTAATTGGAGCTGCTGTTTTTGTGACATTACTATCCATTTAAGGACCAGCAGGATATGCAAAGCATTGCAATGCAATATATTTCACACCCCTGTCTACCATGTCCCAGTTTTCTGTGGAGTCAAACCCCCCCCCGTAACACATATGGATTGCCAAGCAATGTTAAGGACAACCCTTGGGCACTACAGGGGCATTATATTGTGTTTTAGGCAAACCAACTGCACCATAGGGGTCAAATAAATAAATAAACACATAAGTAATTGCTTTAAATATTGTTTCAACCCCTAGAATTGTCTCCAATGCAAGGTTTCACTCAGCATGGTAGACCTCTCATTCAAGTAGTTATGAACAACGTTTAAGACAATATTCATTTGAATTTGTCCCCAATATCAGTGTTTCCCACCCTATCCTCTCATGGTCCATCAACCGGCCAGGAATTAAGGATTTGCCATCTTGAGCACAGGTGACTCAATCCAAGGCTCAGTATATCTGATTAACTCAACTCTGCTCAAGCTGGGATAGCCTAAAGTTTTGGCCTATTAATGGGCATTGAGAGCACAGGGTGAGAAACACTGCCATTGGGATCAAATCCAAATATGAAAATTGTCTTAAAAGTTGTTTTTACTGACCTGTAATTTGAACCTATGGTGTGAGAACCATTACCCTGTGGTACAGCTGTTTTGCTACAAAAGTACAAAACATTACTACTTACATTTCTCTTTCTTCTTTCAAAGCTTTGACAGCTTGTCAGGCCCAGTACCATCAGAGCCCCCACCACCACTGAAGCCCATGGTTACTGAGTAGGAGGAGGTGGAAGTGAGGCGGAACCTTTTGCTAGCCCAGACTCCTTCACTGGGTCCCCTTATGGGCCTCCTCAAGCTGTATCACCCCAAATAACAGCAGAGGATTTTTTGTTCATATGTATTATCACTGATTACATCTCTCAGATTCCTACTGAAGTCTATGGAGGAAGTTAAATGTATTGCCCTTGATAAAGTTATTAACTGCAAAGGAAAACAGGCCATACATATCTTTACCAAGATGTTGCATTCATTGCAATGCTAAAATGAATGCTTCAATAATCCACCAAGTTGTATTCCACTAAGATGTTGTGTTCATGCAAATGCCATAAATGCCACAGCCAACTTTTCACTAAAATGCTGTGTTCATTAGGGATGGGTAAAAATGTTCACTAAAAAAAAGAAAAAATTAAATAAATGCACTTTTTGCCTTCCACTGGAATTCTAGGAAAAGTACTGTTTTCCATCTTCTTTCTGCTATTCACATACTAGCCCCAGCCTTGTCCCACTGAACTGGCAGTCAAAGAACCATGAATACTTACTATCAGCCCTGTCTCATGGTATTCATAGAACCACACATATTGAAACCTCAGCCTTGTCTCACACCTTGTTAAAACTAGCTTGAAGCAACAGGTAACAATCCCTCTTCCATATCAAAGAAAAATTAAAAATCAGAGGTATAGTACATGCAGCAGGCAGGTAGGTACTGCTGTGGAATATGTCCTCCCACTGCAATACACCATCCAAAGCTCAAGCCTATATTCAACTGCTGGTACAAAATTTACTGCAGCAGGCTAGCAGAGCTGCATACTTAGCATTGCTAAATACTCCGGATTCATTGTTTCTCCCACATATAAAGGCTACCAAGTTCCACATATCACAGTGACAACCTTGGGTACCAGTCCATGCAGGGGGCGGTCATCTCCAAGATATGCAAATTTCCATGTCATGGCTGTCCTCGCAAATCACAACATATCATGTTGTGCAGTTGGGGCAACTACTGCACCTGGGTTTGTCGTCTTATAGTCAATTCATGGGGATAGCTGTATAGTAATATTCTAGGTCATTCTTTATGAGTAGATCTCTAAGGTTAGGAACTCTTCTAAAGGATAGTAAAGATTGATTCTAAAAGATGTGTGATGTACTGACTAGAGGTAGCATTTGCCACTGTCTCTGCACCACACCCATAAAGAGATAGTAATGTCATGATATAAAGTTAAACTTTTTATAATGCGTGGTACCTTTGTAAATGTCCATTTCATTGTAGTCTTCTTGTAAGTTCCCCCTTCCGCCACTTTTCCCTGTGTAACTCTTGTTCCCTCAGATCTGAAAGCTGTTTGTGTCTGTAAGTATAAGGAAAACCCTGCCCCCCTTGACACCCCCTGCCCCCCTCCCCTTTTCCCTATGTCACTCTTGTTCCCCTAGAGCTGAAAGACGTTTGCTTGACCAGACAGATCGCAACGAGGAACAATATATTGTGTCTGGACATTTACAGCTGTACAGTGCATTATAAAAAATGTAATGAATAATCAATAATAATTTTATGTCATGACATTACTATCCCTTTAATCTTATTTCTCTGTGGAGTGTAGGTGGTAGAGAAAATCAGTCAGTCAAGAGTTCTTTCTGTGTGTACTGTTGTGCTCTGATCAGATGTCATCTAAGTTCAGTCTCTGTGTACCCCCTCAGTGAATCTGTCAATTCCTCATCGTGTAGGCCCTCTGTTCTGTCATTATTACTTCTAAGGATTCAAATCACTTATGAATACAGTATAATGTCTTTAATGTGCTTAGGTTGACAGCTATTTTTAAGTTAGAAGGTCTGTTTCATTCCTAAAGTTGGTACTGTGCATGGAATATCAATGCTTACTGTCACATCCAGAAAACTAACGGAATGTTTGTCACAGTGGAAAGTGAAACTTATTGGAGTGTTAAAAGCATTATTTGATGCCATAATTCACTAAAAGTGTCAGAAGTACCAGATAATATTAGAAATAAGTCAACAATAATGCAATAGTAGCACAATATGCTGTCATGGAAGGGTGTCTATATGTGAGTTGTTTCTTATGAAGGACATGCATATGTTGGCATAAGAAGAGACTATCTTTGAACTTCAGTATATCTGCCAGTTGTAGATTATATGATTTCTCAAACAAAGTAATTGTACTCCTGGTAGAACCCTAAATGGATCAACAGAAACTCAGTAGGTGGATGTTCAGAGTCCGGGCTATTAATGAGAGCCTCCTAGAATGCCTCTAGTCCCTCTGTGATAGGTATTATGATATACAAGGGATTGAAGTTTATTGTGTCCCAAATACTATCTGCTAGGAGATTACTGATTCATTAAATTTTATTTAAAAAATGCTTCTTATAATTCCTCCTCTACCACCTTACAAAAAAGATACAATTGACTTCGGTATTCAATGGATCAGAGGTACTCATAGATGTAAAAGGTAAGTTGTCAGTTGGACTAGAATTAAAAAATTATTTTTAACTTCAACATCGATCACACTTTATTTAGTGGTAAGGACAAATGATAACCCATTGGTGAATACAGCCATTTCTGTGTCTGATAACAAGTGTGAGGTTGAAGTCTAACTTGTTCATCAATGCCCTGATCAACTAAGGTATAGACAGAACCTACATCAATATCCTACAACTCAATATATGAAAAGGCAACTGCGCCAACACAGGTCAACAATGATAAAGTTCAGATCAACACAGAAAAAAGGAGTCCAACATGGATACACAATCTCCACAAAACTATTTTCTGCGTGTTTAGAAGAGGGACAAAAAAGAACTTAAGGTCAATGGAGATTACTAAAAAAGGAAAGCAAAAAGTTTGGTCTGAAGATGAATATCAAAGCAAAATGCAAGTCATGTTTAACAAATTTACCATACCAAGGAAAATCACAGTAGATGGACAAGAACTAGACAAGAGCTAGAAGACGTGGACAAGTATGTTTACCTTGGACAAGAAATGTTAACAGATGGAAACACCACGATGGAAATTAATCTATGAATAAAACGTAGCAGTATTGTCCTCATGACAAATGTACCATTCCACCTCGAGCAAAAAAAAGTGTTTGACCAATGTATCCTCCCAGTTCTTACGTATGGCTGTGAAACATGGAGACTAAATTAGAAAGTCATATAAAAACTTAAGGTCACACGGAGAAGTACGGAATGTTGAAATTTGCACATAACAAAACCAGACAAAAACGTTTGCTTAGATTTGACAGCAAACAAAGTTTTATGACATAATTAAAAGAGCATCTAAAATGGAAACTAGCATGTCACATAGCAAGAAAACCTGAGAGTAGATGGAAAAAATGAATTTTGGAATGGTTTCCACTTCATACTAAATACCCAAGAGGAGTTCAAAGACAAGATGGATTGCTGCCACTGTGCACCATTTGTTGGTGCACAGTGGCAGCAGAAAGCAGAGGGCTGAAATTGTTGGAGGCTTGCTAAGAAGGCCTTCATCCTGCAGTGGATTAACAATGGCTGAAGATGATGATGATAGATAGATAGATAGATAGATAGATAGATAGATAGATAGATTTCAAAGGTTTTAACCTTAGTAATCAGGGCAGATAAAAATTAATAATTAGCATTAACAATAATAATAAAATACAATTTAAACTATTCATTCTATAGTTCAGTTATTATGGAACAATTGTTATGGGGTTCTATAGGTTTCTATATATACAAGTTAGGCTAATATTTCTGTAAGTGTTTAATTTACTTAGTAGTACTAAACGAATTTCCCTTCATTTCTATGGTTTTAACTTTAGGAATCAGAGCAGGAACCATTAATGATTAGCAATAGTAATAATAATAAAATACCATTTAAACTATTAATTCTAAAGTTCATTCATTAAGGAGCAAATGTTATGGGGTCCTATAGGTTTCTATATATACAATTTAGGATAATAATTTCTGTAAGTGAGAGTTAGAAGGACTGAACAGAGAGCACAACGGCCTGGAGGTCTTCTAGACTATTAATCCTGACAGTGTCCCTGGATGCCCCCAGGAGTGGGCCAGTCAGGATGGGACCAATGAATGAAGTCATTTCTAGAATTAAAGGACAGAACATTGCACCAATAGGTCTGTGAACACAAATGGATGAATCCCATAATTGGTATAGAAGAAGGACAGCCTTGTAGAAGAGTGCTTAGCATTATTGTATGCAAATTCAGTAAAGGTTAGGAGAGAGAACTGGTCATCCTGTAAATATACATATGTAAATATCCTGTAATATACATATTGATTAAAAACTTGGTTCACCTTCTCAGTCTGTCCATTTGTCCATTTTGTGGGTGAAAAGTGGTATATAAGGATTGCTGGATCTGAAGTGGATGAAATAACTCTTTCTACCAAGCAGTAAATTGAGTGTCTCTGCTTTCACAAGGTATTATATGTAGATGAAAAATCTCCCCGAGAAATACAGAAGCAGTTTTAGGAGTGGAAGGAAAACTTTTCAAAAGAATAAAATAGTGATTATAGGGAAATGGTCAACCACTACATCTGAGGATAAGGGAAGATCAACAACAAAATCCATTGAACTGGAACTCCAAAATCTTGTGGATACTTTAAATGGCATCAGAAGACCATAAGGATGTTTTATTCCTAGCATGGCGTGGGCAGGTTTCAATATATTTTTCACGTAGTCTAAGAGATTAGGCCATCAAAGATTACACAGGATGAAATCTAGTCTTAGTTACACCTGGATGGCTGGATATGGGTGAATCATGATGCATGAGAAGACGTTCCAACCTGAAAGCTTCTGAGAAGTATAGATGATGTTGTTAGTAGTAGGAATCATGACATAACTAAAAAATATTGGTTTGAGGCAGATCCAGGTCAGTTGTAAGCTTTTTCTTCATATATTCAGCAAGGAATTGTGTGGGTTGCAGAGTCCTCCATACTGTCCTTAGTAGAACAGAGAAGATGGGAAGGATAATATTCCTTCCCATTTTTAAAATCTGGTAGGTTACATGAAGGCTGAGCCTTGAAAAGAAAAATACCCAGAGAGCTTGTTGAGGCCGAAAATGATTCACAGAGGAGATATTTTTGGTTGTCATGAAGGTGACGTCACTCCTCAAGAGCAAGTGTAATTGTCAAGAATGCTCAGTCTCTCACATCATAGTTCATCTCGGGAGCAGACAGCTTCAGAGAGAAGAAAGCAAATGGGTGGAGTACCTGCTATAAGCCAGCTCTTTATGATAGAATGGCTCTAATGTTATTTTCTGAAGCATCAACATCATTGTAATGGTTTAAGAGTAGGCATGTCGAATTCAAATATAGATAAGGGCTGCATAGTCAAAGGAGGGTGGGAACAATGATTTTAAAATATCAATTCATGTTAACTTGAAGGTTATGCAAACAAATTAAGATTTTGTTTAGTTTGGAAAAGTGGGACAGGGGTTTGCAAAAGGGTCTGGCCCATATCAGGGCCTTGTTCCACTGTCCCACTGGTGGTCACAAATCCATTCATAAAGTGTAACACCCAGCCTTGTTTAATTCTCCACTGGTAACCACAGACTCATCCATACAGCCTGACATTCCAGTCATGTTTCACAGACCACTGTTAGTCACAGTGGGGTTCAAATTGGATTGGAGGGCAGAGTGAGTGGTCTAGTCATCCAGAGGTTTTTAGGCAGAAAGCATGAAAGAAGTTACATCAGATTACAGCAGCAGTAACCTTACATAACGCCCATATTTTAGGCATCAGAAGCAAATAATACTTGCACTGCTCATATCCTGCCACTTAAAGGGCATCTAGTTATTGTGGGATGTGAAAGCGTTTTTTGGGGTAGGGATGGGACTAGAGGTGGGCAAAAGGTCCTGTCGTGTTCCCGGGAAAAATCAGCAAAAACCACCTTGTTGTCCACTTTAAAAACAGCAATAAAAATATTTGCATTTTTCACTCATTGGCAAAAATTCTTTGCCATTTTTTCAATAGCTGGAAAGTTTTCGCACGTTGTTTAATGTGTTTTTCACCTTTTTGCTATAAAAACGTGATGTTTTCCAGGAAGTAGAATACAACAGAAGCAGCTACAAAGCAAGATAAACATTCTGGTCTGTTCTGGTGTGATCTTTTCAGCAAAATTGAGGCAGGAGAGGCTCTACCAGTGCTGAGTCTGCTGCCAGTGCTGCTCCTTCTGCCACCAGTGCTGTGCCTGCTGCCAGTTCTGAACCTGCTGCAACCAGTGCTGAACCTGCTGCCAGTGTGTCTTGTAATTCTCAGGAGGGGGGTAGGAGAAGATGATGCCAAGTGTGATAGCAGGGGACCTTAAGTCACATTGGCCATCCCCATGCAGTCCAGCCAGTGCTAGTACTACTACTACTACTGAGAAGTCCAGCAGCTTGCTAGTGTTAGGGAAGAAGAGGGGGTGATCATCATATTACTAGTGACTGTGAGCAGGAGGACTGAAATTGATTTGGTTGGTGTTAGCGGTAGTAGTAGTAACAGTGATGTGAAGCAGCTGGTGGGACTAGTGTTAGGGAAGTGGTAGGGGAAGAAATTGAGAGCATCCAGACTAGCAGTCAAGGAAGTCCACACCATTCCCCTGACCTTGGGAGTCCTGTTCCCTCTCGACATTGTCCAGGTGGAACATGATCCTGTAGAAGGCAGAATTGTTGCCTAGCAGCAATAATACCACAATCACCAGGAGCATAGATCAGCTCCTGTGCCTACTGCTAATGCTGGCAGTCTGCCTTCTTCAAGTAAACAAGAAATGGCAAGTGTGACATTAGGGGACCCTCTGTCACATTTCTCATCACCTCCTCCAATCAGCAGTGAGATGTCGGTAATAGAGCAGCAGCAGCACGTAGGGACTGGTGGTGATGGTGGTGATGGTGGAGAAGCTGGGGTTGAAGAGACATTGATGTCCTTTTTAGCCCAAACTGAGAAGGAATGAGAGACAGGGATGGGCACCACCACCACCACCAGCAGTGAGCTTCTGGAATTTGTGGAATTTGCAACTGCTCAAATTCCTGCTGTTGCTGCGTTGCAAGGGCAGCAGAATGCTGAGGAGCAGGCTAGTGTGCCACAGACCACAGTGGACACAGTGGGAATGGGGTCAATGAGTGATGAGGGACTAGGACAGGTTCCATTTGCCAGCAGCAGCAAAATTCCTGGCCTTAGTTGCAGTTCTGATTCTGAGGCAGTAGCAGCAACAACAGCAACATCATCCTCTCCCCCGTACAGTAAAGGAGAATATGGAGGAGAAGAAGAAAGAGGCCATTCTTCTGCACCTTTTCCCTCTCCCCTGAAGTCATGGGTGTGGGACTATTTTTCTCTTGGGGCAGGAACATTGGCACTGTGCACTGACAAGTCAGTGAGAAGGGGAAAGGAGGGAATGCACCTTGGAACAACTGCCCTGATAACACACATGGAACATGGATAACAGCTGTCTGTGTCTTCCAAGAAGCAGGTGAACAGGGAGTGTTTGTTTGTTTGTTTGTTTTTTTTACAATGATAGGGTTTGGTACAGTTTATTGCATAAATAAATAAATAAAAATAGTTTGACTGTTAGGTTCCTGATGTGATCTGTGACTGAGCCAGACTGATACTAGAATATTTTTAGTATTTTGGAAAGAGCAAGACATTACACACACAATCAGTTCTGTAAAATATTGTCCAGCAAATGTACTAATGGCAGGGGTAGGGTAAAATGAGTAGTAGCAGTGCAGGGATGTGTTAGTACATTGGTAGTCCAACAAATGAAGGCAGCCATAGTTGCTGCAGTATGTGCAATAAATTATGATGATATTTCTCCTATTGAGGAGGCAGTTTGCCAAAATCCCATAAAAAGTTCCACCACCACTAGAAATATTAAAAATGCATTGCAAGAACACTGAAGACCAAAATGAGTCTCATTCTGACTTTGGTGATATGATGGAGGAAGGTGTATCAGTTCAACCAAACGCTGCATCTGACAGTGAGAGTAAAAACATCAGTCCTCAAAGCAGCAGCACTGAGGAAGAGGAGGGTGCCACCATATTCCATTGCTGGGACCACTGCTAAGACCACTGTAAGGTTAAGTAGGATGTTGATCCTCAGGGAAATATCCAACTGCCATTTGGAGTCAAGGAAGGAATATTTTGGCTCCCTTGGGGCTTCATTGGAAATGGCTTTAAAGGTTTTTTTTTCTTCATCTAGCTCAACAGGGGTGATAAGGCATATGGATACGTTTGCATACGATTAGTCTAATATGTATGTGGAAATGTATCCTCTGTATTACACTAGAGAATAAAATGTGATGCTCTTGAATGATAACTAGTCAAGAACAGCTTTGGCTTGTTGTAATAAAGCACATGAAGCATAACCACATTGAGTTGTATGTAGAACCATCCCCCGTAAACTGGACCATCCATTTGGTGGGATTAGTCTAATATGTATGTGGAAATTTCTCCTCTGTAATTGCATTAGAAAACTAAAATATGATGCTCTTGGGCAGTGACTAGTCGCAGAATAGGAAACATTGCTTTTTTTCATCCTCAGAGCCCCTCAAATACTTTGGCATGTGCATTAATAGGGCAGATATGCCAAGGTATGACCCCTCCTTCGCCTTTTTGACAGCTCTGTCACAGACTGTGCACATTGCAGTTGTGGGTGAAGGAAAAGTAGTCCCACATCCATGACTGCACACTTTCTCACAAGATGCACCTGAAGCGGCTGCTGGTTTTACTGCTACCTCAACACTAGCACTAGGATCCACTACCATCTGTCTCTACTACTGGTGGGCATCATACTTACACCAGCACAGTCTGTGGCAGGAATTATGATCCTACTCCCAACACTACTATTGCTATCCCCCGTGGTGGACACACTATCTTGAAGCTGCTATAATATTTGCTGATGCTGGGATTTGGATAATTCAGCAGCAGTAGAAACCAATACATCAGCAAACATCACAATGTCATTGTTGCAGCAATGCCATCCCTAGATTCTTCCTCCTCTCTTCCTTGTAGTGATTGATCTATTGATGATGGTGAATGTGACATAAGTACACATGATGTCACCACTGGTGAGGATGGTGAGTGTGACGTAGGTGTAGGTGGTGCTACTGGGGTCACAATCACAGCAACAGGCTCAGGATCTGGCAGAGGCAGCTGCAAATCTGTTGAAAAAAAGCAGTGTTTCCCTCTTCAAAATCAAATGCCAGGCACCTGGAAATGTGGCAGGGGTGGAAACTCTATTTTCTAGGTATATTTACAGGTTAGAACAATATCACTTATTAGTGTCCCTGGGAACTTTGCAAATGAGCTGACCAATATATATTTAACCCTTCAATGTCCCCATGACGTAGTTGATTGGTGATATGCTCCTGCTCCTGCTTGCCGTAACTTCTAGGTGCTGCCATCTGTCTTCAGGAACTTTAACCCTTTAAGGACCGGAAAACTGGGCAGCGCATTTTGCACACTCCTTTTCCTTAAAGGGTTAACATGTTTAAGGCTTAAGTATTTCACTGCTTAACCCGCTTAAGTGCCAGAGAGGTATGCGACCTCTCTGGCTCTCAGGGGTTAAATGCACACACAATCAACCAGGACTGATCCCATGGCACCTCTGGTAAGAATGGGGCCACTCTGGTAGTAATTGGTATCGGTGAGTACTTGAAAAAAGTATCGGTACTCGTACTTGGTCTGAAAAAATTGGTATCGGTGCATCCCTATACATATATATATATATATATTTATATATATAGTTTATATTTATCAATTAACAAAATGAAAGTGAGTGAACAGAAGAAAAATCTAAATCAAATCAATATTTGGTATGACCACCCTTTGCCTTCAAAACAGCATACATTTTTCTAAGTACACTTGCACAAAGTCAGGGATTTTTTAGGCATATAGTCAGGTGTATGATTAAACAATTATATCACACAGGTGCTAATGATCATCAATTTAATATGTAGGCTGAAACACAATCATTAACTGAAACAGAAACAGCTGTGTAGCAGGAATAAAACTGGGTGAGGAACAGCCAAACTCAGCTAACAAGGTGAGGTTGCTGAAGACAGTTTAATGTCAAAAGTCATACATCATGGCAAGACTGAGCACAGCAAAAAGGCATTAGGTAGTTATACTTCAGTCTACAAGCAAGGTCTCTCCCAGGCAGAAATTTCAAGGCAGACAGGGGTTTTCAGATGTGCTGTCCAAGCTCTTATGAAGAAGCACAAAGAAACGGGCAACGCTGAGGACTATAGATCCAGTGGTCAGCCAAGGAAACTTAGTGCAGCAGATGAAAGACACATCATGCATACTTCCTTTCATAATCAGAAGATGTCTAGCAGTGCCATCAGATTAGAATTGGCAGAAAACAGTGGAAACCTGGTACATCCATCTACTGTCCGGAGGGTGCTC
The DNA here is from genome assembly GCA_037306005.1 of Rhinophrynus dorsalis. NCBI lineage: Eukaryota > Metazoa > Chordata > Amphibia > Anura > Rhinophrynidae > Rhinophrynus > Rhinophrynus dorsalis. Next base: position 294,586,376 of record CM074719.1, read on the forward strand.
TGGACTGATGAATCAGCATTTGAAATATTTGACTGTAGCCAAAGGCTGGAGAGTGGTACAAGAATGAGTCTCTGCAGGCAACAGTGAAGCATGGTGGAGGTTCTTTACAAGTTTGGAGTTGCATTTCTGCAAATGGAGTTGGGGATTTGATCAGAATTCATGGTCTCCTCAATGCTGAGAAGTACAGGCAGATATTTATCCATCATGCAATACATCAAGGAGGCATCTGATTGACCCCAAATTTTTTCTGCAGCAGGACAATGACCCCAAACATACAGCCAAAGTCATTAAGAACTATCTTCAGTGTAAAGAAGAACAATGAGTCCCGGAAGTGATGATATGGTCCCCACAGATCTGTCTGGGTTAACTGTGGTTAGTTCTCCAAGATGATTGGAACAACCTACCTGCCGAGTTCCTTAAAGTGATAGTATTGTGACATTTTTATAAAACTGAATATTGAAGTCATTAAAAAACTAAACTAAATGACCCAAATCCTATCTCTCAAACCTTTATGGTTTGAGGGATAATCGCAGGGAAAGTTCCCTCCTCCCTCCCCTTTCCCTGATGTCAGCATCTAGCTGACAGCAGGGGAATCTGGTCCCGGAGAAGCAGAGCCTTATCAGCAGAGCCTTATCAGCAGAGCCGAGATCAACAGACATAAAAAGAGTTACTTCACTGGAACAGTCTACAAAGTGTGCCTGGTTTATGTCTGTCGATCCCAGCTCTGCTGAAGAGCCTCCGAAGGTCCCGGGACCAGATTCCCCTACTGTCAGCTAGACGCTGAAGTCAGGGAAAGGGGAGGGATTGGGGAACTTTCTCTGTGATTACCTCTCAAACCATAAAGGGGTGAGAGATAGGACTTGGGTCATTTAGTTTAGTTTGTTTAACCCTTTGAGTGCCAGAGGGGTACGGAACGCATTGCAAAGCTCTCAAAGGGTTAATGGCTTCAATCTTCAGTTTTATGAAAAGGTCACAATACTATCCCTTTAAAAAACTGTGTGCAAGTATACCTAGAAGAATTGATGTTGTTTTGAAGGCAAAGGGTGGTCACACAAAATATTGTCATGCTGCTGTTCCATCCGCCCCTTCACTAAAGCACTTGGTCCCCTTAAGGCCCATTCCTGTGAATTATTCACAAGGAGTGCCAACATTCTGTGACCATAAATGTGAAGGGTTTTCTGTGCTGTGAGTTTGGAGTATCCCCATGTTCACATGTATTTGGAAGAGGGACATATTTATTGTGGACTTCTATTCATCCTTATGATCTTTGTTATGAGTATGGAACATTTACATCAGTGTATATATATTTGGAAGATGGACATAACTGATATAATTGAAGCTGCATTGGTGGATACATTTATTGCTGGTTCTACTATGGGATATAGCATTAGTGGATACAACAGGGAACTACTTTGGACTGCTACATTAGAAAATATGATAGTAGTGGTTACTATAATTGAGCGATTGTGTCACTTTGTTTCCATCACCCCTATCATATATACTGTTTCCACTTTAGAGCGCTTGCACAGTATTAAGATACGATCTATGTTGAACTCAAGTGATGCTCTCAATGCGGCGCTAGCCAGCAGCCGGCGGCACCGCTGTACGTATGTGTTTTGAGTATCCGTTGCTTAGACACGGATTGGGATGATGTCACCGCACCGTGTAGCGTCGGCCAATGCTAGACATTTGGCGCTTCATTGGCGTTGGACCTCCACGCTGCAGTGATAAGGAATTTATATGTGTGTATTACTGGTCTTTACCCATTTGCCCTGAGGCTAGAGATGCTCTAGCAACCTTGTTGTCATTTTATATGAATCATCATTAAAATGATATGAAGAATAACGGATGAGTGCTGTCCCTCACTGCAACCAGGGTTACCCCAGGCTGAGTACAATTATATATATATATATATATATATATATATATCCCATAAAGTAATAATCTAGCCAAAATACTATGACCTCTAAAGCATCGAAGGGGTCTTCTGTGCTTCACATTGAAATGCTCTGGATCTCCTTTTGGCAACCCGAGGTCTGCAACTGGAGAAAATTGTCCCTAAAACTAATGTTACTCCACAATGTCACAAGAGTGAAAAACTCTTCATTAATAGGAAGCACTATATGAAAACATCACTATTGGGAAGACCAGAACCTGGAATTATTGAGAATATATAATATCAAGTGCTAATACAATTATATAGAGAAAGGATAGAAGAGAAATAGGAATTTTATACCCCTGACAAGAACATATAATACGAAAAAAAACTCTTAGTTCATCAAAAGAGTAAACCAGGAACCCTGCGACCAGACAGTTGATCAAGAAATATAAAATATACCTCTGCTCTAGTGCATGGAGATGTGTGCAGAATACATTGTAGTGCCGCCCAACAGATGTATTACCCCTGATGAGAGTCACCCCCATCCACCACATCACCACCAACAACACCATTTCATAGAAAGTTAATACCAAGAACCTGAAACGGGGCTAAGATAAGTCCACATCTGCAAAGGAATCTAAATAGTTCATGTCAAACCTAGAATCCTCCATGCCCCATATCCTGTGTATATAAAGCATACAATAACCAGTATTAAACGTCAAGATGGATAAATGGACACTATCCACATCATCAAGGAAATACAATGAATATATAAACCCAAAAATATACAATACAAAAGGATAGTAAAAAAATACTAAAAAATACTAAAATAAAAAATAAAAAATAAAATACTGTATAAAAATATAATAATCACTCGGTACCGAGAAACTATAGTGTCCAAGAGTTCCTTAGAAAGAATAGTCTCAACTTTATATCCATATACAGATCGACACAATAGTTACACTCAGAGTTAGATGGTCAATGGATATGTATGTCTTCTGCCTACTTGTTTGACGGCTCCTATTGCCACTTCAGGGTCTCAGGCTAATCGCCTTAAGGAAAATGCCACCTTTATTCTTCAATCAGGGCTGTTTGCAACATACTTTTTCTTATAATTACTGCAATCTATGGAAAATTTGTAACGCCGGCCAGCTTTCATCTCACTTTCCTCCTCTTTACTCCAATTATATGACTCTCTACACTCTTTCAAGGCTATAATTCGAACTTTATGTGTTTCTCTCCATCCAATGTGTCTCGATGCACACCTTCTTCTTCAGGGATGAACCAGGGACTAGCCAACATAACTCACCAACCAGGAAGGTTAATGTAGTGTATGCTTCTGATCCAAAAAAAATGAATGAACAATAACTTAAAATAATAAGAGAAAATAAAATACAGCTGGGATCCTGAAATGGTTTATATGTGTATATATGTCAGTGTGTGAACAATATGTGTTTGTGAAAGTGGAACAGATATACATGATGCTGCTAATCTCCAAAAATGTGATTATGGTAAATAGTTGAATTAAATAAATAAATGTATAACTAGGAAAGCTGCCTGTGGGTACTGAATTAAATGTGTGGTATGAAAATGATTTGTGTGAAGTGATTATAGGATTATGAATGTGGTGGGAATGGGAGATGGTGAATATGATTCTGATAGATAAAAGACAATGATAAAAATAATGTGAAAGTGTGAAAGGTGAACTTAGATGTAGGAAAAAAAGTGATGTAAAGGATAAACTAAAAAAAGAAATCTTGGGCATGCACAATGACCACAATATTGAGGTAAAATAAGAGAAGATGCAGCACTAGAAGCTACAAATATGGAGGTCTACGGAGGGGGAATATCATCGGTGACTTGGATGCGAAGTCCCTGAGCTTCAGTGGCTGTGCAGTAGTGCAGATATTGTAGGGTGTAGGACCAACTGTCTGGTCCAATCCAAAAAGAAAATGCTGAATACAAAAGAGTGTAAACATCCACAACTTGGAGACTCAAATCTTTATTAAAATCCTAACTGAGATACAAACAGTAACTCTCACAGTTAGAAGTGGTGCAATCTATCAAGCACTTAATCATTAGCTGACATGAGCATTGAAAGATGGGAACCATGTCAAACACAGCCCAGGTTTGAAAAAAACAACAATTAGTTGGCAGAACAGATACTCATACGTCATTACACCCACACAGGGTGACATATACCACAATGATGGGCTAAAAAACATAAACAGTTCAAGTGTAAACAAAATTCAAGAAACTCATTGATACAAAACAGAAAGACACATGAAGGTTTCAGTCCTCTGGATGTTAGACTCAGAAGCCCTAGCATTCAAGAGGTTAAAATCCCCATTAATTGTAGAGGGGTAAAGGAACTGGGGAACCTGGAAAGATAAGCCATTGTACTTCTGTTTGTCCTTAATTGATGGACTCTGGGTTTCCTCGCCTCAAGAACTAACTTTATAAGCATTTTATTTCTTGTACCCTTATCTCTTCCCCCCCCACTCTTTTACTCTATATCCCTAATATTTTCTCTTTAAAAAAAAAAAAAGGCCCTGTTCATTTTTATTTGTCCCCTATGTTGTAATTGGCTTGCTCCAGAATTGTTCCACTCTGTATTTATACATAAGGTCCATTTCACAGAGATCACTAGAATATATGACTCAAACCCAATTCTGAATTTAACCCCAAGGGCTTCCTAATCTTAACTTTCCAAATCTAGAACACTAACAGTTTATTAAAAATGTTCTGCAAGTCACCTGCTCTATTCAGGGCTTTAAAGAGATAGTAATATAATTACATTACATATTACATAATATGTAAACAAAATATGTTGTATGGCTTATCCACCAAGTAAAACAAGGGTGTGCACAATGCTGAAAGGTGTTTTATTCAAATAATATATAATATAATATAATAATGGTCAATAAACCATAAATCTCTTTAGGATGGTGCAACAACAGCACCACTGTACAATTTCAGGCCATTGAGATACTGCACCTCAATAAAATTAAAGTTTGAGCTGTAATAACTGTTGAATAAAACACATTTAAGCAGTGTGAGTACCCTTATTTTACTCAGAGGTTAAAACCTACAACAAATATTTTTTACATTTTAAGTATTACTTTAATTCTCTAAGCCAGCAAAACTAGCTGCCTTGATGCTCCTCCATGGTGTGCCTTGCAAACACTGAATCCTTATGCTGATTCACTGTCATTTAAATGCTCACACAATAGTGATTTTTGCAGAAAAAGCCATAAAGGAAGCATGACAAGCATATAACTAAACAACATTCTTACTGTTAAAGTTTATAAAATCACATATTTTAAGCATATTTGTCCACTTTACTGACAAATTCAAAATATTGGCACCATAGTCATAGTATTAGGGACAGTAATACTGTAACGGATGTTATCCGTTACTTGGGCCCTTGTCTGGACCTCAAACGTTTTTTTCAAAGACTATGGCCTTGTGGCCTCATTTGAACTTTGATAGGGGCTTCCACTATTTCTATGTTAAAAGATTTATGTTTAATATATTGTCGAATGTCGTACGTTTTATATATTGTCGAATGTTGTATGTTTAATGTGTTGTATAGTATGGAAAATGTACGGGGGATACATGAACACCGAAGCCGGTGGTTCCCCGGTTCCTTTGTTCGAGGCATCAATGCTGCCGCGAACGCGGGAACCGGAGGCAGTGAGTCGACGCCGGATTGGCCGACGTACGACTCACTGCACACACTGATTAGCCAGGGTTGAAGCCACATATTTCAAACTAGTGTGTATGTGCTTCAACCCCTGGCCTAGTCCCTAGATGTGTATTCCCTCTCATCAACCCTTTGTCTTTGTCTAGACATTAATCAATCATGTTGACCTTAACCTCGTCAGTATTGTGTTCAGTAGCTCATCGGCCATTGGCCCTTTTCCCTTAACTGCCATTGGTCCTTTTGTCACCCTCTGCCATTGGTCCATTGTCTCCAGTTACCACTGGTCTATTGTGCCCTGTGTCACATGCCCATTGTGTCTGATTGGTCCCTGGGCCAAGCTCGTATTAGAATACCATTCCTATTATGGTATTATGTTGTAAATGTTTAAAAGATGTGATGGTTGTTCAATAAAGTGTGTTACATTTGGAGTGAACCAGAGTCCTGGAGTCTGTTTGTTCCCATGGTTAAAGTGGCCACTCTGCCACCCATTCTGACCAGGCTCCTGTAACGTTCGTCCGTCTGCTGCCAGGATCCTGCTACCGAACTTCTTATCCTGTCAGGCGGCAACGTGGACTCTGCCCTGTGGTTCTCCTGCTTAAGCTTCAACCTTCAAGTCGAGCACCGGAGTGCTCGAACAGCTTGGGATACAGCCACTTTGGTTCCTGCTACACTTTTCCTGTTCGACGGTGTTCGAGTGCCGTGACCCCTCCAGTAGCCGCATCCTTCGTGGCAGAGTCTGTCATCCCGAGGTTCAAGCCACTTTGAGTCGACCTCCGGAACGCTGATTTGCTCGACCGGTGCGCTCGACGGCGCCAGTCCGGTATCGAGAAGGAGAGACCCGGGAACGATGGCGGAAGGCGAAGCGGTCCCCTCCCCACCTTCCGTTACATTGGTGACAGCGGTGGGATTTCTCCTTCTTTCATCGGGTGTATCGAATAAGGAATGGCGGCACGCGGATCCGGCAGAGCAGTATTGCCGAATGGGTTTCCTGGACTTTTTGGATCTGATTGATTCAGTTGGACCCGCATGGGGTCTCAGTGACTTCCGCAAGCATCTCGGAGCCGTAGAGCCCGACTGGGAGTTCATTGACTTTTTGGTGAAGGAAAAGTGGAGCATTATTGGGATAGGACCAAGTGATGACCCGGTATACCGGAGGATGGTGAATCTTATGCCACTCCTGGGATACAAGCCATCGGTTGCCAAGATTGATCGACTGATGGATATTGTGCGTTGCCGCTTCATACGTGAACTTTGTGCAGGAAGAGAGGAAGAAGATTGGGGGGGCACTCATCTGAGGAGGATCTCAGTGACACTGAGGACTTGGATGGAGCCGCCCCTGTCCACTCCACGCTGGTGAGTGGGAATTCGTTCCTCACCAGTGCCCCTGTTGCCCTGCCTGATACCCCTTTGCCCCTGGACTGTTTGTTACCCGAGCTGAGGGGTGGGAATTCGTTTCCCCTCAGTGAAGAAGATGCCTCTGCATCAGGGGATGGGATGGACGTCTCCCCTGATAGGCATGATGTTGACCCTTCCCCTGTTTTCCCAGCTGCGGTGGACGAGACGCAGGTCCCCACCAGCAGCAATTGTGTGCCCCAACTGATGGGTGGGAGTGAGCCCATCAGTACCCATGAGCCCCCTGCTGTAGCGTGTGTGAGAGAGCCCACCAGCAGCCCCAAGATGTTGGCCCCTGCGGGGTTGGAAGATGCCCTGGGAGCGGAGCCGTGCATGCTCCCCAGGATCATAAGTGATGCCGCCTTGAGGGATGGGACTGCGGTCTCCCTCAAGGCAGAAGAAGGGCCTGTGTGTAATGGCCTACAGGAGGAGGACCCCAGCGGGCTGGGAGAAAGCAGTGCCGCTGGCCCTCCTGAAGATATGGACTGTGAACTGATGGGTGGGAGTGCGGTCCCCATCAGCCCTTGTGAATCCCCTGCTGTGGTGTGTAGGAGTGAGCACACCACCCCTTGTTTTGCCCTGACGCTGGTGAGTGGGAGCAAGCTCACCAGCAGCCCTAAAGAGATGTTCCCTGGTTTGCTGGAGAATGACCTGGGAGCGGAGCCGTGTGTGCTCCCCAGGGTCATGGAGGCTGCTGCCTTGAGGGATGGGACTGCGGTCTCCCTCAAGGCAGAAAAAGGGACTGTTAATAATGGCCTACAAGAGGAGGACCCCAGCAGGCTGGGAGAAAGCAGTGCTGTTGGTCCTCCTGAAGATATGAACTGTGCACTGATGGGTGGGAATGTGGTCTCCATCAGCCCTTGTGAACTCCCTGCTGTGGTGTGTAGGAGTGAGCACAGCACCCCTTGTTTTGACCTGACGCTGGTGAGTGGGAGCAAGTACACCAGCAGCCCCAAGAAGGCTCTCCCCATCAGTCCCCCTTTGGCCCCTGACTTGGTGAGGGGGACCACAGTCCTCACCAGGGATGTTGCTGGGGCCCCCGAATTCCCTGAGTTCTGCCTGGGGGGTGGGAATGTGTCCCAGAACGTTGCCCCAGCCCAGGAGAGTGGGACGAACATCCTCTCCTGTTTCTCTGGGGCAATGGCCCAACTAAAAGGGGGAGATATGCCCCTCTCCCCACAGTCTGATGCACAGGATCCAGAGACACAATTGGCCCAGGGAGATCCCCCTTATAGAATGGCTTTGGACCCTGAGCCACTGGCCCCAGATCCAGGAACATTGAACCCCAGCTCTGCATGGAGCCTGGCCCAGGGAAGGCCACCCAATTTGATGATGGCCAGGACAACCAGGCACCAATTCCCCTGGCCCAGGATTAAGGACAAAGGGTTTGCTCATTTCTTCCCTGGCCCAGGACAAGGGGCTTGTTACCTATTGCCAGGCCTGGACAAAGGGCTCACGTTTTCCCCTGGTCCAGGACAAAAGGATTGCTTGTTGTTTCCCTGGCCCAGGATGAGGGGCTCCTCATTTAAGACTGGCCTAGGACCAAGGCCTCCGGACTAATGAACTGTCCAGACAAGTGGCTCACAACCTCAATGCTCTCCTACAGCTCCAAGCCGGTTCCTTTGTTTGAGACATCAATGCTGCCGCGAACGAGGGAACTGGAGGCAGTGAGTCGACGCCGGATTGGCCGACGTATGACTCACTGCACACACTGATTGGTCAGGGTTGAAGCCACATATTTCAAACTAGTGTGTACGTGCTTCAACCCCTGGCCTAGTCCCTAGATGTGTATTCCCTCTCATCAACCCTTTGTCTTTGTCTAGACATTCATCAATCATGTTGACCTTAACCTTGTCAGTATTGTGTTCGGTAGCTCATCGGCCATTGGCCCTTTTCCCTTAACTGCCATTGGTCCTTTTGTCACCCTCTGCCCTTGGTCCATTGTCTCCAGTTACCATTGATCTGTTGTGCCCTGTGTCATATGTCCATTGTGTCTGATTGGTCCCTGGGCCAAGCCCGTATTAGAATACCTGGCCCTTCCCATTCCTATTGTGGTATTATGTTGTAACTGTATAAATGATGTGATGGTTGTTCAGTAAAGTGTGTTACATTTGGAGTGAACCAGAGTCCTGGAGTCTGTTTGTTCCCATGGTTAAAGTGGCCACTCTGCCACCCATTCTGACCAGGCTCCTGTAACGTTCGTCCGTCTGCTGCCAGGATCCCGCTACCGAACTTTGTATCCTGTCAGGCGGCAACGTGGACTCTGCCCTGTGGTTCTCCTGCTTAAGCTTCAACCTTCGAGTCGAGCATCGTAGTGCTCGAACGGCTTGGGATACAGCCACTTTGGTTCCTGCTACACTTTTCCTGATCCGGTTCCGTGACCGTTCAACGGTGTTCGAGTGCCGTGACCCCTCCGGTAGCCACATCCTTCGAGGCAGAGTCGGTCATCCCGAGGTTCGACGCCACTTTGAGTCGACCTCCGGATCGCTGATTTGCTCGACCGGTGCACTCAACGGCACCAGTCCGGCGTCAAAAAGGAGAGACCCGGGAACGACGGCGGAAGGCGACGCGGTCCCCTCCCCACCTTCCGTTACAAATACTTTGTTTTATCTTTATTTTATTTTGTAGGCATTAAAAAAACATGAATAACGATATAAGTCTTATCTCTCAAACCTTTATGGTTTGAGAGATATTCACAAGCAAAGTTTCCCCTCCTGCCCCTTTTACCTAGTGTAAGCCATCTCTTCTCACATATGGAATACAGTCCATAGACCAGACAGATAACAGCAGGGGACAATCTTCTTCCTATGAGAACAATGAAAACCCTGCCCCCCTTGACAGGTTTTTCAGCTTTTTCCCTTATCTTAATTGAAGATTGTCCCTCTCTGCAGTCTACCTGAGCACCTCCCTTCTGCTCTGGCTGAGCAGTGTTACATTAGTAAAAGGGGCTGGAGGGGGATAATTTGTCATTGAATTACTCTTGAACTACAACTCTGACAAAATTGAAATAACACTCTCCAAAGTTCAAATACTATGATGATTAATTAGAGCTGAAATATTACTCTCCCTTTAACAACTGAAAAGCCAGACTGAACCTCATTTGTAGTTACCTGGGACAAAACAGGATTTCCTTGAAAAACAGGTAAAATATTTTAATTATATTATAATATTGGTTGCTGTAGAGTGTTATAAACTTGATGTCACTCTGTTCATGGCTTTTGACTCTTTGATTCTAATTATATCAGATTCAAAATTATCCAGTTGTGAAGCAAAATTAAATGTGTTCTCCAGAACAACCACAGGATGTTAAAGGGATAGTAATGTCAGAAAAAAAGTATTAACTATATGGTAGATCCAATTAAAATAGAGTAGTTGCACTTATTCATATCTCTCAAACCGTTATGGTTTGAGAGATATAGGAAAATAAAGTTCTCTGCTCCCTCCCCTTTCTGCTTAACGAGCTGTAAAGCTGTCAGAAGCAGATTCTGGTCGCTTGACCAGACGGGGCTCTTCAGCAGCATCGATATAACAATATCTAAAGATGAATACTTCATCAAAATAGTTTACAATGTGTGCTTACGAACCAGGCACATGTTGTAGACCATTCCGATGAAGTATTTATTTTGAGGTATCGCTATGTCAGTGCTGCTGAAGAGCCAGAGTCTGATGCAGGAAACAGAATCTGCTTCTGACAACTTTACAGCTCATCAAGCAGAAAGGGGAGGGAGCGGAGAACGTTATTTTCCTATATCTCTCAAACCATAACGGTCTGGGAGATATGAAGAAGTGCAAGTACTCTCTTTTAATTGTAATACTTTTTTCTGACATTGCTATCTCTTTAAGAACAATTTATCAGCTTGAACCCTGAAAGTACTCTACTGAGGACAATTAATTTCAATATATTGAAATACTATATTATGGACCATATACTTGGGGTGACAGAAGGTTGCATATGGGCCTTTCATATACCTCATCTACTAAATAATGGAATATCTAAAGGGAGTTCTATCTGAAAAGATGTGGCATGCTTCCCACCAACCCGTAAAAGGGATAGCAAATGGGGCAAAATGAGCACCCATCACCAATTCATGGTGGAAGACCTTGTCAAAGCTAAAAAAATTGTGTTCAATGAGGTACCTAGTGGTATTCAACAGAAAAAAAGACCTAATTGTCAAACTGTAATGAGAAATAGCTCAAATGTAATCAGTAAACGGTAATCAGAAAAATAATCTAATCATAATAGTTATATTGTTAAGTCAGGGATTAAGCACTTAATTGGGCAAAATGCATCTGTTTGAGGATGTCTATATCACAGGGTGTGCAATGGAGGATGTTCCATTAGTATTTCACTTTCCTGACTGAGATGTGATTAACAGTGACTTAGGGTTATGTCTGGCTGTTTCTTACTGCTTCTGATTAACAGCTTTGCTACTACAAAGAGAAAGTATCAATTCTGTCTCTCTCTCTCTCTGAACTGGTAATATGATACATTTGTATCAAATTTATGCATTGCAAGAAATGTATAATTTTTCCATAGTATGGAAAGCCAGAAATAATATTTTGTGTGCATAGCAGCACTCCTGTACTTGTACAGCCAGGCAGACTCAAGGGCACAATTAACTCAGCCCACTGGCCATATTTTACCCATCTCTGGATTTTACATCTTCAATAAAGTTGTGCACCACTGTATTAAGTAATTTTTATTTATTTCCTATGGTTAAGTTGGTTTGACCCAAAATAAAGTTAGACTTGTGCAAAAGACCAGACATTAATCACATCATATCATGCAACATGATATCATGCAAAAACCATGATAAACAAGTAATTTTAATATATGTTGGTTAGAACATAGCCTATAAACCCTTTAATGACGAACACAGTGTGTCACTGTATGGGGTTTCAATTCATGTTTCAAACCTCAAACAAAAGCTAGAGCAGGGTGCCAAAACTAGATATTGTCCCTGGAAATTTGAGACAGATGGCATGTATGGTATTGCATTGTTTATAATATAATCAGTGTATAAAGATACTAACCATTAATATATGACACAGCATATTCATTATCCATGTAAATTAATTCATCAGTTGTTGATGCATAATTTTGAGGGATGGAGCAGCAGTAGAGGACAGAAGGAGGAGTGAATAGTTTACTCATTTTTATATATACATAGACCCTTGGATGATACAGAGGTTTCAATGCTTTGCCTCACAATAGGTTATAGTCTAAATCTAAAAGTCAGAGGATTAGATGTAATGTAAGCAAGTTTTACGTCACTGAGAGGGTGGTAGATAAGTTGAACAGCCTACCAGCAGAAGTGGTAGAAATTAATACAGTGAGTGAATGTAAGCATGCACGGGAAAGGCTTAAGACTATCCTAAGCATAAGACAAGACCAAGGACCACATAAGGTTTGAGGATTTTAGAGTAGGCAAATGGGCAGACAAGAAGGCCCGTATGGTTCTTATCTGCAGTCAGAATTATCTCTAACAGCTTTTCTTCTGACTTGCATTCAGACGGGTTTCCTCCACCAATCAGGAGCAGTGTGCTAAATGTTACATAAAGTCTCTGTATCCTTTTGTTATTCAGCAATGATAATAGTTGGTGATTTATAAATAGATGATAATTTGTGTAGGGTACCCCTCCCTGTAAGTATCACCCAGTGAATGGCTGCGAATAACAATATTACAATCATACAAACATCACTGTTTTCCCTCCTTAGTCATCTTCATAGCAGGAGGTTGATCCTGTGATACATAATCACCCCCTTACTTTATGTAAAGAACTAATGCAAGAATCCCTTAAAAGCAGGTGAAAAATGAGAGCAGTAGTTAATTGACGGACTCCAGCTACTGGAGACTACAACTCTTGTCATCCTCAACTTGCCGTTAGCTGGTTGGGGATGATGGGAGTCATAGACCTGAACAGTTTGAGGTCCAGCAATTGCTTACTTTGGCTCTAAAGGAAGTGTCCTGCTTAAAATCACTAAAGTCATGTTAGTGGACATCCTCAGCAAAAATATGCAAACTAATAATCTCCTCCTCTTGCTTTTAAGGGAAGAGACTACCACAGCCACTATTTATATGGAATAAAAGCAGATAAGTCTGGGAATGCAACAGGAGAGACTTAAAGGCACAACCTTTTCTGCAAACCATTTTGGAGAAAACTCAAAACCACGGACACAAAAGACTGTAGGGTGAACTGATGATCTTCACATTAACAGAAAAATATTTACCAGATCCTGTTATAAAACTCAGCAGTAAGCATAGGTGGCATGATCAGACTGAATAAGCCTCCATGTCTCAAACTGCCCGTTTCCAGTGACATGCAGATAAAACCAGCCTGTACAGGTCTTGATGATGCAGTGGGTTGTTGAGAGAGTAGGCCCGTAAAAAGAGACAGTTGTCACAATGACGGTGAGAGTGAATATGTCTGACTACCAGACTGTATGAGAATTAAATTTATCCATCCTGTCACCGCAAATCTTGGAAACCAGTGACAGAGAAGAAAAAGCAAACACAAAGCTGTACTGCCGTGATAACATTATATCATCCAGGACCATCACCAAAGGGCTATGTGTTCTTGCACAGCAGTTTGCAACTTGATTATTTCTTAGAGACTCCACCTTGTCCACCGAGTATTTCTCATGTGACTGTTATGGAGTTGGAGACACTCTCAGTATGCAAATTGTGGGGATTGCTGAAATATACAACTCCACCCACAGAAAGATATAAACATCCCAAGCTGCTTTGTTTTTTGTTCTTCAGTAACTGGGCTCAGTAGTTTCTAGTATACTGAACAGTAACAAGCACCCTGTACAAGTCCTTTGGCCTTAAACAATGTTGTAAAAAAGGAAGCCGGTTTGTCACCCTGACAGCCTAGCATCCATTGTCCTTACTAGCCAACAAGTGATAGAGAGAGGGTTTCTATGGAGAAACAGGAGGTAAGCCCCTTGTATCTCCTACTGTAAAAATTGTTGTCTAATCGGTTGTGTCCCCTATCAATTTGGTGAATATTTTGTGTTTTGTGTCCTATGATATTTACCTCTGTACTGTATTTTGCTGTGCATTCTGTGTGCACAGGATTCTGAAACCTAGGGTTTAGAACAGGAAGTCCCCTGCAGAGCAGCAACAAAGGAACACTAATTGATAACTGCCGTGAGAACATTTGTGTTCCAAGTACTTTTTTTGGATTGAAAAGGAGGGCACTTGTGATAGTGTCCAGTTCTGATATATTGGTTTGATGCCACAGGTTTATGGTAGATGGTTCTAGGAATTTTCCCATCTTGTCCGAAAGATAAGTGAAGTCCAGGAATTGTATTTTTTTCATATTGTATTTGCACTGTAAACTTTAGTCCTCAATCGTTACTTGTAAAATCTTGAAGCATCTTGTTGAGTTCTGCTTGGTTTGCCTTCCAGATCATTAAAATGTTGTCAATGTATCGGCCATTGTACATGACACTGCCATCACCTTTGTTGTTAATCCACACATTGTGGGCCTCCCAATGGCCCATAAATAAGTTTATTGCTCCCATGGAAGTACCCCTGATCTGGAGGTACCATCTACCTTGGAAGGTAAAAACATTATGTGTTAGCAGATATATTCTGCACATTGAAGAAGAAATTCTCTCTGTATGGTAGGCATATTTGGATCTTGTTTAAGAAAAAAATGCTAAGGCTTCCAATCTTTTTTTATGTTTGATGTTGGTATAGAGAGCCTCTACATCCACTGTTACCCAACAATAATAATCTTGATGATCAATCACTTGTAATTGTTCTAGAACATGCTGAGAGTCCCTAATGTAGCTGGGTAACTTGATGATGTGTTTCTGTAGAAAGAAATCCAGAAAAGCCAATAAATTAGATGTTATGGAGTTAATCCCCGCTATGACAGGTCTGATGGGTGGGTCAACAGTACTTTTATGTATCTTTGGTACATGGTATAGAAATGCTGGATCTGGTTGTTAATTATATATGTACTTAAACTCTGGTTGTCAATTAATGCCATTTTTTAATATTTCCTGTAGAAATTCATATAAAGACTTCCCCAGATAGGAACACAGTGTAAGGGAAGGTAACATGGGGAGGGTTGATCCATACGGTATACTTTTAAAAGGTCACACGCAAAGGATCTTGCGACCACATAATACAGAAACCATGTCGCCATAATAAAAATGGCGACATGAGAATCTCGCACTACATGACAGTGCAAGATTCTCATGTTGCGTACTGAAATTTCGCATCCCAGTCTTGCTGAGCGCTGCCCCGGCTCGATCTAAAATTTGGCTACATCTTCTAGTCCTTGAAAAACAGTATGTTCTCATCACATTTTTCACAGATATAGGTTTTATATCTAGAAGGTCCACTCTAAAGATTTTCAAACTGTTTTATTTTAATAATTCTTGAAACTGGTTTTAGCTCTGTATCAGAAACAAAATGTTACTCTACAAAGTTTCCCTTGTGCTCAATTGGGGACAGGTCTGGGGCAGTACGTCAAAAAACACTAGGGGTATATTTGTCTTCCATACATGATGCCACTCTACATTATTATAATGGGAGCTGGACTGTGGTAGCATTGGGCGATATAGACTTTCACATGTCATTGATTAGCACTCTTCTAGACTGTTGTCTGGCTATGTGATATGACAGACAGGACCAGAACATTTCTATATTCCTGCCTTCGGTATTTGTTGTGCCAGCAGCACTGAAAATGTTCGGTCTGCAAATCGGTACCGTGAAACTCGGTATTAAAGGGATAGTAATACTTCGTTTTAACTTTATTTTATTTTGTAGGCATTAAAAAAACATGAAGAATGATATAAGTCTTATCTCTGAAACCTTTATGGTTTAAGAGATATTCACAAACAAAGTATCCCCCCCCTGTTCAACCAGATCAGAAGGGAGATGCCCAGGTAGACTGCAGAGAGGGACAATCTTCAATTAAGATAAGGGAAAAAGCTGAAAAACTTGTCAAGGGGGGAAGGGCTTTCATTGTTTTCATACAAAGAAAATTGTCCCCTTCTGTTATCTGTCCTGTCATACAACCAGACTCACATCTGAGAAGAGATGTCTTACACTAGGTAAAAGGGGCGGGGAGGGGAACTTTGCTTGTGAATATCTCATAAACCATAAAGGTTTGAGAGATAAGACTTATATCATTCTTCGTGTTTTTTTAATGCCTACAAAATAAAATAAAGTTAAAACGAAGTATTACTATCCCTTTAAAGTCTTCACAGCTAACACCCGGTCTGCTCAGCAGATGACATTTTATACATGATAGAGCACAAATCTATATAAGACAAATACATATAAGACTGGAATGTGACCTTTCAATAGGTGACATGAGAATATCTCACTGTCATGTAGTGCAAGATTCTCATGTTGCCATTTTTATTATGACAACATGGTTACTGTGTGTCACGGTTTTTGATGAACACTCAGAACAGTTTGGTAAGGTTAAAAGAACTTTATTAGAACAAAGTTCAAATACATAGATAGGCTTATGGGCCCACATAACAGAGTAGATATACAGGCAAGTATATACAACGGGTATCAGGCCAGTAATAGAAATATATTTGAGAATAATGACAATCTCTGATAGTGGAGGTCCTGGCTTGGATCAGGACAGGCAGCAGGATATGTAGACAGCAGGCTGACCACAGGACTGGGATGGTAGATGGTCCAGACGAAGGTGACTGGCACAACCCAGAGGAGCAAGGCAACTCTTCTGGCACAACCCAAACGCCTGGGCGGTACAGAACCCAAGGATTGAGGCACCACTGACCCTGGCACCGGATGGCAACAGACCAAGATAACTCTCCCAGAAATAACCCTAGAACTCTAGGGGTGGATCTCAGCACAGAAAGTATAGAGATGTAGGCAACCAGTGTCCCCTCTAACAAGGATGGTACAACACAACACTGGCTCTTGAGCCCGAGGCTCCTGCAGAGAGAATATGCAACACTCTACCTGGAACGTCCAGGTACACAAAGGGACAATTTGTAACGTCCAGATATACTGCAGCTCCCAAAGGGAGTGAGCCCAGTGAGGTAGGAGAGGTGGACACAGAGAGATCAGAGTAACACAGTCAGTGATAGAACACTGTACCAGTACTTCGCTTGTGCACTCCGCCAACGGCAGTATGGAGAGAAGCTATAGCACGAATGCCTAGCTAACTGTCGGCAGAGATATAGCTCCAGGCGGCACAACCGACTAACGTAACAACAACCACCAAGTAACGCGAGAGCAGAACGGAGACCACAAGTGGCATGCTGGAAATGCACGGCACTCTGAGACGAGGCAGCCCACAGAGTAACTGGTAGCCAGGAAAGTCAGACACGGAACGGATACTCAGACCAGCACAGAGTAAACGGAAGCGGGTTCTCAGCCAGATACACTCGGTAATGGAAGCGGGTTCTCAGCCAGACCAAGGTCAGCAACGGAGCGGGTTCTCATCTGGATACAGTCGGTAATGGGAACGGGTCCTCAGCCAGATACGGTCAACAACAGAGTGGGTCCTCAGCCGGATACGGTCAGCAACGAAGTAGTCGAAGAACAGCAAACTTAGGAACGTTGTCAGGCAGGCCAGGTCATACACGGTCAGCAATAACAGAGCAGAATGCAGGGACAAATACACCATGAAAGGGCACCATACCGTGGAAATGACAGGGTATATAAAGGCCATCACTGGGCGGCGACAAAAGGTACTAGCCAATTAGTAAATCATAATGCAAACTAGCATCGCCGCCTGCTGCACAAAGCACGGGCACCGTGATACTGTGTCACGTGGTCGCATGCTTTTTTGCATGCAACCTTTTAAAAGTAAACCGATCCAGACAGGAAGGGTGTGCGTTATGGGTAGAATGAAGGGAAAGGGCATATTAACAGCTGGGACAGGAAGTGGACTGCTGTTCAGGGAAGAGAGGACAAGGTGATGTATCCCTCCCTAGTATGATGTGTTTGTATGGTTGTTTGATTGTGTGTAATGGTGGGGTGGACAGCCCTTGCATGGTTTTCAGAGATCATTAACAAATGTGGTAATGTTATGGGTATTGTTATCCTTGGGTGGAAGCCCTTTGAGAGTTTGTCCCAGACTTAGGCAGTGGGATGGTGATGTTCCCCATTGAGTCTAAAGTGAATGGCCAATGGGTTAATTCCTTGTGAGTCGGTTGTCAGTGACGAGGAATGGTGGAGTCAGCTGTAAGTACTGAAGAGTGGGGGAGTCAGCTGTAAGGCCTGACGAATGTGGGAATCAGATACAGTGCTGAAGAATGTGGTGATTCTAGCATGAGCCTGTGCAGTGTATGCCATGCTTGGCTTCAAGGAATGTGTATTGGCAAGGACTGTTATTGTTATGGTTGGAGAAGGAAAATAATAATAATGTGATTGGAAATAGTTAATTAAAGCTGTGGCTTGTTATCTCCAAAAGATGTGTCTTGGTTTATTTGGATTATACCCTCTCCTTATGACAGGTACGTGAGTATAATGAACTGGGATTATAGGCAATAATTTATAAAAATCTTCAGCAATCTGTATTCTGTATAACTATGGAGTCACCATTGTCTTCTTAATGAATGGTTAGATCTTTTTCATTGGACAATAGTTTGTGTGGTTTTCTCCATTGTAGTTAGGTTGTAATTACGTGTTTTTTATCTTTGATCACCTTGTTATAATCCTCTAGGACTATTTGGTAAAATCTTTCAATATAAGGACCCTTCTATTGTATAGGATACATACATGATTTAGGCTTAAAATGGGTTCTTATACAACTGTACCCAGCACTTTCCTCTTCATATTTGAGATCTTCTAAAATCCCAAGGATTTCCTTGTCTACCTCTGTTGTTGTTTTATTTCTTTTTCTTTGAAGGACCTTTTAAGTGGGAGTTTTCTCACAAATTTGTTGAGATCCATTAAGAAAGTGAAGTCTTCAGGTGGTGCTGTAGGTGCAAATTTGAGTTCTTTGAGGATTATAGAGATTAAGTTGTGTTCTAAATCAACATTGAATAGGTTGTATATACCAAAACTGTTACTATGTGCTTAAGTTTTGTACTTCATTTTGTTTGTTATGCTGTCTTCACTTTCTTCCTCCTCTACAACCTCTTCCCTTTTTATTCTTGTTTTTGCAGGTAAGGTGGTCCAACATGCAAACCTCTCTAGTCCTTTGCCTTCCCCCAAAAAGTTTGTTGGTGGTTGTGATTTAATGATGGATGCTCTGGTGGACCCTGTTGATGAATTAGGGTTTGACTCTTCTGGTTGTCTTATTTTGTTTTTATCTTTAGTTTTGGCACCATGAGTTTCTTTAGTTTTTGGCCTTGCTCACTACAAGGTTTCTTTTTGTTGCATTAGTTCCTCAATTTTTCGAATCTCCTCCTTTAATTGCGCAAATTTGTTTTTGAAGGGAATTTTAGCTCGGTTTGAAAAGGAGCTACTAGTGTTAGACATTTCTCTAATAACTTAATTGTTCGTTTTTTCTTTACAATCTATTTTCCTTGCTTGTTGTTGCTATTTCAAAGTTTATATTGTCTACTGGCAGTGTGATGTCCTCAGTAGCCCCTGTTAAATCTGTTCCCCTCTGGAAAACTATGGTACGTATTATTTTGTGTTGTAGCATAGTCGTCTATATCTCGGTTAAGTTTATTGTATTCTCTGTTTTGTAATTCCTTTTCTATTTTATTGATCTTATCATGTTCCCTTGTATCAAGTTCTTTGAACCTGGGTGTTCCTTCAAACATTTTAATTGAACACTTACTGTATTATTGTTTTCTCCTATATCTTGAATATGTTTTTCCTTGTATATGATTAAATGATTGATAAGTGATAAGAAAAGATTTTCGAGATGGGAAATCCATTCACCAGTGAATTGGGTATCAGGAAAAGTGAATTTTTAATAAAACGTAAACCTCTAGGTATAATACGCCTATCTAGATATTGTTGTAATAGGACACTATGCCACCAATGTCTCATCTCTGAACTAATTAATTGTTTTAATTGTTCTAGTTGGTTGAACAGTTTTGTAAGGGTAGAAGCTTCTTCTGTATTTTTGAATGTGTTGTTCTCATTAATTAACTTTTTAAAATGTTCTTTCCTCTTACGTCTGGATGTGATGGAAATATTTCCGATATTGTAAAAGGAATCAGACAATTGTGCCAGAAGGATACAGTGGTTTAGCATATAT
This sequence comes from Rhinophrynus dorsalis, assembly GCA_037306005.1. Classification (NCBI taxonomy): domain Eukaryota; kingdom Metazoa; phylum Chordata; class Amphibia; order Anura; family Rhinophrynidae; genus Rhinophrynus; species Rhinophrynus dorsalis. Next base: position 294,606,523 of record CM074719.1, read on the forward strand.
GAACTGATTCGTTTGATGGATCTGGTGTCTGAAGATATTGGGGATACTAATGAAGACTATCAGGTAGATATAAGAAATTATACAAAAAGTACCAAAAAAAAGAAGAAAACAGAAAAACACAAAAGAAAATACCAAAAGACCAAAGAGAAATCTTCGCTCACTTTTTATGCTGCACTGTTACATTACAATAGAAAAAAGAAAGTGTTTGATGTAGGCATTTAGTCTTAGGTGGTTTCCATTGGTTCTATAGCATTTATATGTTGATGCCATAGAGTGTTGGTATCACAATCCAGGGCCCACGTCACAGAATACTGTACAAGAAAGAAGATAAGAACAAACAGTGTAACAAACACTTCTAAGCATAGCAATCAGATTCCAGGATAGTGGAATAATTCCCTGTTCCCTCTAGATGTCACCTGTGTCTCAGTACCAAAGGCTTGTACTGCATGTTAGGGGGTCACTCCAGGGGAATGATACGACACTTCCAACTTAAGACTCTTGCATAGGATTTAGTTTATAGATATTAGCCCACATACATGTGGTTCCATTAAGAATAAGGAATACAAGGAACATTGATAATGAACAAGGTCAGAAAAAGGGAGGGGAAGCCCTATATACTATGTAGACATAAGGGTCTACAATGGGGTATAGCCACTCGATATAACAACAAACTTTATTAAAAATAAAAGACACAATAAAAGCTGCAGGTCATAAAATCATTATCAATAAGTAGTAATCACTTAGTTCAATACGTTTCTTGACTCACTCATATGTCACTTTATCAGGAGATGAAAATAAGCAGAGCAGGTGTTCTTACCTTGCTACACAAACTTCTATAATCAAGCCGCTTGGCCCGACCACATGCATTGAGCAGCATTCAAAAGCGTGAGTCATGAAACGAGTTGAGCTAAGTGATTACTACTTATTGATATTGATTTTATGACCTGCAGTTTTTATTATGATTTTTGTATTCATTTGACCCTATAATATTTACTTTTTGGGGGGAGAATGTATTAATGCTTGGTTTTTTACCCATATGGGCTACATTTGTAAGGCATATAACATAGTGGACAACAATTTTTGCAGTAGGAGATACAAGGAGCTCACCTCCTGTTTCTTCATAGTTTCCCATCCTCATGTAGTTCACATCTGGCCACCACTATAAGTCTGATTCTGCCTTTGGAAATGAAGACTTTGGACAAGTCAGACTGTTTGCCCACCTGGATCACTTCCACAACATCTCTAGCTGAAGGACCTTCATATTGAACTAAGCATAGGGAATGGCTTTTAGGTTAGCCACCACTATCCCCAAACCACCACATAGTCCCTTTTGGAAAACAGTTTGTGAGGACAAATCTGAAAGACTTTGTAGGAAAAGAGTCCTGATTTTGTCATTTCTGAGAAATCTGCTACTGTAGGGTGTTGAACATCATACACATACATATCAGGCACTGGGACAGAAAAATGTTGGATTCCTTGAGATTCATTAACCAATCCCCATGTATCCCAAAGTACCCCAAAGTATCAAGTTAAGTCAAATAAACTATATATAGACCCAAAATAACCGACGCACCTTTGTCTTTGTATCACGTTCATTAGAGCTAGAGCACAGGACCCAGGAGCAGAGGCTGGTGTAAAGAGACAGGTAGTTGAGGTGCATCACACACAGGTAGAAGGAATTGGAGGGATTGAAGCACACCTTGCAACACATAATACACCTTTCTACATACCAAATACAAGCATTCAAACACACACATACACACACACACATAGCCCACATATTTTTTTTGTAGTAAAACACATACATTTTACCTTTCTTTTGACAGTATGAGTCTGTGAGTGCAAGTGAGTGACAGAGAGTGAGTGTGTGTGTGTGAGGGCCTGAGTGAGTACCTGTGTGTGAGTGGATGAGTGAAATGGAGAGGGAGGAGGATAGGAGAGAGGGATGGAGAGTGTAGGAGGAGAGGAGGAAGAGGAGCAGGTGGGCATCCCCGGTCAGGGTAGGGGAGGGAGAAGAAGAGCCCTGGGGAGGAGGGGGAGCCAAAGTAGAAGAGGCACACAGAGTGCAGGAAAAGAGCTGGAAGTGGGACGAGGCATACGGCACCACACACAGCCAGGGCCATCGCAGGCAGGGCCTGAGAGCCAAGGCTTTCAAAGAACCTCTGGGGGTGAGGAGGAGGACAGGGCGCGAGACCCCAAGTTCTCTGAGGAGGAGAACCTTGTCCTGGTTGAGGCAGTTATTGCCAGGGAGAGTCTCCTGTTCCCCAAGGGGAAGGTCATCGGCATGGGGGCCAAACAAGAGGCTGCATGGAAGTGAATGCAATTTCCATCTGAAGCCGGTCGCTGGAATCTATTAAAAAAGGTGGACTGACTGCAAGGCCAAGGTGAAGAGGAAAATGGGACAGGGGGTGGTCTGCCCCTGTGAGTTGGAGGAGGCTGTGCGCAGGACAATATCTTCAATATCGGTGCAGGGTATCCCTGGATGGAGTGACACCTGGGATGAAAGGAGCCTCCAGTCCACCGGTAAGTGCACACACATCACACAAATGTTGACACCTTCAGACAGAGGCCAACACAGTGACACCTAAATACATGGACAGCATTCCACACCAAAATTCAGCAACACAGCTTGGAGGGACGTCAAACAAGGACAGAATAATTGACAAATCCAGACTGATTGGAAATGGTCAAGTCCCTGTTGATCCCCCTTTATGCTTCCTACACCAACATCATGCACAGCACATAAACAATGCACACCGTCATGTGTCAGTCAACCCCTTGATAAGTAATGCATTGTTTGACAATACATTGGCTAGTCCCCTGGCACCGAAAGGATACCAGAGAATAGCAAGGAGGGGAATTGGTGTGTTTCCTATTGTATTGTTAATGCATGTCAGGGCTAGGCATTGTACATGTAGGTAGTTAGTCCAGGTGGAATAGCCAAGGTTCAGCTTTCTGCATAATATGTAGCCTGCAGAGTGTTGATGGCCAGGGGGCATTCACCACCATCACCACTCTGCAGGACATATGTGATTAACAAGGCTCAAGCATGACAGGGGAACATCCACTAGGGTGTCATAAAGAGGTGACAATGTGTATATGACAACTGCAGTGTCATCACACCTGCAATCCCTGTGTTATTCTGTGGAGCAAATGCACTGTGATCTAAACAACTCGTGAAATACCAGTGCTTAGGCTCCATAGGATAACATAGGAAAAGGTAGAAGTAACCATGCATGTTTGCTGTGTGTTAGGATTTTAGCTGTCCTGGGGTGTGTTCGTGTGTCCTCCAGCTGATTGGGTTGTTGGATTCCACAGATTGTTGGATGGTTGTGCTTGGTGTCTCTGTTACTGTTGCTGACATCATTAGTTGGACTCTGCAGTCATTGGTCATCACTGGTGCATTGCTGTGTTTAGAGGTCCTAGTGTGTTTACTGTTGAGGCCTAGGCGTAGGACATGCAATGGGTTTGTGTCACTCAAGGTGTGATGCTTCAGTTTTGGTAACCACATGTATCCTGATGAATGGGGATAGCAAGGAGGTATATGCCTTGCCATCCTCACTGCTCAGGGTACACATGATGACCACATCTACATCACTGTAAATTAGTAGAATCAATGTATGTGATCATGTCAAGCTCAGCAATGTGTGTCAGGATGGTAACCAATGCATCGCAAAGCAATGCAATCGACACCACCCTCCAGGGCACTGCCACCACCACAGCAGCAGCAGCAACAGTGGGCACACTGTTTCCACTTCTTCCTAACATCTGTGTCCATGTATGTTTCCTATTCAAGATGTTTTTTGTTTGGCAGAGTTGTCTCCAATGCATTGTAAAGCTATGCAGTGAATACAACTCATGCACGATGGATGGCGTTCCAAGCTTTTACAGCAGGGGTGAGCACACACATCGCATACAGAAACATTTGTACAAGTTCAACTCACAGACCACATATGAAAGCCAAACAACATCAGAGTGTTGTTCCATGATCTGAGTTGAACTTGAACAACATGAACACAATTAAGGGGATAGTAATGCTTAGAATGTTTGAACAAATATGTTTCAGGGTTCATCTGCCTGAGTAGAACAAGGGAACTCCCACTGCTGAAGGGTGTTTCATTCACAGGTTATTTCAGCTCACAGTTGATTTTTAAATATGAAAATCACAGTGGCCTGAGACTGCCAAGTGGCGCTGTTGCTACATCATCCTATGGAGATTCATGGTGCTGGGACCAGAGCTGTCCATGGGATGGTGTAGCAACAGTGTCACTGTACAATTTCTGGCTACTGTGATATTTGATCAATAAAATACAACTTTGAGCTGAATGAAACACCTTTCAGCAGTGGGAGTTCCCTTGTTTTACTCAGGGGGATGAACCCTACTTCACAGATTTCTAAAACATATTCAGTATTACTATCCCTTTCAAACCATGACAAGGGAGTGGTGATCAATGACACAAGATAGTCATATGTGTAATTGACATGGACACTTACAGGTGATCCTCATGGATGTGGATTCAATGTGTCACCGGAAAAAACATTTGGACCATGAGGGGTCATGCCATGGATGTCTGCAGAGAGTGAAAACAGGATTGGAAGGTGCACTATGAACACAACAGACATGCTATTGCTAACCCATCATCATACCCTGGAGTGCCAGAGGTGTACACAAAACATTGCTCAGCAATGCTTTGGAGACCTTACTGGCACTCCACGGGTAAAGCAGTGGCATAACAATAGGGGTCGCACCTGCGACCGGGCCCGTCACTCTCAGGGGCCCGGCCACCCCCTGCGACCTCCTTGCAACGTGCCCGCAGAACAGCTGATCTCCCATTGGCCGGCGCTTTAATAATGCAGAGCGCTGGGAGATGACATAATCTCCCAGCGCTCTGCATTACTAACAACCGTGCGGGAGTTTGTGTTCCAGAGATCTGTGCCTCATTCGGCATGTCACACACCGCTAGACCACCAGGGACTCAAGGTAGGAGGACGGGGGGAGGTCAGTAGGGACAATGTGTAGATGGGGGCATTGTGGAGATTGGGGGCAAATGTGGAGAATGAGGGGCAGTGTGATGGGGGCATTTTTGAAGGGGCAATGTGGAGATTGAGGGGTAGTGTGGAAGGGGCATTATGGAGAATAAGGGGCATTGTAGAGAATGAGGGGCATTGTGATGGGGGCAATGTGGAGGGGGCATTGTGGAGATTGAGGGGAAATGTAGAGGTGACCAATGTGGTTGAGGGGGGCCAATGAGGTCAGAGGGGGGCCCAGGGCAATTCTTGCACCAGGGCCCCGTGGCTTCTAGTTACGCCTCTGGGGTAAAGCTTGGTTATGTGACACGGCGTGAACAATCCATTGCTTGTCAAGGTGTTGTGCAGCCATCATGACCTTATGGGGTTTGTATCACGGGTATGGCAAGCAGACATATGTATATGTGAGAGGGCACACACATCAGTGTGTAAACCAAGACCCATGAAACAGAGGAGCTATTTCATGCATCTCGATCTACATACTGATGAGGTGTGTGCTCAGGGTCCACGTCACACACATATATATGTCTGCTTGCCATCCCCTTGATGGATACCTCACATGGTCCTGATGCCTAGACAAGACATTGACAAGCAATGGAGTGGCATATTCACTGTGCTACACACACATATGAACAAGTCAGCATGGCAGGCCTTCAGCTGGAGCATGAACAGTTGCAGCAGGTGACAGCTGTTGGACAGAGGTGCTTGTGGGAGGATGGTGAGCCCTAGCCCTCTCACACATTCTCCTCCACTGTCTTCTTAGGTACAAACATGTGTACATACTGGTGTTGGTCCGTCTCTCTGTCAGTGTCTCTCTCGCACTACTTCTGAGGAGGGTGGGCTGTCACTTTTAAACAGAAGTAAGTTGGTGTTCGTGTGGTCATAATGGACTAATGGTAAGGTATGTGTTATCCAGGTAATTGTTTTCTGGTGTGTCTGTGGTTAATGGTGTGGTTATGTGTAATTGGTATGCACCTGTCAGGTGTGTGTTTTGTCTCCATGGACTGCTGAGGTTACATAGGTGAGCTTGGTTTGTTCTTGGAGTGACAGGTGTGCATGTTGTGTTGTGGGTTAACCCCTGTTGTTTGAGGGTGTGTTGGGATGACTTATGTTCTGCTGCTTTGTGTCCCCCCTGTCCCCATGCAGTTGCTGGATTCTTGTTTGTCTGTGTTTATATGGTGTAGGCCAGTGGTTCACAACCAGGGTGTCATGTCATGTTGGTGCCCCATGTGCACCAGCTCAGTGTGCGTCACCTTTCCCATGTTTCTATGTTCTGCATTAGTGATTGGTAATATTAATTTTACACATTTTTTGGGGAAATGTTTGTATGGTACATATGATGCACTATATTCTCCTCATTGCCATTGACACAGTGGACCTGATGTTGGGCATATGTTATTTTTATTTGGGAATTCCCTTGTGCCCTCAAGGGGTGCCCTGGAAAATCAGGATTGCATGTTAGGGGTGTCTTGGATGGAGGGATTGTGAACCACTTGTCTAGGCTTTGTTGTTTTATTTGCTAGGCATTGCAGGGGTTAATATCTGACCTCTGTATGCTTGGGTTATGTCCTTGAATGACCTGCTTTTCTGTTCAGTTTTCCTCGACGGTGGTTTTCTACTCTGAGTTGTGTGATTTCGCCAAAAAAATGGGTGTTAGATTTCTGGAGGAAAATGTTGCAATTTAACTCGCGTTAGCCCTAACTCCAACATTTGAATGGCTCTGAGCTTAGCTTTTACATTGTCCTCAATGGGCGATATTTTGATATTTTACTTGTGGGGACATTTGCATTGCATACTTGAGTTAAAAAACCACCGTCATCAGTTTTTTCTGCCGACGCCAACATTTGGATCGAGCCCTAAAATATCTGCATCAATTTGACTAATCAATAATGTTTTGGGGGTGATTTTTGAGGAACATTCTAATATGAAGTACAATCACCATTATCTAAATATATTCTGATATATCTTAGCAACCCCAACTATACTTATTTTTTTAACCAGAAAGGTATTCCAAAAGGTATTCAATGGATTGGGCTGCAATGCATTAGATACCTCTTCAGCACTCAAAGGGTTACAAATTAGATAGCAGCAGAGCATTGTCTTTCCTTTTTTAATTATCTCCCTACTTGATTAAAATACAAACTGGGTAAAATATGTATGTTTTTAATATATACCAATGAATATTGTAGGGTGCACTGGATTTACATTGTGCTTCTTGATACACAGAAGTCCTCTACTCCTGTCTACAGCCTTTTGAGTGCCAGAGAGGTGCACAACACATTGGCTCCGTAGAATAGCAAAGGACTTGGAGCAGCATTTTTTGCACAATTTTCTTGCTCCATTTTTTGCTCTTTTTTCTTACTCCATTTTTGCTGTGTTTTTTGCTGTGTTTTCTTGCAGTAAGATCTCAAATCTTAATACATTGGCTCCATAGAAAGTATTCCCGGGAGGCAAGGCTTTACACAGGAGAATCATGTCTGGGCTGGGGGTAGGTAGAACAAAGATGGGGATTGGTGGCTGTGGGGAGCGGGTGTGGATGGGAGGTGGGGGGAAGAAAGAATATTTAAGGGATATGGTGAATAAGGCAATTTCCTTTTGGACAACAGAACATCAGGAAACAGCATCCAACACGCCCTCCTGTATAATTTGATAGGGGTTGTTATGCAGTTGTTCTTTTCATTGGATTATGCCTATTGTAACATTAGTTACTAATTGATGGTTGGGGAAATCTGTAGACATTGGCTCCATAGAATAGCATAGAACTTGGAGCACCATATTTTGCACCATTTTCATACTCCATTCTTTGCTGTTTTCTTGCTCGTTTTTTTGTTCCATTTTCATGCTCTGTTTTTTTGCTCCATTTTCTTGCAAAAAGATCTCAAAAGTTAGAGAAATCTTAATGTACCTGAGATATTATCGTATTTGATTAGTAATACTATCATGGAGTTGGCTATAGGATGACGAACCCTGCAAGAAGCTGATTGGCTGGGAGGTGCATAAGCACTTCCCAGCCAATTGGAGGCTGCAAATTTATTTTGGACCGAGACTAGCACATAAAAGCCAGTCTCTGTTCAAAATCCCAGCAGTCTGACTCGGGTAATGGCCTGAGAGGTGGCAAGGGAGGTCAGCTCAGGTCAAAATGCCTTCTGCCGCCAGCAGAGATGGCGGTGGAGGCAAGATGGGGTGAGCAGTTGGACAAATACAATATTAAGGAGCAATTTTGAAAACATTTTATTTTATATTTACAGCGGACATTACAATGCCACCCATATTAACCATTTGAGCACAGGTGGGCTACCCCTCTGGCACTCAAAGGGTTAAAAGTTGCATCTAATTTTGGGCAAACGTTTGTTATTGTACACTGCATTCAACCTCATTCAGTCAATCATTTACTGATGATCCCTGTGGATAGGAAAGATGCTGAACGAGTCTAACCTTTACAGGCTTCTTCATGGGGACTACTCCCAATGAAGATATGATCAGTCCTTCAATGGATGTTTGGGAAGAAGGGACTGTGTATCTGCAACTGTCTCTTTATCTATGTTATCTTACACAAACTGTGCATATGTATATACTGATTTCAAATTCCTTAACCTGCTCTTCTAAGCAACACACCTCTCAACTGGGATAACAAAAGCATGAACAAAACTATATAAGAACTGTGCCCTATTCCTATCTGGGTAACCCTATAAAATCTCAGCAACAAGGTAAATTACTTCTTCTACGCTAACAACCACCTATTATCTCCCTCCCCCTCCCCCTAAATTCCCTTACCTGAAGCATTACTTTCTTTCCATATGAGGGAGGGCCAACCCACTTCAGCTATTATCTCAAGGAACTCCCATTCCCTCATGCAGAAGGGAAGAAGAAGGTAAGGACTTGTAGCCTTACTATGGCCTCTGGCTCAGTGTTGAGCCATCAGCCAACTTTTCTCTCTCTTTCTTCATCAAAAAACCCTTTTTCCCACTGCAGCAGCTGGTGATACATATGACTGGACTCTTGTCATATCCTTACTTTGGTGGAGTGTTTGGTCTCTCATTTTCCTTTGTGGGTATCAGTTTTCCATTGATGTTCTTTCCCCACACATTCGGTGCTTTGCATCCATTTTTCTCACACCATTTGGTGCATTACAGCCATTCACTCTTGTCTTCTTCTCTGCAATGTCAACCGAAACAGAACTTTTACAACTGCATGTGCAGTCCTCTCTTGCAAAGTATTTATACCATTGAGCCTAGTCCCTTGTTCATGCAAGAGTCCAGTTTGGCATTCCTGTGCACTCCTGTCTGTTCGAGTTTCAATTTTCAGGTGTACCAGATCTTCAGTTATCCTCAATCACGAGTTCACAGCTCTACAGCATTATGTGGCTCAAGACTGACAAGTTAGGGACCAATAATGTCCTCGTGAAGTTAGGGGCTTTGGGCAAACTAAATTGGTGCATTCCTGAAGAAAATCAGCTGCACAACAGGGGACAACTGAAAATTCCCATCAATTTAAATAAGGATTTTAATCCCTTGAAATATATGTATTGGAGACCTCTCTAAAATGTAAAGGGTTATAATTTCCACTTATGTTAATGGGAATTTGGAGTGGTTGAGTCCTACGTGTAATTGAACATAGTAAAGAAAATAAACTGCATGTGCAAATAGGGATCCCTACACTAGTGACCCATGGATGTATTGATATGGGGCACTTAACCCTATATCAATACATCCAAGGTAGCAAAAACATGAGTGAAACAAAAATAAAAAATAACCATTTCAGTGCCAGTGGGGTATGCAACACATTTCAGAGCATTGCATACCCCTCTGACACTCAAAGGATTAAACCCCCTAAATCTAATGCCATCCCATGGCCCATTCCAGACAACATTAACATTAAACACTTACCTTGAATTCTGAGGTCTAGCAGGGTCTTCTGCAACCTGGTCTTCGACTTAAATTATTCTTCACTAAGCTTCTTTCTTCTTTTTCATTTTCTTTCCTCTTCTTCTTTCTTCTTCTTTAAAGTTGTGTGCCTATAAAACAAAAGTAATCTAATGCCACAGTAAAGTCTCTCCTCCATCGCCTGCAGAACAAAAAAAAAATCCCCACTGCCATACCTTTGGGGCCATTGCCCAAGCTTAAATTAGGTAAATTAGGGAAATTTGAACAGGCACTGGCTTTTATATGGCTAGTCTCTAAAAAAATATGTTTCCACACTTGGATTGGATGTGGGGGTATGCATGACATGGAGCGGTCACAAATGCAAATTTCACATTCCCTCCAGCTATTCAATGATTGGCTAACTGGAGGGATGACTAAAGTCATTGGTCAAATTTCCATCAGTTTGGCTGGGGGCAATGGCCTGAAAGGTACATAAGTGTTTTTTTGTTTGCTCTGCTGGCTGCTGAGGTGGAGAGACTTTACTGGGGCATTGGATTTACTGATTACTCTTGTTTTATAGGGGCACAAGAAACCTTAAAGAAGAAGAAAGAAGAAGAGGAAAGAAGAAGAAAAAGAAGAATGAAGCTTAGAGAAGACAAATTAAAGGGGAACACCAGGGTGTAGTAGACAACGCTGGACCTCAGACTTCCAGGTAATTGTTACAGATATCGGGTATGGATCATGGGATAGTGTTAGGACTAGTATTTTCAAACTTTATTGTTAATGTTAGGTATATGTAGGGCCAGGGGTAGAGTTAGTGTTTGGGAGAGTGGGAGAGGGTGACTCTTGTTAGCTCACTCTCAATGTTTTTTACTGTGTCACTCATTGAGTATTAGCTAGTTTCCTTTAATGTTTCCATTATTCACGCTATTTAGCGTGTGTTGTAGGAACAAGAAAGCTATAATGAATGTTGAGCCACAAGTCATGTTCTGGCTTCCAGCGCTCATTGTGTGGTTCGTGTTGGTAGGGCAACTGAATTCCGATGGTACAACACTGTGTGAACCAGCCGGAACCGATTTTGGGCCGGATTCTATTTCAGGTGCTAATTATATCTCTGCTTTTATGTCCAGATTTCCCCATAGACTTCAACAGGAACATTTTTGATAAAACTGGAGGTAACATTTATCTTTTGCAATAGAATACAGCCTTTTGGCCCTACCGTTTGTTTTACTGGCTCTAATTGAATCGAGCCCTAAAACTGGAGCCCTTCACATTCCAAAAGATGCAGAAGATCAGAAAGAACAAATCTAAAGGTTTTTTTTAGTTGGTAAACACAGAATCTGCCTCTTCCGGTGCTCATGATATAGTAAAATGTGGTAAATATTTTGTAATATATTCCTAAAATGTCAATAAATACATTTTTCCAATGATGTGAAATTTTTCTGAATTTTGGATGAGTGGCTAAGTTGGTTAACTAGGTGTCTCTAAAACCACTTACTGCCTGTTAAGCTTTGAAAACCTGGTTCAATTCCCAATGTCAGCTCCTTAGGCAAGTCACTTTATCTCCCTGTGCCTCAGGAAACTAAAACTTAAAATGAAGCTCTACAGGGCAAGGAATTACTGTGTCTGTAATCATCTGTGTGCACACATTGGTAGCACTATAGAATATTTTATTTGCACTGTTCTACATAAGTTAATAACTGACAGAAGCAGAAGATCAATGGACATTTGTATAATAAAAAAGTGGGGAAATTGTGGGACAAACATTTCCATTGGGTAAAATAACCTTTTTAACCCTTGAATGCTAGGCATCACTCTGCATATCCCCCAAAGTAGTTAGGCCTGTATCCAGTAAGCTGAAAAGAATCAGTTCTGGAGCAAACCAACTGCACCACAGGAGAGAAAAAAAATTAAATGGTCCTTTTAACCACTTGAATTACAGATTTTGAATGGGATTTTTCAAACCCCTCCCTTTTTGGTACAGTTGGTTTGCATCAAAATCGCAACTCTATATTCTATAGACCAGGGCTTATAATTTGAAGTCCTTTGCTACTAGCCAGACCTGAAAAGTTACTCACCACTGCAAGCCAAAACATACCCACCAGGGCTGAATTTCTACTCGCCAGGGCTAAATTTTCACTCGCCTAGTGGCGAGTGGAAATTTTGATCCCTGCTATAGACTAAGGCCACAATTGCACCAGAAAGGACAAATAAAATGTCAGATTGGTTTAAAAGGTTGTTTTAACAACTTGAATACTAGCGAGATCTCCAACGCATTGCTGTGCAATGCATTGGAGACATCTCTAGCATTCAAGGGGTTAAAATGACCATTTAGGCAATCTTTATTTCTTCCCCATGATACAGTTGGTTTGACCTAGAATGGCACCTCTTATTTTTTATGAATAAATCCCTTAATATAATACCTGTGCTGCTTCCCCAACAACCCTGGATCACATTCTTTGAAATCCCTTTTCACAAATGTAATGAGTTTCTCATTTGTGCTGTTTGCCTAATTGTTTTTCGCGGTATCAGCAGCTTGAGCTGCCTGCCATTAAACTCTGCCATCCACGCTGAGGCAATGTAATTTAAAGCTATGGTTAAATTATGACTTCTCTGAACCGGTTGTGGCACTGACGCATAACCCTAATTAAACGATCACATCCATTCTGGAGGTGCGCTCTTCTCCCCTCAAACGTTAATTACAACATAAGAGTCTTTAATGGCCTGCCTCACCTCCAGCTCCTCCAAAGAAAGGTCATGCGATTAATTTTTGTCATTAATCTTTTCCCAATGTGGACACTCGGCTGTCACTGCAGCCTATTAACCCTCTATACCACCCCTCCTCTTCCTGTCCTTCTAAGTCTTCCCCTCCCTTTCTGTTACTGAAGAAAATGAAAATATTTAAGAATCGTTTTGTCGTGTTATAAGCATCTGGACAGGTCGGGCACATCAGGGGCACTCAGGATTAGTGCACAATAATGGAGAGGAATTGCTTTCCAATCTTTTCAACAATCCCTCCTGGTCTTCAGACTTCATAAAAAGAAAGCTGTTGTTTGCTGAATGAGCCCTTTGCATCTAAAACAACCATTACTGGGATCTAATAGCAGACACAGAGGAATTTTAGGTGACAAGTTCTAATGCTGGACAGCTTGCAAAGGGAAAGCTAGAGCACATAAGGTAATGAAGTACAGTGGCACGGGATGAAGCACTGAACAGGATGAGACCAAGATAAGCTAATATAAGAAAACACATTGAGGCATCACAAGTCTGACATACATACCTACAGTAAACTCATTTTTTAGGATGCATACCAAGAACAGTTGAGCACAACTCAGTAACCAGCAAAAAGGAAACAATAGGTAAAAATATGCAACAAGACGGCCATGGCAAAAATAAAATTACACTTGATATTTTGTATATAACGAAGACCATACTATAACAAACCTGCAATTTGAAGTAACCTTAAATTTCAGTGAGAGGGAAAAGGCAACATAAAATAAAAGGTATGGGGAGTTGGGGGTGACCACTTCATAGCAGGTTAGGAAATTTTTTCTACCGTCACCTCCTTTACAGTTGTATAAATGCAAGCACACAACCTTCAGTAGCAAGGACATCAGGAACATCACGTCCTCATCACAGTACTCAGCCTAATAATTAATAACCATTAGGAACAATAAGGCTAATGCCGGCCACGGCCAGACTCAATGTGCAGCTTTTCTACTTTAATGAAAACAATGATTTGACTTTGAAGAAAGTGACTTTTTTAAGTGAAAGCTAGATCTACACTCCCCCACACTCATTCACCCCCTCCCCCTCTTCTCTTTTTTTTCTTTTCTTTTAATACTCTGCGTTCTATCATGCAAATCCCCTTTCAAATTATGAGCGTATTAGAGCCATCAGCAGTAATGTCACCGACACAAAATGAGAACTGGGACTTAAGCACCTAACGAACAATGAAATGTGTGAGCCCTGGGACAGGACAATTAAGCACTGGGCTTAGCCAGCGATGGAAATTTATTGCCATCAAATCCATATTTCTATTTTCCCCCTGAACAGTAACCTATTTGAATATGATTAAAGGTTTTCATTAGAAGCACGAGCAAGGCCCACATCTCTCTGTTCTCTGTTAGATCACAAACACATAGTTTGAAATATCATTTTGTGTGGGCAGCCTATGGGACGTCCTGTTACTGTTAGAGATATGAATACGCTTAATATTACCAGCTCTCACCTCTCTCCAGGATTGTGACTGCAGTTCTGTCTGTATATAAAGTACTGCACAAATAGTACTGATCAGTCATTTAGAGAATTCTAATAGTACCAGAGATCAAGGGGACCCAAACCCACAAATCACACAAAAGATAATTAGTTCATTGCATTAGGCAAAGAGAGCACTTTTATGGTATGCTTGATACATGTACAAGTCTATTGGTCATATTCTTATTTTAGAAGCGGTTCATCAATTTGCCCTATTCACCAACTTAGAGTTATTTTTGGCAGATGTCTCTGTGTTTTATTTTAACAGATGCATTTTGATATTTAGTAAAAAGTCTTTTCCATGAAAATATATGCATGAGGAGATGAATATGCTTCCAGTCAATTGAGGAAAAACAAGACATACAGAAGGAATTTTTTTTTCATCAAACATGCTAAGGTATTGAAAAGAAGGACTTTTTTTTAACCCTTTGAGTGCCAGAGAGGTACGCAACGCATTGCTTTGCAATGCGTTCTGTACCCCACTGGTACTCAAAGGGTTAATAGTGAACACTGATACAGATGTCTCCATTTCCCGCAGTGGTCTCTCTTGTGGTGCTTTCCTTCCATTATGGCCTTCTTAAGACAGATGCCCTACAGAAAATTTAAATGCATACCTCTTTCCTGAATTATATTATGTGTGCTAAAATCTGTGATATGACAAAATGTGCTATTTTAGGTGAAAAGGGATGTTTTTATTTTTACTATTGTATTGCAGTTTCTAAATTGAAGACAATCTGTGTATATTTCACCAAAGTTTGCAGTAATTCCTATCATAAAACAAGCTAAATATAGTCTAAAATGACTGGACGATGGCAGGTGCTGTGGTGTGCCACATGCTAAGTTATGCACTGAGACACTCTTCTAACTTCAGCTCATGTTGACAGAGTTCTCTGCAAAAAAATTGTGAAAATCCAGAATTCATTTCGTAAAACTTTTTTTTCAACTGAAAGTGGCCACAGAGGACATTTGTAGAAGAAACCTTTGTGCAGGGGTTGGCTACATGATTCCGCCTAGTCTCAGCCTATGATTGGCTGATAAAGATAGCCATTTATTGACTGACTTTCTGCCAATAAGCAAAGCTGAGAATGAATATGTCAGCTGTGGGGGGAGACCACTATAAAGGCTCTTTCACACAGGCTACTTTGTAGTGCATCATTTTTGTAGCATATTTTTTAGCTACAGTGTAGCAGGGTTTTCCCAGCATCCCATCCCATTCTCTCAGTACAAACAGAAACAAAAAAATGCATTGAAAACAAAGCTACCTGTATCAGATTTGTGAGTCTAATGTGATTTCATGTTAATTTCATTGAAATCAATACTTTAGATTTGTAGCTGCATCATCTCACCATCCAAGGAAAGTTGCAGCATGCTGTCCCTCTCTACAATCACAGCACATGTTGCTTATGCAAAATGCCCCATAGGAAACAACTATTCTCAACTCAAGGTTTTTTTTTTTTTTCACTATTTTTTGTTAAACAGATTAAATAAGTGACTTTTCTTAACATTGGGAATATTACTATTTCTGTGATGTTACATCATACATTATGGAGAACAGACATTACTTCTCACAGAGTTTTTCATGTGATGTGACAGTTCATCTGATCAGCCAGTCATTTTGAAGCAATTACTTGTTTTTATCTCTGGCTTTTACGTTCATAAAACAAAGTTGTCTATTCTTCTTCTAAGAATGCAAAATATTCCAGTTCACAGTTTAGTAAATTACATATATATATATATATATATATATATATATATATATGTTTATTTAGGTGCAAATTCAGACAAAGGTCCCTTTACACAGCTTAGTAAACATCCACCAAATAGTTTACTACAAGTTCATACTCAGTATCATTATACAATGCAAATGGTTAATCATATATATATATGTATGTGTGCCTAATAAATAAAGGATCTATGCACTCAAAAATACATTTAACATGTTTCTATTTAACACATCACCAACTGCGAAAGCATTTATTTCCTCTACAAGAATGCAGATAATTTATTCATCATATCTACAAAAGGAACCTTCCGTCCAACTTATAGTAACAGCTTTTGTGCAGATAATATCACAAATAATAGTTGCACTACCTACAGTCTAACATTGTACAAACTGATAAAGGATATGAGAAATCTGTAACACAGATTTTTTCTTCATAGTGGTTCAGTGTGCTCCCCAAGTATTGTATGATATCATGAAAGCAGTTGCACACTAGACTTGTGCCAACAACCTTTTTTAAACTTTAAACAAATTTCATGTGGAGGAAAAGAAGAAGTTAAACAATAAATAATAAATTCTATTCTAGTTCATCTTTCTCCTGTTCCCCCCCTCCTCCCCCTACGGAGGCATCCAGGCTCCTAACGAAACGGAACTGCTGCCAGATGAAATATATTACTATTAAATACTTAATTCTTCTAGTGTGTGGAAAGCAGGCAGTATGAATATGATTATTAAAGAAAATTACTTTGGCTGATCAGATATTCCTGCATACTAATTCCTGACCTCTCTCTTCCTTGTCGTCTATCTCATCCCTTTGAGACCAGGCCAGATAGAATTCCATCACAAACAGCTGATTACTAGAGCTGGCCCTGGGAATCACATCTTTCCCACTTCTCTTGTGTCCTTGCCTGAGGTGGGATGGCAAACTGCCAAAGCCAGGACACCCTCAATTCAGACACAAACGCCCTCTCTTTTAGCCAGGAAAGGATGCTTGCTTCATCTCCTTCATTCTTACATTATTTTTCTGGACTTTCACTTAACTTGGGATATAAAATCAAAGAATGAAACCCATCAGAAATGTCTATTAAATAGTAATCTGCATTAATCCAAATAAGAAACATACGTTTAGTCTATACCATGTCCAATTAATCTAATTCCATGATTACTCTATTAATGAGCATATTGTCTCCTGTTACTTTGTTCTATTCAAAATTATGAAAGCAGCACAAAGCAAAGAGATCCATTCACAAACAAGATAGAACACACTTCTGTATTATTAAAGTGAAAATGTGAACATCAAGGTTTCTGCCATTTACATCACTCATTCTTTATGATATTTTCCATTGTGGGATTCGTGAGCCTGTGCCCTTCAGCCTTTCCATCAATACTGACTAATTATTCAATAAAATGAGGCACTTATAATTATTCAATAAAATGAAGCAATTATCATTTTCTTTCTCCAGATCTTACCTATTCACAATGAAGGAATGGTTTTGTTGGTAAATTGGTTGACTCTGAAACCAAGCATGACTTTGAATCAGAGAAGCATAGCTCAGTTCCTAGGTAAGTCCTTCTGACCTTAGGCACTGATAATGCACTTGTAATTTATACAGGCAAGGCTTCACTGTGCTTGAAAATTCTGTGTACAGATTGGAATTGCTATAAAAGAATAACTCTATCATTTTTGTTGTACATTTTCTATAAACCACAGAGGATGACAATAAAATGATGTATTTAATAATACTGGATGAAATTATCTGCATTTTATTTTATCTGATGGGCATATGACCAATGTCTTCAAGGGGATGTACAAAAGAAAATGTCAATTTCTGCATCATAATTTCAAAGAAAAAATAAAGACCAGGTGGGTGATGATAATTCATTTTGTTGTATAATTTGTAAAATATATATATATTGTTCATATCTCTTTATCAAATCATGAATATATATGATGAACAGGGACTGGATACATGCTGAAAATGGCCATATTAATTGATTCCTTATGAAAGTTGAGTGGTTTTATTTACTTTAAACATGATGTACCCTGCTTTCTCCTCTTAGACTGGATTGGTGGCATGGATGAGCATGGACTCTGCTCATTGGCTGGAGCAACCACAGTACTAGAGGTACCTGAAACATGAAGTAACTGTGATGCCTTTTCTTTGGTTATATATGTTTATGTAACTTAAAGGGATAGTAATGTTTCATAATAAACGCAGCTCTAATTAATCTTCATAGTATTTGGGCCTTGGAGAATGTTATTTCAATTCTGTCAGAGCTGTAGTTCAAGAGTAATTGAATGATAAAGTATCCCCTCCCGTCCCTTCTACTGATGTAACACTGTTCAGCTTAGAACAGCAGGGAGTGTCCAGGTAGATTGCAGAGAGGAGCAATCTTCAATTAAGATAAGGGAAAAAGCTGAAAAACCTGCCAAGGGGGGCAGGGTTTTCATTGTTCTCACAGTAAGAATTTTGACCCTTGATGTGAGCTGTCTAGTCTATGGACTGGATTCCACATCTGAGGAGTGGGGGCTTACACTAGGTAGAAGGGGCGGGAGGGGGAAAATTTATCATTTGGTTACTCTAGAACTACAATGCTCACAGTAATGAAATAACACTCTCTATGGCTTAAATACTATGAAGATTAATTGGAGCTGTTGTTTTTGTGAAACATTACTATCACTTTAACAAAACATCCCTGATATTGTTTGGCAATACACAAGCTTACAGCATTTTTCACTACCCATGCATGTTTGTATATCTTGATATAGATACTCTGGGGAAAAATGTACTAATGTATGTTAAAGATGTGATAGACTGGAGATAACTTCTCCATTGAGATAAACTGGTCCAGTGATATCACTGGAGAAGTCATCTCCTCATTCTCAGGTGACTGGCATGGTGGCATGCTCATCTGGCCTGCTGTCAGGTGGCTGGATCAATATAATTCGCTCTGTGTGGTATTTTTGGCCCATAGTACATAAAGCCTACTCCTAAATGTGAAGGGGGTGGTCAGCCATGGGCTTGCCACATGTTGTTGCATACAACACTCATCATCCTTTAACCCCTTAAGGACCAGCGCACGCACGCGCGGCCGGCGCTTGAGGACTACGGGGCTTTTTTTTTATGTTCTGGTTCAGGGCTTCCGGAGCGGCATGCAGTCGCGCCGGGAGCACTGAACTCCATGCCATGCCAGGACCGTCACCGGTCCTTAAGTGCCGGACTGCCTTGACGGTCCTGGCACGTAAATGGTCCTTAAGGGCTTAAGAAAGAGAGGCTAGCTGTGAGTTGTATATCACAAGAGCTGAAGAGCCCATTGTTTAATAAACCCTGTATTGTACCCTTAGTACACATGGCCTATTCCTAATTCAGAGGGGAATCAGCCTTGTGCTCCCCAGGTGTTGAGGCCTACAGTTACCAGCAACCCTTGCTAAGCATTGGCTAAATGGGAGTTGTAGGTCACAGAAGCTGGAGAGCTGACAGATGAATATACACTAAGAATGTAGCAATATGTACCAGGGTGAATTGAACTGTGGGCTTTCCAGCTGTTGGCAGCTACAATTCCCATCTAGCCAATAGATATCAGGGGATGCTGAGAGTAGAATGCCTGGGAGCATAAGGGTGATTCTCACACTGAGTTAAAAATGTGCCATATGTAGTAAGAACCAGTACATGGTGTATTCAGCTGGGGCTTTCTAGCTGTCACATAATTGCCAACATTTCAAAATAATTTTCTGGTGCACATTTCCCCTGGGCAGTCATTTGACAGAGTATCACAAACGGTACAATATACCCTGCAGCACAATACCAACATTCAACTTTGTTCAACAATCTTATATCTGCACTTGTACAACAGAGTAGCTATTACCCACAAAAAAGTACTGTATAATGGTCCCTATGTGGAGTAAATCTGGAACAAACCAACTGCACCATATGGGATAATTACAAAAAAATCCCAAATTCGCATTAATTTAAAGGGAACTTTAAAGGGATATTAATACTTAAATATTACTAATCCCCATATTGTAGCCATGGTTTGAGATATAACCGGACGCAAATACCCCCCTCCCTCCCCCTACCCTGAAGTCAGTGTTGTAGCTGACTATAGGGATATCCGGTCTTATTTGCATCAGGCGGCTCTTCAGCAGAGTCGAGATTGTGTTAGTGTACAAATCAAGCACACGTAGAAGACCATTTCAGTGAAATCATTCTTTTTCACTAACGCGATCTCGGCTTTGCTGCAGAGCCGCCTGATGAAAGTCAGACCGGATATCCCTGCAGTCAGTACAACGCTGACTTCAGGAAAGGGGAGGGAGGGGGGACCTTTGCGTACGGTTTGAGAGATGACACTAGGGACAATTAAATTATTTTTAACATGTCTACAATATGGGGATTAGTAATATTTAAGTATTACTATCCCTTTAAATCCCTTGAATGTTAGAGAGGTCTCCAACATTTTCCTTAGCATTCTCCTTGCTAAAATCTTCATTTGACCCAACACATTTTCTTTGTCTCCTATGGTGCAGTTGGGTTGCCCCAGAGTTACTTCACAGTTACTACACTGTAGCAGCTAGTCGCCAGATGGGGAATTATTATACATCAAGCTGTTTAGCGGTGGTAGTTCCTCTTTAATTACTTGAAGAAGGAAAATTAGGGTTTAAAAGGTGAAGGTTAATTGGACCATGGATAAGTTCATGCATTCCTGCAGGGAGCACTCCATTGTGCATCGGCAGATCAGGTACAGTGATCTAGGGTGGTACAGAGGTGATGGGGTGCACTTGTCAGACAAGAGGCTTGATGTATTTCTTAGTGCCATAAAATTAAAGCTGTCTGAGTTGGGGGTTAACGGAGAGCCTTAGAGGTCTTCTAGCAGTGGACCCTCTGTAAGTGAGTGGCAGTAATGTGGTGCTCCTGGAAAATGTGTTAGGTGTGGTATGCTAGTTGGTTATACTGGGCCTTAAAGTGGGGCTTTGTGTCCTGTGACCAGTTCTACTATTCAAGAGGAGCATTGCCAGTAATGACACCGAAAGTGCTATCGGGGGGAGGGGTTGGGCATGGCCTGCCTAGGAGCAGACCCCTCCCTGAGGGGGCAGTCTGGTGGGGCAGCAGGTGCTGGCCCTTTTCCAGAGAGCCAAGGTCTATGGAAAGGGGCCCCTTGGGGCTTAATAGGTCAATAGATCAAATAAACTATTACTCACTTTTCGACAACTTACAACTGTGACTGAGTCTTGTGTGTCTTTATTAAAGTTTACTGTGCTGGTTCACGCAGGGGGAGAGAAAGGAGGAATGTGACATGTACACCTTAAGATGGTGGTGGGTGAAGAGTCAATCTAAAGCCTGGATAAGGTGGAGGGTCTGTACTTCCCAGCTGAGGAGGTGGGGTACAATTAAGGGGGCTTTCCCTGCCTGAGGTGGGGATATTAGGGGAGAGGCTTAGGGATCAAGAAGAGGAAACTTTACCTGGTAACTTTTTCTTCCCTCAAATGCCTTACTTAGGGCTGGTATTGTGGTGCTAATGAACAATGTGTTTGGTTGGGCATGTCAGCTGGTTTCATTGGGCCTTAAGATGGAAAGCTGTGTCCTGTGATCAGACCTGGTATTCGAGGGCACATTGCCAGTAACAACATCTAGAGATGTAAAGTGTTGAGAGCTACTGGGGAAAGCAGGGGTTGGGCAGGGCCTACCTAGGAGCACACCCCTCTATGAGGTGCAAGCCTGGCAGGGGAATGGGTGTCATCCCCCACCAGGGTTCCATGGCCTATGGAGCGTCACATTATAGTGGGTAGGGACCCAGGACGTAATAGAGTAATATGTCAACTAAACCATGACTCCCCTTGGTCATCTTACAACTGTGTCCAAGTCTTTCTTAAAAGATGCGTGCAGCTGTATCTGTGTCTTTATTCAAGGTTATTGGCTCCTGCTAGGTGGCAGAAGGTTTCCATGTGTTGGTTCATGAAGAGGGAGAAAAAGTGGGAATTGGGCATGTAGCAGGGAAGTATGCGGGGGGGGGCGGTGTAGACACACAAATACACACCATTGCTATAAATATGCAAACATAGATAATACACAGAAACAATACACTCTGAAACTTTGCACTCTGCCTTGATATGTGATGCTTAAACCTGCTAGCAGATTGGGGAGTCACAGGCTGTCTAAGCCCTGATGTACAGAAATAAATACAAGGTTCCTACCTTTCTCTTCTTCTGAATCCTGGGAAGAGGAAGGACAAGGCACCATTCATTGCTTTCTGTATAAGTGTTTAAACAATGTGTGACTCCCCAGCTTGTAATGGCAGCAGAGGTGGGCTTCACATATCAAGGGAACCATTTAGTGAGTGAGGGCAAATTTTTGTGTACAACCTGTGGCTCCACAGCTGATATTGGCCACAAAGGAAGACCTCCAATATTATGGTAAGGGGCTAGACAAGTTGTTGTCTCCAGTTGGTGTTGTACAGCTCCCATCATCCTCAGTATTTCAGCTGCTGTCTGAGGATGATGGAAGTTCAACACAACACCACATCAAACAGTTCGGATTGGCAGTTGTGGTATTGGCAATAATGCAACATATTAGTGGTCTGTTGCAAGAGGCAATTGGTATTGGCAAAATCTTAGTGGATTGTTGATATGGGCAGTTGTAACATTGGCATGAAAACATCACAATGTGGTATAACCCCGCCCCCCCGGCACACAAAAAAGGATAACATTAGTTGCTTGAACCAGCACACTGTTACACTAGGTTCGTTGTCCAGGCTATTCAATAATGAAGCACCTTGGGCCCTCCATTAGATCATGGGAAAAGTCCCGGGATGCAGGGTTGGCTGGACACAGCCTAAACGTGGGACTGTCAATGGAAATTTGGGACAGTTGGCAGCTATGCTGCTGTGGCTGATGACTTACAGAATCCCCAACTAGACACTGGTTATTAGGTAATGCTGGGACTCATGGGCCATGACAGCTGGAGATCCCACTGTTGAATATAACCTGTATTGAACTTTTAGTACATACGGCCTCATTTTAATTCATGGTATAATTAGCATTGGGCTCCCAGGCTGCTGTGGTATATGCCTTCCAGTATCCTCTGTTAGGCATTGACTAGTTGGAAGCTGTATCTCTCAAAAGCTGGAGAGCCCACTGTTGAATACACTTGATTTTGGACCCTTGGTACATATGGCCTATTCCTGAGTCAAGATGTCTCAAGCAGTTGGCTTCCCAGTTGTTGGGGCATATAACTACCAACTAGCCATTGGCTATTAGGTGACAGGTGACTGTGACATAGACACAGCATCTCAGTAAATTGTTGCAAGGGGCAGTTCTGTTTTGGCATGAACACAACACCTCATCAAACAGTTCCAGTTGGCAGTTGTGATATTGGCAATAATGCAACATATTAGTGTTCTTTTGCAAGAGGCAGTTGGCATTGGCATAAAAGCAACATCTTAGTTGATTTTTGCACTGGGCAGTTGTAACACTGGCAGTTGTAACAGTGTCCTGTTGCAAAGTATACAACGAAAGAAAGCACAAACCAATAGCACTGATAAACGGAGAAAGAGATTAAGATAAGACTGGCATCAGATAACAATAGCACTCCGCCATGTATAAACATATATAAAGAAATTATAATCGGTGCACACCTCTTAGTCTAAATATCTATAAATAACTAATAAGAAAAACAACCCAAACTATATGATATAATAGACAGTAAACCATCCAAGACAGATCATGGTGAGGCAAGTTCATCCACTAAAGTGTAGTCCACACATGTGAATCATGCAGTGGTGGTATCCAGAATTCCAGGGAATCACCTTCATATACAGTTCGATACTCACTGTCCATCTAAAAAAAGGAAAGAATTCTGACTGTAAAAAGTGAACTAGGATATTTCCATCTTCCAATATAGGTACCAAGATGGATATAATGATATTCTCTATTCAATAAAGATGTAGCAACACAGTATGGATCTAATCAGCGATGTTTCTTAAATTTCAATGAATTCGAACAATAGTGAAGTATATCTAAAGCAGGGAAACCCTCCCTGTCCGCTCGTTATACTCACACTATAGGCGTATAACCATGTGTGTCGTATATGGATAGTAGACCGATGAACCAAACATAAAATCCGAATGAACAGTATCTCAAGTGAACAAAAAAACAAAAACCCACAGTAAATTGGATATATAATCATATAGTGTGAATTCTCTGGGACTAAGGAATTAGAAGAGAGAGCTCTTCTTCAGGCACATAGGGAAATTACAGTGTCTGATGTCACTACCAGTGCTGCAGGGTAGGTACATGGTCCACTCACTGACTCCACGTCACTCTCTGACTCTTCTTCAATGCCTCCTTGCAATTGTAGTAGCAATGCTTGAGAACATCAGTGGTGTGTCTGTGGTCACTGATAGCATTGAAGGAATAGTAATGTTTCATAATAAAAGCAGCTCTAATTAATCATCATAGTATTTGGACTTTGGAGAGTGTGATTTCAATTCTGTCACAGTTGTAGTTCAAGAGTAATTCAATGACAAAGTGTCCCCCTCCCGCCCCATTTACTGATGTAACACTGCTCAGCCAGAGCAGAAAGGAGGTGCCCAGGTAGATTGCAGAGAGGGACAATCCAATTAAGATAAGGGAAAAACCTGAAAAGCTTGTCAAGGGGGGCAGGACTTTCATTGTTTTCACTGTAAGAAGATTGTCCCCTGCTGTTATCTGTCGGGTCTTACAACTAGATTCCACATCTGAGAAGAGATGGCTTACACTAGGTAAAAGAGGCGGGAGGGGGAACTTTGCTTGTGAATATCTCTTAAACCATAAAGGTTTGAGAGATAAGACTTATATCATTCTTCATGTTTTTTAATGCCTACAAAATTAAATAACGTTAAAACGAAGTATTACTATCCCTTTAACTTATAAATGCAGCATATAAAGCAAACAGATAAAATAAAATAAACAAGAAATAACATGGGGGGATGCAGTTGTGGGGGAAAGGGGAATATTTGGGGGAGGCTGTAGTGTGTGGGGAAATGTGTTTTTGAGTCTGTATCAGAGTGTATATGTATATATGTGATATGCTATATGTGGTATATTGGTGTATTGTTGTATGGATGGATGTATAAATGTATTTATGAATGCAAAGTGCAACTCTCATCTCAATTCACAGATCACATGGCACCCATCTCTAGTGCTAACCTCAAACTCCTGAGCACTTTTATTGGTTTTCAGGTTTTAGAAATTGGGAGGCAAGGTTTCAGCCATACATCTAATGATACAAGATAGGTCTTTGCCAACAATAAAACAATTACCTGAGATATCATCCAGGATTCACTATACTGACTATGGCATTAAGATCCACCATTTTCAAGGAACTCAATGTCAGACTTGGTTTAACATAATTGCCAGATTTTGGATTGAGTTTTTCTACCCAACTGGAAAAAACTTGGTTGGAATGTAATTGATTCCTAACTTGATAAAATGGAGCTGTGTAAACAGGAGCTTACTGTCCTCTCTGTGTTCTGCAGCATAAAAGGAAGGAAAAAACAAAAATGTAAAAATGTAGAAGACAGAGGAACATATGAAAACAAATGATTTGATAAGAATGCAAGATTTTCAGTAAATCTCCCTCTAGATTGTTATATTAAGGCTAAAGGACCACTAACACCCACTTTAATTCTTGCAGAATATTCTAATGGCTGCTAGAAAAAGCAATGTTTCCTCAAAATTCATTTTTTTATTTTTACTGGGCGTGGACATGAAAATGTTGGATGAACTCCAGGACCCAGAGTTCATCCTAGTGAAATCCTTCCTGAAAAGACTTCAGTGAGAGGAAGAGTTTGGGGTCTTAGAGTTCAGACAAAAAAAGAATCATATCCACCTCTATGGGCATTTTATTCAGTACTAATTAAAGTTTAATATTGAGGAACCAATTCTTGCAGTATTGGATCAGATTAGAGTAAGTTGGGTTTTATTGATAACTAGTGTAAAAGCCGGTGTATACAGGCCAAGCGTTCGGGCAGTGTCTACTGTGCATGACTGCATTGGGCAGTCTCTACTGTGCATGACTGCATTAGAGTCTCTACTGCGCATGACTGCATCGGACAAACATACATCAGGCCTTTTATATATATAGGTATAGGTATTAGGGCCGGATTTCACATTAGGTAAATAAGGCAACTGTCTAGAGCGCCAGATTTTGAAGGACACCTCAGCTGTACTAGCCACACCAGCAGCCACACCAGTATTTTGAATTGTGGGAATGGCCCGTGCAATCTCAGTGTTCCTGAACCAAGTTAAACACTTGTTCACTGGCTGTTGTTGAACCACTTGAATGCTAGGGAGGGGTCTACAATGCACTGCAAAGGAAAGCAATTGAGATCTCTCTAGTATCCAAGTAGTTAAAAACTTTAATTCTTGTTGCATGTTACAGAACAAGGGTGTACTATGTGTCACGGGATTGTGGGCAGGGGTATCCTTTTAAAACATTGAATTCATAATAGCAAATTAAATGGCCACACCTTTTCTTGGATATGTATTGTATTAGAAGAAAGATTATATTTTGAACAGACGAAAAGAACATTATTATAAACTCTTGAAACTGATATGATTTTTTTATATTACAGAAACCAATAATTGTTAAAGTACTCAATTAGAAAGCAACAATCTGAGCCCCACATAAAGATATAACATACTAACTGTATGGTAGTTATGTCTTTGTGGATTGTACAATTTTTATATTCCAATCAATTATACTACATGCCAATTAAGTGATATATTAATCGTGTTAAATAATAACATTTTCTTTATGCAATATTATAAGCCTAAATAGGGAACTTTTCCTATATTAATCACGCATGGACGCATGTCTTTTTTCAGCCTTATCTACTATGTTACTATGTTACATTTTATCTATTAGCATTGATATAGAAATGTCCCAGAAACTTCTTGGATTAGACAATAATGTCCCATAAATTGATTTTCCAATAACATAACTAAGGTAGTTTTTACCTCTTAATTATCTAGGACAAATTAATTTATTTGATAAAAAATCCACTTACCCAATATATGCTACTAATTATTGGCTCCAGTGCTTCTGACTACTCATCTGTGATTGAGCAGTAATATAGTGAGAAATGACCTGTTTGTGAGAGCTAGCTTTGAGAACCACTGTTTTAGACTCTCACATAATCTTGACGTCAAACACATAATCTTGGAAATTAACAAATAAATTGATAATTAAATAAATAATGTGAAACAGTTTGCCAATCCTATGGAATTTTGAATTTCTTCCTTTATTTTTTGATTCCAAAGTCCTTGTTGGTGGATTAACCCCTTAAGGACCAGTGGTCCAGGGAAGTTACCTTCCCTTAAGGACCGCTTTGATCCTTGCCGACGCGCCGGTACACGTGACCTGTTAAGCTTACCGGCGTGCTGCTTTGAGGCCTAAGAGAGATTGCTCCGGTCTTGGAGCAATCAATTTTAGGCCCTGTTTTTACTTACAGCGCTCCCGGTAGAGCTTTGTAAGTAAAAAGTACGTGACATGCTGTGACCGTCACTGGTCCTTATGGGTATAAGGACCGTGACGGTCATAGCACGTCACGTAGTCCTTAAGGGGTTAATCTCTTTTTGGTTTGGGTAAATGAGATTGCATGAATGGGTTGTACGAGATGGAGTTCGAAAGTAAGTGGAACCATCTTCAAAGTAAAAAAGCAAAAAAAAGTAGACTGCTTTTACCACTGCAATTCCCTTTCATTTATATCCCTAACCCCATCGATAGGTTACATGCGTTCACCTGCACCACCAGGCACCTGCCTACAGGCGCACGCCAACGAGGGGCGCCTGCCATTTGTATATATATTTTTTTTTTTTTATAAATATTCTTAAAAAAAAAAAAAAAAACTAGCCGCCTCGCTGGCTGCACCGGCGGCACCCACTCACATTGCCTGCCCCCCCGGTCTTGATGGAGCTCCCTCGTCGCCTCTTTAGGAATGCAGAGCGATGGGAGATGACATCATCTCCCAGCACTCTGCATTCCTGAATATTAGACCGCGCAGGAGCTCCATCAGGTACAAGATTGTGTCAAAGGAAGCACATACAGATCTCCTACCAGGGATGTAGAAAACAGACAACGGGGGGAGGCAATGTGAAGGCAATGTGGAGCTAATGGGGGGCAAGTTGAAGCTAATGGGGGGCAAGTTGGAGCCGATGGAGGGCAATGTAGAGATGGTGGGGGGCAATGTGAAGCTGATGGGGGGCATTGTGAGGGCAATGTGGAGCTGATGGGGCAATATGGATCTGATGGGGGGCATTGTGAGGGCAATATGGAGCTGATGGGGGGCAATGTGAGGGCAATGTGGAGCTGATGGGGGGCATTGTGAGGGCAATGTGGAGCTGATGGGGCAATATGGAGCTGATGGGGGGCATTGTGAGGGCAATATGGAGCTGATGTGGGGCAATGTGAGGGCGATGTGGAGCTGATGGGGGGTAGTGTGAAGGCAGTATGGTATATGGAGATGATGGGGGCAGTATGGAGATGATGGGGACAATGTGAGGGCAATATGGTATATGGAGATGATGAGGGCAATGTGAGGGCGATATATGACATGATGGTGGCAAGCTGGAGCTAATGGGGGCAATGTGGTGATGATGGGGGCAATGTGAGGGCAATATGGAGATGATGGGGGGGCAATGTGGAGATTAGGAGCATTGTGGAGGTATCCAGTGCAGATGGCCCACGGGGGGCGCTTCAAATTTCTGTGCCTACAGGCTCCTGAGATGTAAATCCAGCCCTGCTATACCCAACTCAGGGGGTCTGACAAATATTAGTAAGATGTGTAATATATTGTTTGAAAAATGGATGCCCTCAGACAAAGAGTAGAGTCAAAAACCAGCGGGTCATAACCGGTTTAAAACATCAAGACAAGAAAGTCTGTTAAAGACTGGTACTGCTTAATGCAAATTCACCAAAAAAGTACTAATTACAGATTTTAAAAGTGGTGTGCAAGAAGAAATACTTTCCTCTTGAGACAAATGCCTGATGCTTAGCTGTCTTGAGAAGAAACTGCTGTTTCTTGCACATTTCTCTGAAAACCCCTAATTAACCCTTTCAGAGCCAGACGGTACACAACAGCTTGCTTCGCAATGTATTGCGTACTCTTCTTGCACGTTAAGATTTAATACATTTGCTGAATTTACGTTATGCCTTACTCAGGCTTTACCAAGCTTTGTTGCCTTGCTGTTTTAAAGTGGTTATGACCCACTGCTTTTTAACTCTTTCTCTGAAGGTAGTCTAGATCCATTTTGTTCAAACTATATATTATACAGTTTACCAGTATTTGTGGGACACTCTGGTTTGGGAACCACAGTTTAAGGTATTACTATGTTTGGTACCACAAGGGCTATTCAATACAATAGGAGCTACCTGGCACCCAGTTCAGTTGTACAGATGTATGGTTATTACTTTATATCTACCACTATCTATCTTAGTGTTGTGATAGTAATGTGTAGTGTAGTGTCGTGTAGTATAATGTGTATATGCTATATTTTATACTCAGTCTACACCAGGGAATGTAATAATTGTGTGATCATATCACTTTTGAACAATCTTCTTTCTTATTATTTCATTCCTCGTGTTTTTTCACTTGTCACATTAGCACTCTCTTTTTTGCAGAAACGACTTATTCCTTAGTGGTCATTGAGTGGTACAATTAAACTTTTAGTTTGAATACATAAACTTTATAAGAGTACACATTGTTCTCTACTCAGATAGCCATGAGATACTCTGCCTAGAGAACTGCAAGAAGGGATTGTTTTATTCATTCCCTTGCACGTAAATTTTTAATACTTATATCCGAGGGAATACATCTAAAAGGCACCCCTTTAAGACTGCAGCATACGTGGACAGAGTAATCTTCTTCCTTACCGAACTGGACGATCCATTTCCCCATTAATTGCATCACTAGAGGAATTCTGAATGATCTCTCAGGCCACAATTATAATAAATCGGAAATCCTAAATATTAATACACCCGTCGGTCAAGCCACATGTTTGGGTAAAAACTTCCCCTTTCATTGGGCCTCCAAGTCAATAACGTATCTGGGACTATCCCTCACGTTGGATCTTTCTACTTTGCCAGAAAATAATCTTATCTCTCTCATTCTGGATATAGAACAAGATCTGAGGAACTGGCAACTGTTCCATCATTCTTGGCTAGGCCATATTAATCTGGTTAAGATGATGGTCCTGCCGAAAATCCTTCATATTTTTAATGCCTTGCCGGTCAATTTTCCTATCCTGTATCTTAACAAATAACAAACTCTAATCCTCTCCTATATCTGGGACCGTAAATCCCTGTGACTGCCAAACTCTTAGACTGCAGACCCTCCTTCTCCTACAGGTGGACAGAGTCTCTGTGCAATATACTTGGCTCTATACATCTACTTCATTAACTATGGTCTTCATCCCCCCAACCTTCCGACATTGTGCCGTCAACATGTTATATTAGGGCATGTACTTAATGTATGGAAGGCAATTAATGAAGTATTCTTCCTTGCCCCATCCCCTTCACCCTTGACTTTGATCAAGGGTAATCCAGATTTTCCACCAGAACTTTCCAACCCCACCCTTCTTCCATGGTGAGAAGTTAATATCCATACGCTATCTTCTCTTATCTCCTCAGAGGGGCTCCCCACTGCAAATCATCTTTCCTCCTTTATTGGCACAGCTCGTTTCCAGTGGTGGACCTTTTATCAGGTTCACCACTGGGTTTCCACTGAAATTGAAAGGGGTTACAAAGATAGAGCTCTATCACCCTTTGAGCAAGTTTTATCCCAATTCTCCCCCCTTCATCAAACCTCTTTCTTGCTGTTACAGGATCTTGAGACCTATGGTGTCATGCAAGAAACATGCGCAATCTCTATTTCCAGTGTGAAATTGCACATGAAAAAATCAAGATTAGCGAACAGCTGCGCATATTTTTTTGTGTGGCCGTGGCCAGGATTAAAAAAATCTGTGTGAGTGGAATAGCAAATGCGCCTAATGCAGGAAGTGGTATTGCGAATTAATTTATACGTCTAACTCTGACCCAATGGAGTCAGATTTTTCAAACAAACTTTCACACCCCCAGAAATACTAGACTTAGGGAACTGAATTGATATCTTACCCCAGAGAAGCTCTCTCAAGTATTCTCAGACACATCCAACCTATGTTGGCGTTGTGGGACTCAACTGGGAATGATGCTACACATTTGGTGGTTATGTCCCCATTTTAGCAAGTTTTAGGATCAGATTATCTTCCAATTCTCTTTGGTCCTAGGCATAAAACCTCCAGAAGACCCGCTATTCTGCCTCTTCCTGTATAACCGACATTCATCTTTTGATTGCTCTCAGGCTCATAAACAATTCCTCCTTTTAGCCTTGGTCGTTGCCAGAGCATTGATTCCTCATTACTAGTGATGAGCGAGCATGCTCGGCCGAAGCTCGGTTCGGCTCGAGCATCGCTTTGCTCGGCACATGGCGGTACTCGTACGAGTACCGCATGTGCTCGCCCGCCATGTTCGGGTCTCCTCCCCGCACGTTTCGCAGCTGCTACGCAGCCAATAAATGTGCGGGAAGGCTCTGACATCAGTGTAATGCCAGCAGCCATGTTGGCTGCTGGCATTATACTGATTGGCTGGCCAGAACCCGTGATCGGGTGCTGTATAGCACCCGACGCGCGAGTTCGGCTCATTCTTAGCCAGGGAGAGATGCGCTTAGGCAGGGAAAGTCAGTGTAGGGAGAATAAAATTGTTGAAACTCTTTCAAGACCCAAAAGTCCTTTTTAGGACTGTTGTGTGTGGGGGCAGCATTTATATTTTGTTTGGGGGGGCACAATTTCCTTTTTTTTGTGGGTGGGATATTTGTAAGGTGACATATAATACTAGATGCACAGGAAGTCAGTGTAGGGAGAATAAAATTGTTGAAACTCTTTCAAGACCCAAAAGTCCTTTTTAGGACTGTTGTGTGTGGGGGCAGCATTTAATTTTTTTTGGGGGTGGCAGAATTTCATTTTTTTGTGGGGGGGGACATGTTCTAAGGTGACATTGTACTAGGTGCACAGGGACAAATATTTCACAGTGCAGTGACAAGCTGACATATTCTGTTAGGTGCACAGGGCCAATGATTTTACAACGCAGCGACAAAAAGGGCCATTTTAAACGTGTGCCTAGCCATAGATTATTGTCACATTCTGTTTAGTGTGCAAATTCACAAATTAACGTCACATATTCCGTTCACTGTGCCTAGCCGCAGATTAGCGTCACATTCTGTTTCGTGTGCCTAGCCGCAGATTAGCGTCACATTCTGTTTCGTGTGCCTAGCCGCAGATTAGCGTCACATATTGTTTAGTGTGCCTAGCCGCAGATTAACGTCACATATTGTTTAGTGTGCCTAGCCGCAGATTAGCGTCACATATTGTTTAGTGTGCCTAGCCGCAGATTAGCGTCACATTCTGTTTCATGTGCCTAGCCGCAGATTACCGGCATATATTCCGTTTAATATGAAGAAGGCGGGTAAAAAGGGACGGGGAAGTGGACGTGATCCTGATAGTTCAGGGCGCGGGTCAGGACGCGTAGAAACTGTGCCTGGTGCCAGAGCACAAGAAAGAAAGACATCCACCATACCTAGCTTCATGTCTCAGTTTACAGGGCGTCGCAGGACATCACTCTCGAGGTCAGACCACTGCTAACAGGTGGTCGGTTGGATTTCAGCTGATACTGCTTCCAGTCGGTTAAGCATCACCCTGTCTTCCACCAAGTCCACTCTCACTAGCCAAGAGTCTGGTCAACATAATCCTCACCCTGATCATCCTTCCTCCCACCATAGAGGGTCTGGCCAAAGAAGTGATCCCACACTGGGATATAGTGAGGAGCTCTTCTCATCACCAATCCTTGATTTGAACCTCTCTCCAAGCACGCTTGCAGAGGAACATGACATCTTGTGCCCTGATTCACAACCTCTAGAGGGTACCCAATCACAAGAAGATGACAGAGGGGAACGGCATTTAAGGTCAAAGGAAGTGGATGATGATGATGAGACACAGTTGCCATCAAATCAACCACAATTACTGTCTCAAGACCTTGATGAGGAGGATGATACACAGTTGTCAATGACTGAGGATGTGGTGGGATCAAGAAATGAGGAGGATGATCAGAGTGAGGAAGTGGAGGAGGACTTGGTGGACGATGAGGTCACTGACCCCACCTGGGAAGGTGGAAAGCCGAGCGATGACAGCAGTCCTGAGGGTGAGCCATCTGCAGCACCGCAACAGGCTGGAAGAGGCAGTGGTGTGGCTAAAGAAAGAAGGCGGACCGCACCAAACCGGCCCGCAAATGTTCCACGGAGCACCCCCTTGCGTAAATCTCCCTTGCCAAGGGCTAGGTGTTCCGTGGTATGGCGTTTTTTTAAGGAAAGTGCGGACGACAAAAGAATTGTAGTTTGCAACCTGTGCCACACCAGAATGAGCCGAGGCATGAACACTAGCAACCTCACCACCACCAGCATGATCCGACACATGGCATCCAAGCACCGTAATAAGTGGGAGGAACGCCCGGATCGCCAATCTGTGTCTGCAGGCCACACCACTGCCTCCTCTTCCCCTGTTTTCGGTGTCGGCCAATCGCCTGTCGAAGGCGGAGGCCCGCATACCTCCCGCCCTGCACCTGTACCATCTGAAGCACCATCAGCGACCACATCCACTTCCCTGTCCCAGCGCAGCGTCCAAATGTCGTTACCCCAGGCATTTGAGCGCAAGCGAAAATACCCAGCCACCCACCCACAGGCCATAGCACTAACCTCACACCTTACCAAATTACTGGCCATCGAAATGCTGCCATTTAGGCTTGTGGACACTGAGTCCTTCCGCAGCCTGATGGCAGCAGCTGTCCCTCGGTACGCAGTCCCCAGCCGCCACTACTTTTCCCGGTGTGCCGTCCCCGCCCTACACCACCATGTGTCCCTTAACATCACCCGTGCCATGACCAACGCAGTTACTGGGAAGGTCCACTTAACGACTGACACATGGACAAGTGCTTGTGGCCAGGGACGCTACATTTCCCTGACGGCACACTGGGTGAATGTCATGGAGACTCGGACCCTGGGATGGCACAGGTGCTACCCACGCCGAGGATTGCGGGCCCTACCTCCATCAGGGTTTCCGCCAGCACCTACGTTATTGGCTCCTCCTCCTCCTCCTCCGTTTCCACCTCCGAATTCTCTGCGCGCAGCGCCACTCACCCATCAGCCGGTAGCTGGAAGCAGTGTAGCACTGCAGTGGGGAAGCGTCAACAGGCCGTGCTGAAGCTGATCTGCCTTGGGGACAAACAGCACACGGCCTCAGAGCTGTTGCAGGGGATTAGTCACCAGACCGAGCAGTGGCTCTCGCCACTCAACCTGCAACCAGGCATGGTTGTGTTTGATAATGGGCGTAAATTGGTGGCGGCTTTGGAGCTCGGCAAGCTCACACACGTACCATGCCTAGCGCATGTATTTAATTTAGTGGTTCAGCGATTTCTAAAAACCTACCCCAATTTGCATGATCTCTTGACGAAGGTGCGCCGCGTGTGTGCACATTTCCGTAAGTCATCTACAGCTTCAGCCGGCCTGTTGACGCTGCAGCAGCGCTTACAATTGCCAGCTCACCGGCTGCTGTGTGACGTGAGCACGCGCTGGAACTCCACCTTCCACATGTTGGCCCGGCTTTGTGAGCAGCAGAGGGCAGTAGTGGAGTACCAGCTGTTACACGGTCGTCGCCTCTCCGTTCAACTTCCTCTAATCAGAAGTGAGGAGTGGGAATGGATGTCAGACCTCTGTGAGGTTTTACGCAATTTTGAGGAATCGACACAGATGGTGAGCGGCGATAACGCTATTATCAGTGTAACCATCCCACTTCTGTGTCTACTGAAACGCTCGCTGCTCACAATTAAAACCGACGCTTTGCATGTGGAAGAGGTGGAAATGGGGGAGGAAGAGCTTACACAAGGTGATAGCCAGAGCACCCTCACTTCGTCTTCTCAGCGACAATTGGAGGAGGCGGAGGAGGAGGAGGAGGAGGAAGACACGGTTGCCTCCGCTACAGAGGGTAGCCATGGAACTTTATTTCCATCTCTTCAGCGTGGGTGGGCAGAAGAGGAGGAAGAGGATGAGGAGATTGAGAGTCATCCTCCTGGTGAGGACAGCGAAATCTTGCCTGTTGGTACTCTGGCACACATGGCTGACTTTATGTTAGGCTGCCTTTCCCGTGACCCACGCGTTATACGCATTTTAGACAACACGGATTACTGGGTGTTCACCCTTCTGGACCCCCGCTACAAAGAGAATTTCTCATCTCTCATTCCTCCGGTGGAGAGGACAAGCAAAATGGTGCAATACCAGAAGGTTCTTGTCGAAAAATTGCTCCAAAATTTTCCATCTGACAACGCTGGCGGCAGAGTACGTGCTACCTTGGCCAACCGAGAAGGGGAGAAAAGGGGAGCACACAGCAGTTCCGACAAAGGCAGGGCAACACTCTCCAAGGCGTGGGACACCTTCATGACACCCCGCCAGCACCCTCACCCTGATGCGCGGCCTAGTGTCACAAGGAGGGAAAAGTTTTGGAAGATGGTGAAGGAGTACGTAGCAGACCGTGTCAGCGTCCTCACTGATCCCTCTGTGCCTTACAACTACTGGGTGTCCAAGCTGGACACGTGGTATGAACTGGCACTCTACGCCTGGGAGGTGCTGGCCTGCCCTGCCGCCAGCGTTCTGTCTGAGCGGGTATTTAGTGCTGCTGGTGGCATCATAACAGATAAGCGTATCCGCCTTTCCACCGAAAATGCTGATAGGTTGACACTTATAAAAATGAACAAGGCCTGGATTTCCCCTGACTTCTCCACTCCACTGGAGGAAAGCCCCGGGGGAACATAAACTCACTTTAGATATGTTATTTACAATGATGGGAATACTCTGTATTCCCATTCACCCCTTCCACCCAAAAAACGGGTATATGGTTGACTCTTAATCTTCTCATCCTCCTCCTCCTCTTCCATATGCCCTGTGATATAATTTTTATATAGGGCCAGCTCACCAGCGGGCCCTGTTTGACAATTTTTGTATAGGTCAGCTCACCAGCGGGCCTTCTCATATAATGTTTTATTGGGTCAGCTCTCTAGCGGGCCCTCTCATATAATGTTTTATAGCGTCAACTCACTAGCGGGCCTTCGCATATAATGTTTAGGATGGTCAGCTCCGCAGCAGACCCTCACCCATAATGTTTTAGATGGTCGGCTCAGCAGCAGACCCTCATTCCTAATGTTTTAGATGGTCAGATTAGCGGCATGCCCTCGCCCCTAATGTTTTAGAGGGTCACCAGCAGGCCATTAATCCTAATTTTTCAAGGGTGTGTATGATGCCCTCCTTTATGTGTAATAAAGGGTGTATTGGAGTGACATTTCAGTCTAATTTTTGGCAGCCCTTTCACTTAGTGCATAGGCTTTATGAGTGTTGGACCACTACCTGAACTATTGTACCACAATGTGAATGAGGCCCTCCATTTTGTGATATACAGGTTGTATCGGAGTGCCTCAGGTCCTCCCATTGAATTAAATAGGGCTGGGGTGTTCGACAGAGCAGAAGGTAGTTCTTGGCTTCATCCACTAAGTCACTTCGTCACTTTTACTCAATGGATCAGACCCCACTGTTCCGACTATAAATTTTGGACTTAACAAGGGCAAACGGACATGTTGTAAAACCTGTGGTAGCTGCGGCCTCCGTTCCTGAATGCTGTACCTTACCCGGGCCATAACCACGTTGAACACCTGCTTTACGCTGCGCACGTTTCCCTCTTAATCATGGCCCCAGTTCCGAAAAATCAATGAAATTTTTTGCAGAATTTGCAGATGATATACAAGTAAATATACAGAAAATACTGTTTGGTAACAATTTTTCGCCTAAAATCGTTTTTATCTTCCTTTTTGTGTGTTTTACGGTCAGTCTGTAAAAATGGCGTACTACGGGCGAAACATCGTTCCCAGCAGCGACGTTGGAGTCCAAGATGCATCCAGACATCCTCCCTATGCTGTCCCTGGACCATTTCTGTGGTGTTTCCATCATTTTCTGACCTTTTCCTATGAACCAGGCACCCTCACCTCATCAGAGCAGGGGGTGCCTGGTGTAATGCTCGAGTCCTCCCATTGACTTCAATGGGGCTCGGGTGCTCGGCCGAGCACTCGAGCCTCCGGGGGCGCTCGGCCAGAGCACCCGAACACCCGAGCATCGGGGTGCTCGATCATCACTACTCATTACTGGAAATCTTTGGAGATTCCCTCGGTCCACTTATGAACCTCTTATCTGGATGAGATGCTTCTGGAACAGTGCCACTCAATTAGCACTTCTTCCAGGGCTCAATATCAAATTATATTGGAACGGATGGCCTTTTGTGCCTCCACACCTTCTCACATACTGTCTCCTACCTCTCTCCGACTTACCCTCCTGTTTGGTCTTTTTTCTAATATAGAAAGAGAACAATAGGCGAGGATAGAGATAATTTCTATCGAGTGACTCACAAACAACACCAGTTGTATTATATCGATACTTACATAGAATGACTGACCATGTCCACTAGATAGATCCCGGTCTTATCGCTCGTGGGGAATTTCAATGCTAGCTCACCCCACTAGAGAGCCTGTTGGACAGCATCTGTTAGCATTCTTTTATAATTCTCATCTATCAAAATTGAATGAAGCTTTCCAGGCAGACCAAATAATACAAATATGGATTGTTTTATTTTAAAAGAAAAAACATTAAAAGGTCCTCAACATGTTTCGTGGTACAAACCACTTCATCAGGTGGATATATCAAATACAAAATAAAAAAAACAGTTTTTATCAAATATATATACTATTTTGTCTAGTTACAGATCTTGTCTTATGTTTGGTAGCTCAATCAGGGGCAAGCATTGCCATATGCCCTTAGATGGATGAAACCACACTGGCATTCTACTTGTTTGAGTAACAGCATCTATATTTTATGACTTCCAGACGCACATCATAGCACCCTCCTTCTGTTGATACATAGCCATGGCTATTGCCTCTCAAGTTACTCATGTAGTCAATGCCGAGCTTACAATCAACTTTTACCAAAATGTATAACCTTAAATCAGCAAAGGACAGAACTTAAAAACAAAATAAACTTGCTCTCGATCTAAATGATGTCTATCGTCCCAAAAATGGAAAGACTCAATAAATACTTATGATTAAACCACTATGTATCAGGAAAGTGTAAAATATAAAAAACCTGAAGTATTTGTTAATTTGACATTCTCTGCCACTTCAGTAACGAGGCTCTCCACCCTCTTATCATCTAAACAGGAACAATAAGAGGGCATGAGAAGACCATCTAAAAGGACCATCTAAAAATTTTGTTTATTACTATAAATGCTTCAATACACAAGGCAAATAAATACATTTACAGAAAAACTGGCATGAAAGCAAGTATCTCCCTCTAAGTTATCTTAGCATCAAAGCTGTGTAGCTCCAAGGTCCATCTGGGCAGCTGTTAACCACTGTCTTGTTCTCTTAAATAGTGATGATCGAGCACCCCGATGCTCGGGTGTTCGGGTGCTCTGGCCGAGCGCCCCCGGAGGCTCGAGTGCTCGGCCGAGCACCCAAGCCCCATTGAAGTCAATGGGAGGACTCGAGCATTACACCAGGCACCCCCTGCTCTGATGAGGGGAGGGTGCCTGGTTCATAGGAAAAGGTCAGAAAATGATGGAAACACCACAGAAATGGTTCAGGGACAGCATAGGGAGGATGTCTGGATGCATCTTGGACTCCAACGTCGCTGCTGGGAACGATGTTTCGCCCGTAGTACGCCATTTTACAGACTGACCGTAAAACACACAAAAAGGAAGATAAAAACTAATCTGCGGCTAGGCACACTAAACAATATGTGACACTAATCTGCGGCTAGGCACACTAAACAATATGTGACGTTAATCTGCGGCTAGGCACACTAAACAATATGTGACGTTAATCTGCGGCTAGGCACACTAAACAATATGTGACGTTAATCTGCGGCTAGGCACACTAAACAATATGTGACGCTAATCTGCGGCTAGGCACACTAAACAATATGTGACGCTAATCTGCGGCTAGGCACACTAAACAATATGTGACGTTAATCTGCGGCTAGGCACACTAAACAATATGTGACGTTAATCTGCGGCTAGGCACACTAAACAATATGTGACGCTAATCTGCGGCTAGGCACACTAAACAATATGTGACGCTAATCTGCGGCTAGGCACACTAAACAATATGTGACGTTAATCTGCGGCTAGGCACACTAAACAATATGTGACGTTTATCTGCGGCTAGGCACACTAAACAATATGTGACGCTAATCTGCGGCTAGGCACACGAAACAGAATGTGACGCTAATCTGCGGCTAGGCACACGAAACAGAATGTGACGCTAATCTGCGGCTAGGCACACGAAACAGAATGTGACGCTAATCTGCGGCTAGGCACAGTGAACGGAATATGTGACGTTAATTTGTGAATTTGCACACTAAACAGAATGTGACAATAATCTATGGCTAGGCACACGTTTAAAATGGCCCTTTTTGTCGCTGCGTTGTAAAATCATTGGCCCTGTGCACCTAACAGAATATGTCAGCTTGTCACTGCACTGTGAAATATTTGTCCCTGTGCACCTAGTACAATGTCACCTTAGAACATGTCCCCCCCCACAAAAAAATGAAATTCTGCCACCCCCAAAAAAAATTAAATGCTGCCCCCACACACAACAGTCCTAAAAAGGACTTTTGGGTCTTGAAAGAGTTTCAACAATTTTATTCTCCCTACACTGACTTCCTGTGCATCTAGTATTATATGTTACCTTACTAATATCCCCCCCACAAAAAAAAAGGAAATTGTGCCCCCCCAAACAAAATATAAATGCTGCCCCCACACACAACAGTCCTAAAAAGGACTTTTGGGTCTTGAAAGAGTTCCAACAATTTTATTCTCCCTACACTGACTTTCCCTGCCTGAGCGCATCTCTCCCTGGCTAAGAATGAGCCGAACTCGCGCGTCGGGTGCTATACAGCACCCGATCACGGGTTCTGGCCAGCCAATCAGTGTAATGCCAGCAGCCAACATGGCTGCTGGCATTACACTGATGTCAGAGCCTCCCCGCACGTTTATTGGCTGCGCAGCAGCCGCGAAACGTGCGGGGAGGAGACCCGAACATGGCGGGCGAGCACATGCGGTACTCGTACGAGTACCGCCATGTGCCGAGCAGAGCGATGCTCGAGCCGAACCGAGCTTCTTCCGAGCATGCTCGCTCATCACTACTCTTAAACAAACAGGGATGGTCGCTGGCTAGATCTAGTTCTAACCAGAAACTGCTCAGTCTCTGACTTCACAATTTCCCCATTTCCACTCTCTGACCATCATCTTATCTCCTTCACACTATCTCACACACCTTCCCCTGCCCTCCCTAAATCACCCGTCCTAACAAGGAACCTACACTCGATCAAACTACCAGACCTGATATCGACTGTGCAGACTTCCCTCTCTTCTCTCTGCTCTACTGCTACTACTACTAACATAGACACACTGGTCCATGAATATAACACCACATTAATGTCCTCCTTAGGCCTGCATGCTCCCCTTCAACGTCGACACTCCCGCCCCAGGAATCCTAGACCCTGGCTAAATTCAACAATCCGCATGCTACGCACCTGCTGTCGAGCTGCGGAACGTCTTTGGCGAAAGTCTCATTCTTTTGCCGACTTCCACCATTACAAATTCATGCTATCCTGTTTTAACACAGCTCTCACCCAGACTAAACAGAAATACTTCTCTCAGATTATCACTACCCACAAATCTAACCCCCGTAACCTCTTTAAAATCTTCGATTCTCTTCTCAAACCCCCAACCTTGAACTGCTCCTCCGTCTCCAACACTCCACAGGACTTTGCTGACTTTTTTAAAAACAAGGTACAGTCCATCCAACAATCGATGGGCTCTACATCTTCTCCTCCTATGCCTCTGATTCCTAGTCCACCCCGAGCAACCCTCAGCTCATTCTCCCCTATAACAGAGGAGGAGGTATCTCTTTTACTATCCTCCTCTCCACCCACTACCTGCCCCTCAGATCCCATGCCCTCTCACCTTCTTAAGGCTCTTGCTAGTACTCTTGCTCCCAGCCTTACTAATATCTTTAACT
The DNA here is from genome assembly GCA_037306005.1 of Rhinophrynus dorsalis. Lineage (NCBI taxonomy): Eukaryota > Metazoa > Chordata > Amphibia > Anura > Rhinophrynidae > Rhinophrynus > Rhinophrynus dorsalis. Next base: position 294,647,619 of record CM074719.1, read on the forward strand.
CCTCTCTCTCTACCGGAACTTTTCCATCCTCATTCAAACATGCAATAGTCAGACCTATACTCAAAAAGCCCTCACTCGACCCCACCTGCCTTTCAAATTACCGTCCGGTTTCTCTCCTCCCCTTTACATCTAAGATCTTGGAACGCCTGGTATTCTCCCACTTAATCTCTTTTCTCAATAGGAACTCTCTTCTCGACCCTTTACAGTCAGGTTTCCGTTCCAACTATTCCACCGAGACAGCTCTAACAAAAATCACAAATGATCTACACACAGCAAGGGACAAAGGACACTTTAGTATACTAATCCTACTACATCTATCTGCTGCTTTCGACACTGTTGACCATGCACTCCTACTGGACACACTGCATGCACTTGGCATCCGTGACACACCTCTAGAATGGATCTCCTCCTATCTCTCTAAACATACTTTCAGTGTTTCTTTTTCTAACACTTTCTTGTCTCCCCTCGACCTCTCGGTAGGTGTACCTCAGGGATCAGTCCTGGGACCACTTCTTTTTTCACTCTACACACTCTCACTTGGTGACTTCATCTCATCTCTTGGATTTAATTACCATCTCTATGCAGATGACACACTAATCTATCTCTCTGTCCCTGACCTCACTCCAGCTGTGCAGTCTCGAGTCATTCAATGTCTCTCAGCCATTTCATCATGGATGGCCCACCGCCACCTTAAACTTAATATGGCTAAGACAGAGCTGGTGGTGTTTCCTCCTAAAACCCATCCACCAACCCCCTTCTCCATCACAATAGAAAACTGTGTTATACACTCAGCATCCAAAGCACGCTGTCTTGGGGTCATACTTGATTCTAAATTAACCTTCTCCCCCCATATCCAAGCTGACACTAGAACTTGTCACTTCTTCCTAAAAAATATTGCAAAAATACGTCCGTTCCTCTGCTTATCAACAGGTAAAACACTATCTCAGGCACTTGTTCTCTCTAGACTTGACTACTGCAACATTCTATTCTCTGGTCTTCCTGCTTCTCATCTCTCTCCACTTCAATCTGTTATCAATTCAGCCGCAAGAATCACCATATTTGCTCCCAGATACCTTCCATCTCATCTCCTCCTGAAATCCCTCAATTGGCTACCTATAAAGTATCGTATTTCTTACAAGATTCTCCTCCTCTCCTGTAAGTCACTCTATTCTTCAGCACCCTCTTACATTTCTGCCCTTATCTCCCGCTACACCCCTTCCCGTCCCCTACGGTCTTCTCAAGGGTCCTTCCTGTCCTCTCCCTACACAACTCGAGCCATCTCTCGACTACAAGCTTTCTCACTGGCTGCTCCTCGACTCTGGAATGCCCTCCCCATCACCGTTCGCCAATCATCCACAATCATCACTTTCAAGAAACTCCTCAAAACCCACCTGCTCAGGGAGGCATCTCAATAGCAATGTCCTCCTTCTGCACACTGACAGTCACATCAGAATCCTTCTGCACTTCTTTCACCACACCTTGTACCTGCACTTATAATACTCCTCCTAGTGTCTCTGTTTGTCAATATGAATTCAGCCTAGATTGTAAGCTCCTTGGGGCAGGGTCCCTTTCCTAGTGTATGATCCCCTTGCTGCACTTTCCCTCACAAATAATGTATTGATTGTACTTAACCTTAATTGCTCTTAACCCCAGTTCTGTCGTTTTTGTATTGTATTATTTCAACTTCTGTTAAGCGCTGTGTACATGTATGGAGCTATATAAATAAAGATACATACATACATACATACAACTCTATTTGATACAGTGCTGTTCACCACAGCAAGTAGATGTTAGATGGCTTTATTAACACATATAAAACACTTGCAACCTGCAACAATGTGTCCAAATTTAGTAAAGTATACTAGACCAAAGATTGTGATACAAAGAGCACCGAGTACATAGTTTTTGCTTAGAGGAGGCGTAAATGGGCAGAACCTCATGCCCAGTATTCTCATACAAGAAATTTTCTGTATGTGTATTGTGACCTTCCTCTTCTTCAGGGTCCTTCCAAAGGCTCTCTTTTACACCCTGTATCTATTCTACCCACATATGTAAAAGTCATAATAACATACAAAAATTCATAAAATAATTATAAAGCATATTTTCATATAATTAAAAGTCAATATCCATATAAAAAATTGGCTAATTCCTGAAAAATAACTCATAAGATATAAAATTAGAAAGCCATAATAAAAATATAAAAATCCAATTGAATTACAAAAAAATATAGTTGAAAATATATAATATTAATAGAAAATAAAAGAATGGGAAAAAACCAATGATCCTCATTTAAAAAGAATTGTGACAAAATAATTATAACCTTGAAGACCAATATTACCTCACATATCATTTACACTTAATGAAAATACTTATACTTTATCCCACTGGGAGCTCAATTTGAGAAAGAGCCATTTCAGAATACAAAAATATGTAATGTTCAGAGCAGAAGAAATGTACCTCGAAAAGAGATTTATCCATCTTAATACGTGTATGTGTATGACTTTCTCCCTGAAGAAAAGAAAAGGAGAGAGATAGAAAGAGAGAGAAAAAGAGTAAGGTACCAATGCCCATACTCTTCTTCTCCTACTCCCTACCCCTGCTTCCACAAAGTATCTTCTTCTCATCTGTCCCCTGATTCATCTTCTAGGTATAAAGGCAACTGTACTAGATCACAACTGGACTTCAGTGCAGATACAGAGTAAATGAGGACTGACTGGATACCTCAGTTGTGAAACTGGAAAGCGATGTTGACCACAAGTTTGCCATTGTTATGGCTCAGTGTCAGTGTTAAAGGTGTTGACCATGAGGTCTAATATTCAGTTCAACCTGAGCTAGAACTGGATAAGAATGGGCTCACTTGCAAGTTGAGAAACAGCAGAAGTAATCAGGTGCTCAGTGGAAGCATCAGGCCAAATCGTGAGTCAGATGCATAGCCATATCTAAGGTCAGAGTAGGAGGATTGGAATAGGCCATGGTTGAGCAGGTAAGTCCATCATAGGACTGAAAGGACTAGGGTCTCACACCTCCTTAGTGAAATGGTACCGTTTTGGTATAGGTCTGATACAGTCCCAGAGCACAGAATTAGGATATGCCTGTACTAAAATGATTGTTACAACTACAAAGACAAAAATATGAAAACAAGGCATGCCATTTTGGAAACAATACCACCCAGCTGCATTATATGAGATATTATTTGTCTTCCTACCTAAAAAAAATGAATAAATACATATGTTTAACCCCTTAAGATCCATCGTTACACATCAATATGTGACCATAAACTGGGCCTTACTGCTATAATAACATACTGGTACAGTATGTGGAACTTTAAACAGATGGAACCACTGTCAGAAACCACAGTTCTCTCCATTTGTGTGCAAGAGACTCAAGCCAGCTGTCTCAGGCAGACTGAGACAGTCTCAGTGTAGGAAACCGATCTGAACTAAATTTCACTTTCATTCTAAGGTTACCTCTTTGCAATCCTTAAGATCACAATAGGGAAGGGAGGGGTGATATCAGTCTTGGTTCTCTATAGAAAGAATATGAATGGAATTAGCTAAATGAGAACAGTTTAAAGGGACGGGCATACTCCATTGAATGTCCCAGACTGATGGCTAAGGCTGTTTTAGACAGAATGCATCCCTCATAAAAAAGTGTAAAAATAGAAACAATAATAATATAATAATAATAACAATAATAAAAGTATTACACATATACTGTCTACAATAGAGAATGTAAAGGGTTCCTTAGACTTGTAACCCCTTAACTTCCAAAATACATGAAAAACACACATATAGTAGTGTTTCTCAACTCCTGTCCTCAGGACCCACTAACAGGCCAGGATTTGATGATTTCCTTGTTAGAGCACAGGTGAGTTAATCAATGTGAATGAGCCTCTGATCACCACGCCTGTGCTCTAGCAGAGAAATCCCTAAGTCCTGGCCTGTTAGTGGGTCCTGAGGAAAGGAGTTGAGAACCACTGACATATAGGATTTTCTGTAAATGGAAGAAATAGCTGAATGTATGTAGTCGTTCTAGTTATATATCATTATCTACAAAAAGTAGGGCTATATATTTATATTTAGTACCAAAAGAAAACATATTTATTTATTTCATTTAAAAAATCATTAAAAATTGCCTATTTTTGGTAGCCATTTGTTTGTAAGAAAATTTTTTTGAGACGTTAAATTGTATTTTTTGGTGGCACAGTGTGACTTTTTATGATACTTAGTTTATGTGCTGGGTCAATATTACCACGCACTGTGAGTGAATCTAGACAGAACCCACATACTCAGAGCATTTCTAATAGCACATTGAGCAGTAAGTTTGACCTTGAACAGAACTAATTATTACACTGTGCATGGAATTAACATAAAGTGCCACTTCATGCCATTAAACTGTAACGGTTAATGTCTCAAAAATGATGTATTTTCCAGAAAAATGGCTTGTATACATACATCATATAAGCAGATCTAAATTTAATGTAAAAGAAACCACACTAGTCTTAACCTGTGTGACAGGTGCACTTTAAAGGGACAGTAATGTTTCATACTAAAAGCAGCTCCAATTAATCTTCATAGTGTTTGAGCCATGGAGAGTGTTATTTCAATACTGTCAGAGCTGTAGTTCAAGAGTAATTGAATGATAAAGTATCTCCCTCCCACCCCTTTTACTTATGTAACACTGCTCACCTCAGAACAGAAAGGTGGTGTCCAGATATCTTGCAGAGACGGACAATCTTCAGTTAGAATAAGGGAAAAACCTGAAAAACCTGTCAAGGGGGGCAGGGTTTTCATTGTTCTTACAGTAAGAAGATTGTCCCTTGCTGTCAGTTGTCTGGTCTTAAGACCAGATTCCACATATGAGGGGAGGTGGCTTACACTAGGTAAAAGGGGCCGGAGGGGGGAGATTTATCATCCAATTACTCCTGAACTACAACTCTGACAGTATTGAAATAACACTCTCCATGGCCCAAATACTATGAAGATTAATTTGAGCTGCTTTTATTACTATCCCTTTAAGAGGTTAACAATGAGTGGGACTAGGCTAGAAACATATCACTGTTTTCACTGATATTTTTCTATAGATTTGTATGTTAGAGAAACATAGAGTTCTTGGGTTATGCATGAACTCATGGTTCATATGAAACTACACATTCAAAAGCTGCAAATATAGAAGATATATAAAACAACACTCTTGGGTCTTTTTCACAGATGACTTTATTTTATGTCAATGTTTAGTTCTCTATGCTGAGTATTTATCAAGACTAAAGGTAAACAGCAGCATCCTTATATACCCACCAAAAACCCCACAGTCGCTGTACTAAGTTGTTATTCACTTTCATGTAGTGAGGCAATTGTCCAAACCATGTCACTGCACCACCCAACAAGCATAATAATAAAGAAATGAATAGCAAAAGCCCCTTTTATTAAAGTATGTGGAAATAAAGTATATGTACAATGCATGCAAGTCACACATGCATTAAAAATGTCTAATTCGGGATTAGAGTTTAGGAATCCAAAACAATAACCCACTTTCAGTTTTAGGTGTTAGTGGTCCTTTTAGTACACCTTATGTAGTTTCATTTCAGTAGTATATTTACAATATCAATTGTACTTATAACTTTGAAGCATTATTAATAAAGCATTTAAGGCAGGTGTTGAAGGACATGATTTTTGAGCATGCCCCAAGATGGATGCCTCAGCTTTTCTTTGTTACTAAACTTCTACAGAGCATTTTTTCAATAAAATCACTTATCTCGGAAGTAGGGATGAGCGAGCACCCCGATGCTCGGGTGCTCGGGTGCTCTGACCGAGCACCCCCTGATGCTCGAGTGCTCGGCCGAGCACCCGAGCCCCATTCAAATGAATGGGAGCACTCGAGCATTAAACCAGGCACCCCCTGCTCTGATGAGCGGAGGGTGCCTGGTCAATGTCCCCCTTCATCTCCGCTATGCCCCTCTTTCACAATGTCCCCCTTCATCTCCTATGCCATAGCGGAGATGAAGGGGGACATTGTGGAAGAGGGGCATAGCGGAGATGAAGGGGGACATTGTGGAAGAGGGGCATAGAGTCTATGCCCCTCTTCCACAATGTCCCCCTTCATCTCCGCTATGCCCCTCTTCCACAATGTCCCCCTTCATCTCCTCTATGGCATAGGAGATGAAGGGGGACATTGTGGAAGAGGGGCATAGCGGAGATGAAGGGGCACATTGTGGAAGACGGGCATAGCGGAGATGAAGGGGGACATTGTGGAAGAGGGGCATAGAGTCTATGCCCCTCTTCCACAATGTCCCCCTTCATCTCCGCAATGCCCCCTTCATCTCCGCAATGCCCCCGTACCTCCATTCCCTGGTGGTCCAGCGGAGCGTCTTCGGATCTGTGCCTCTTCCGGCACAGATCCTCTTCACCCGAACATGTCGGGCGAGCACATGGCGGTACTCGTACGAGTACCGCCATGTGCCGAGCAGAGCGATGCTCGAGCCGATCCGAGCATCGGCCGAGCACGCTCGCTCAACACTACTCGGAAGTAATGAAGGGCAAAAGGGATGGCATGCCCCTTGAAGCCCATTAAGATGGCAGGCAGCGCTGCCTTCTTTCTTTGCTGTTTGGCTTTGGGCTGCCCTCTCCCTCCCAACCTCCATCCTCCCAGGCAAGAAAGAGAGTGTTGGGGAAGGGGGAAGGCGGGTGGCCAATTGCCCAGGAGCAAGGGGCTTGGCCTGGGGGTGGAGGGAGGGTTGAAGGGAATGAAGGGTGTATAAATAAGATCTGTTTAAAGTAAATAACTAATATTACCTTTGGCCAGTGTGTGAGGGCCCAGGCTGCCGTGAGCTAGACATGGGTCCATGCTGGTAAATGGCCTGGAGTCCCGCATTACAAGGGTGGATGGTCCTTCAAGGGTAAATAGATCAAACCCAAATGAATAAAGCTGTGACCTCTTTATTCCCACCACATCCAACTGTCAGTGTGTTTATTTCGTGTGATGGTTCATTTTGGAGTTTGGGGATGGTTTTGTGTTTGGGAGGAAAAAGGTGGATGTGGTGCATTGCCATCTTATGTTTAAGTTTCTATCTTCTCTTCACTCACTGCACCCTTGGGTCTATCCAAAATCAATGGATTGCATTGCTGCACAGTTATACACAGAAGGCTGTATCTCCAGCTGTGACTAGAAAAAAAATCATGCCTGCGAAAACTGTTTTAAATTGAAGACCTCAATAGCAAAGTGCTAGGGAAAACTTGAAACTTGAAGAAACATTGATTTGTAGGACTTAGACTTGTTGTCAGAATCACAAGCCCTGAGGAACAATTGATCTGTAGGACTTAGATTTGTTAGGTACAAGTCCTGAGGAAACACTGATTTGTAGGAATCATTGATGATTTTTTTGGACTCAGATTGCAGTCTTAATAATAATGATGAATTCTCCCTGCCACCAGCTTAGTTATTCTGCAGTATGGAGTCTCCTCAGATGCTGCTTGATTACACGCCTGCAATTATATTCCCTCACATGCCATGTGTAGTCAGCGCATCACACAGTGTGCAACTGACAGACATGAACTGCCATATCCTTTCATCAACAGAATCATTATCAGCTGGTGGGGGAGGTAATGATGTCAGAAGTGGATCACCAGAAGACGTTGCTATGTCTTCCTGTACCCTCACCCTAGCACAAAAAGGTGTTGGTGAACCAGATGTTTCACTGGCTATTGAACTTTCAGGCTCTGGCTGGGTTTCTCTTTTCTTCCTCCTCTTCAATTTTCACTTCAACTTTTGTTGCCTTCGAAGAGAGACGGGGGTACAGCAACAGAGGCTCCTGATTTCACTTCCCCTTTCACCTCAGCAGGAGGATCTACAGCGGTCACATTAGTCCCACTGCCAGCTGCTTCACTATCACCTTTACCATCATCACTCCGTCCCTTACCCCCAACAGTCTCTCACTGCTGTGTTGTAGTAGTGGGAATTCTTGGGGATCGTAAATGTGACTATGACTCCCTGATGTCACAATTGCCATCATCTCATTTTCTTCCTGAGTGAAGGCACATTGGCAGCACAAGCAGCAGGCACAGGCAGCTGACCTCTCCAACTTACACTGCTACCCACTTCTCCATGTGTCTTTGCTGACCTGCTCACAAATTTCTCCCAGATCTCAAGGGACAATGCCATGGTACTGAGTATCATTGGTTCTGGGGAATCAGGGTTCCCGATCCTATGCTGGTGATCGTGATCACTTCCTCCTCCAACTCACTGGATGCATCACGGTCCTTCCAGCTCCTCCTTTTCTTTTCAGATGGCTGCTTATCCTTTTAGCCAACAGTTTGATCCTCTGCTGCCTTTATTTTGCTAAATAAATAGCATAAAAATAACCTAGCACCCTCTCCCTCTCTCTCTCTCTAGCTGCTAGGTTTTGTGTTTCACTTCCTGAAACGGTCACTTTTTTTGTGCAATATCATGAAGTACTCATAAAGTTTGCAACCATTGAAAAAAATAGCGAAAACATTTTGGCGGTAGGCAAAAACAGCAAAGATTTTAAGAGCTTTGTTTAAGGTGGATTTTCCTATGAAAAAGTGGGAAACCACATGGTTTCACAGATTTTTTTATGGAAATACAACGAGACCTTTCATACACCCCTGCTGACAATCTAAGTTGCCTTGAAAGCATGTCATGGGCAGCCACTGACAAGAAGGTGAGTTAAACTTCCTGTCAGTTTGTGTTAAAAACGAAGCAGCAAAATGGAGAAAGAAGGGGAGAGGAATAGAGCTGTGTATCTATGGGGAGAAACCAGGTGGAAGTGGCTCCTCTATGTGTGGGTGAGAGCTGTGCGTGTGTGAGGGTGATAATGGAAGCAAATGTGCTTGTTGGTACATGAGAAGGGAGAAAAAACCTAGGCAGAGTCAGAGGTGGAGAGAGAAACATTTGGATGGAAGGGGTGAGACCTTCCTGAGGAAGAGAGAGACCTAGAAGGAAGAAAATGATGGGGGAGACATGGGTGGAGGTGGTGGGCAGGGGGAAATATAGGGGGAAGAGGAGACAAATTGGATGAGAGGAGATAAGTTTGGTGTGTGTGTGTGTGTGTGTGATATATCACTGGTGGAGTATTGGAGACCTCTGAGTGGACAAGGGTCAGTAGAAAGGCTTCTATGAATCCTGCTCTGAGGGGATAGATCTGACTGCAAGAGAGTGTGAGATTTACCTAGGGGAGAGAAGGAACCCTGTCAGATTTGTTAGACTTGTTGGTGTGTAGCGACTTGTGGGGATGGCTACAGATCTGTTGGAATGTGAGATAGCTAATATCTGGCTCCTGTGTGAAATGCACCTCCCTAGGTAAGTGTCTTACATATGTAATAATATAGATATATATGACAAGACCCGACTATCACCTCTGGTGGTTGGTGGGACCTGGCTGGAGAGGATGAAAAGCCTGCCTAGTGGTAGAGAGACTTGAGGGATGGGGAGTCACATGTGTGGGAGAGGGAGAGAAAGCAATGTATACCTGACTGCAATATAATGTACTCCTATCTAGGTAAGTCCTTCTGTTACATACACACAGTAATTATATAGATACACTTGACTGCTGTATGATGGACTCCTACCTAGGTAAGTTCTGTTACACACAGAAATTATATAGATATAACTGACAGTTGTATGAAGTTTTCCTGTCTAGGTAAGTCCTTCTGCTACACACAGTAATTATATAGATATACCTGACTGCAATGATGGACATCTACAAAGGAACGTTCTTCTGTTGCATATAGAAAGAGTTACCTTTCAGTAGTCACATATTTCTCTATAATTACTGTGTGTAACAGAAGGACTTGCCTAGGTAGGAGTTCTATATACAGCAGTCAGGTATACCTATAAAATTACTTGGTGTAACAGAAAGAGTTACCTAGTAGTAGACGATCATACAGCAGCCAGGTATATCTATATAATTACTGTGTATAACAGAAGCACTTACCTAAGCAGGAGTCCATCATACAGCAGTCAGGTATATCTATATAGCTACTGTGTGTATCAGAAGGCTTTACCTAGGTAGGAGTCCTGCTTATTTCTATGTAATTACTTACTTATAGCACAATCACTTTCCTACATAGGAGTCCTACATATAACAGGTATGTCTACATAACAACTGTGTTTAACATCAATCTCACTTGGTGCATACATTATGAAAGCCAATTAGAGCTTCTATAGTTAAGTGTCATCATCAACGTGTTTATTTTGGCCTTTAAATTGTTTGAAATTTAGAATTCTAGTTTTGATTGACAGTCCCATGAAAGTGCAAGTGTCCAGACTGCTTAAAAAATACATTTTCCCATTTGGTGCTATAAGAAACTTTAGACCTTTAGCCCAAACTAGTTTTTGGATTTTTACCAATATTGGCATGAAAAGGGCACTGATGAGTACTGTAGGCTTGTTTTTTAATCCAATAAATTGGAAGAGTAGATCCAAATATATTAGGGTTTACATTTAAAAACCAAGAAAACATTTGACCTGGCCATTTAGTAATTTGTGCACATTCTCAGTAGAGGGCTTGTTATTATAGGCAGGGTTATTTAATTAAGTTATCTCACAAACTAACATATACTAACATACACTGTTGCCATCTTAGTCACTGACCCCAGTATACAATGTCCCACTATGAGACCTCTCTGGCATTCAGTGGGTTAAAAAATCCATTAAAAGCAACAGGACTTTATATTTGGTCCCTTGGAAACAGTTGGTTTGCTCAAAAATTGCATCACTTTAAGAAAAGGGGTGCAATTCATTTGAACATTTGAAAACTTACCACATTAATGTGAATAATAATGTGAATAATTGATCTGAAATAGGTGTGGCCACAAAAGTGGGTGTTTTTAAATAGAAGAGGGTGTGGTTAGGGGTGGGACAAAGGAGGGGCTATGGGCACCACAAGGTGTTGTGCCTAGGGGAGCCTGAGATGTAAATCCAGGCCTGTACCTGTACCACTTGCCAGTAGACAATTAGCCATTCAATCTATGTATGTTGTCACTGTTTCCCAATGTAGAACTGAACCATGACAAGTAATGATATTAAAAAAAATGTGCTAGTACAGGCAAATCAGTTGCTTTATGCTCATAAAGTACACACTTTAACAGAACTGCTGTTATAGTAACTTCCTGAGAGTTATATTTTCCATCACTATATTAGATCCAAAACTAATAAGTTTATAGACCTTCTAAATTAGTTATTACAGCTTCCTATAAAGATCTAGCACATAGGATTTCACCACAGCTCTGGCTTGTCATACACACAGCAGTGCTGTCACAGTGAGAATGCCAGGCCCCTAACCACCACATCACCTCTGAATGGGGTGCTCAAAAATTGCTAAAAATACCTCTCTTCTGAAGAAGCATGTGGAGCTTTAATTTACCTGCCTTGAGAACAGCTCCTCAAAGTGTCACTGTCTACATAAGACAAAATAATTACAGTTTGAACATGCTAATTTCAGGCAGCTCACTCCTTCCATTTCTAGATACAGGCTGTATGTATATTGATTATCTTATTAGGGGAATGCAGTTGTCTTTTCTGTTACTTTCTTTGGGATATTTGACTACCCTCACCCAATGCCTATGTGTTTAAATACAAAAGTGGTGCAGTTATAGGACAATACCTGTACCGCATTTTTAAAAGAATCAAGGGAGGTTTATGTGACACATTGCACCGTCATTTTCCCCAAAACTGATACATGTTTGCCTTTACACATGTCTCCAAAGTGCCACTGAGGTAGGGATGGGTGAAAAGTTTGATTATGTGATGGGTACAATAGCAGGTGTGGTTCTATGGTGATCGGTGCAGTAGGGCAAGGCTGTGAGGTCAGTATGTCTGGTTCTATTGCTACAATGGTACAAGGTTAGGGTTTAGGTGGCTTTGCGTTGTAGAACAACATGGGAATGAATGGTCTGTAGAGGGTATAAAATGTGTTTAATTAGCGATTCTCTCGCCTTTGCCAGCTAACTTGCAATACCTGCTAGTCTATCAGGTGAATGAGGTGTTAGTTCAGATGGTGGCAGAGTATTTCAGGTATTCACTTAAGAGTCATGCAGGTGACTGGAAAACTTTGAGCACCCTCTTCTCCATCCCAGGAATATGGGAAAATGTCTAGCTCCATTCCCATGTTTACCTTTTATCATACACTAGTTGAACAGCCCGTTACATGGGCCACAGTGCCACTTCCACACGGTTGCGGGGCAGTCACCCGCAGTAGCGACTGGCCGCGCCACGGCTGATACAGAGCTGGACGTTCCTTCAGAGCGTCCAGCTCTGTATCAGCCACGGCGCGGGCAGTCTGTACTGCGCATGACTGCAGCACGTGCAGCAGTGTCTGCTGTGCATGTCACGGTGTTACACATGTTTTAGCGAATTATTATATAGGATGTTTCTGAGGTGACTGACAATTTCTTTCTTTTTTTTTCGCCTGGACTAATAAACGTTACCAGGAAAGTGGGGTACAATGCTCTGTGTCCATTTGAGGTGTACAATGCTTAATGTATGAGACCAAAGTGGGAGCAGAAGCAGTTTGGTGTCTGTGAACATCATCACGTGCCTCAACGTAAGGCCAGAAATCATAGTATCTGTCCCTCAGAGTATTATCAGTATTTAGTACACAGTGGGTTGTATTCAGGAAGCTAAAGAAGAGAAATTCTTGGGAAAACCAATTGAACTGTATAGTTCAAATAAAAAATATGTCCAGTTGATATTTATTTGAATGGGTCTTTGAGTCTCTTCAATGCTATAGTGGGCTTCAACCAACTGCAAAGGAATGTATTATAGACCTCTATCATTCAAGGGGATAAAGTGCACATTTAAAATCTTTGGGAATTTTAATTTGTTACCCATGATACATTTGGTTTTCACCTCTTTACCATCCTGAATTCGGTCCTTGTAATGGGACATACCAAACGGTGTGCAATTTAGAGGTAAGTAACTTCATAAGAGGTAAAATTGGCTTAATTCCAAATCCTAGAAAATCAATTTATCCAGATATCAGACTAAAACCAAATCCTATTGTAGATTGTTAAAATAACAACAAAAATAAAATGAATTAAAAAATTTACCTTTTATGAATGAGAGGGGTGTTCGTCACATGGTTTTGCAATGTCTTACAAACCCATCTGGTCGTTAAAGGGTTAATGGAGCTGGGAGCATTTGATCTTCTTTTTCTGCATTTTGTATGTGAACATATTAATGGTGAAAAAGAATAGATGATTTGGCCAAAGCCAAATCCTACCAGTGCAAACCAGGATATGTTCAGAACACCAAATACATGTATCCTTGGCAGAATGGACAAAGTGAGGTTAGCTCACCACTGTAAGGGCGAGATGTTCAGAACATTGTGGTAACTGGGACTGTGTGTATTCAGAATTAAAAATGTCTTAATCTACGGTCAGTCAATTCTCAGAGATATTACAGTAAAAAATGTTTTATTTAACTCTGTTATCTCCATCAAAGGAAAAAAAGCAGTCTAAAATTGGACATAGTTTGATCTACCATTATGTTTTATGGTATTTTCAGAAAAAAATATTCTTTTAGCTGTCAGTTTTGTGTGTGATTAAAGTCATTTTTTTCAGGTAAAATAAAAATGGTCTAATCTTGGAGAAGATAAATTAAAATACCAATAGCAGCAGTGATAAACAGTAGTTTGGTGTTAAAGTGTTAATAATGTCCAATTAAAAATATTTTGCATTGTGTAGAGCTTAAAAAGTTGGTTTGGGAGATACATGCATTCAAAGTTTGATGTTTTCTGCTGTCAGTTGTAAAGCTGTCAGCAGGAAATCTGTGTCGGCCGACCTGGAGGCTCTGCAGCAGAGCCACAATCGTGTTACTTAAAACAAACAACGTCATTGGAATGGTCTAAAAAGTGTACCTGATTTGCAAGCACACTTTTTAGGCCATTTCAATGAGATATTCATTTTAAATAACGTGATTGTGACTCTGCTACAGAGTCTCCGTGTCAGCCAACACGGATATCCTGCTGATAGCTTTACAGCTGACAGCAGGAAACATCAAACTTTGAATGCATGTATCTCTCAAACCATAGTGGTTTGAGAGATACTTTTTTGCATTGAATTCAACTTTTTAAGCTCTACACAATGCAAAATATTTTTAATGGGACATTACTAAGACTTTAACTGGTAAAAAAAGTCTATAATTATTTGAAAATATGTCATTTTAAACACAAAAAGTATCTGTTTCTTTGAAAATCATAATTTCAAAGCCAAAATTAAAGACATTTTTAACATCATAATTTTTAAGAGCAATATTCATCAAGCTCATCTTACCACCTTTTTTAATTTTTTACAAAAAAAAATGTTCAAATGTGATGAATTTACATCTGAAAATATCTTTCTTTTATCACCAGCTCACAATTCGACAATTGTTTAATTATGGTGACTTTTTGAACTTCATACCCATAGAGTTTATTGGATTCTTTAATGTCCTGGGAGGTGTTAACTATACTCATGCTGTCCTCATGATGCCTGATAAAACGGGGACATTTTGAACAATAGTAATATAGTTGATGAGGCTGACAAAAGGCATGCGTCCATCAAGTTCAGCCCATGCCAAAAACACCCTGTTGATCCAGTCAAAGGCAAAATAATAAACAAATTAAAAAGCACTGGGTTCAGGACTGAACCCATGGCACCCCGCTTATAACTTTGGACCAATTTGAAAAGGTTCCACTTATAACAACTCTCTCCCATCTATCATTTAACCATTTCTCAATCCATGTACAGATAACACCACCCAAACCGAAGCCTTTTAATTTATGCAGTAACCTGTTGTAAGGCACTGTATCAAAGCCTTTTGCAAAATTCAAGTGTACAACATCAACAGCAATTCCCTTGTCCAAATTACTTCATAAAATGCAAGTAAATTAGTCTGAAATTATCTATTCTTCATGAAACCTTGACTAATAATTTTGTTTGTCTTCATATAGTTCTGAATACTGTCAGTTAGTAACCCTTCTAGTATCTTAACAACTATGGAAGTCAAGCTCACAGGTGTATAATTTCCTGGTTTGGATCTTGCTCTCTTTTTAAACAATGGAACTACACCAGCTTTCCCCCATTCACAGGGCACTGTGCCTGATGAAAGTGAATCAATAAATATTAAGTATAATGGTCTTGCTATTAGGGATGGGTGAAAATTTCAGGCTCGAACTGTAATCTGTGAATAATGGCACTTTCCGCTTGGAGAAAAATTTCTAGCGAAAAGTGCAGTTTTTCAGCTTTTTTCCGCCTTTTCATCCCATGGAAATCAATGGGAAGAAAAATATTTCTACACCACACAAAAGTTTTCTACAGCCATATACAAGGCTGTTAGGCTCTCACAGTAGCCATTCTGTGTTTGTGAGAGGAGAGAGCAGCATGTTTTTGAGCTAGAGGAGATAGGCAAATAAAGGGGAACTGAAGCTTAGTTTAGGGAGTCATTTAGGTAAGACATTTGTTCTCTGTATTAAGGGAGTCTGGGGGCACTCTAGTTGATAAGAAGAGAGGAAGGAAGTTGACCTCCAATATTCCATGTGACTGACTGGCAAGACACAGGCAGCTAGGGACCTATTTGCTTTCTGATCTTGCTGTTATTATCTCTGTGCTGGGTGGGGAAGTCTGTGGAAAGACGTTGTTGATTTTGTTTTTCTGTTACAATTTTTTTTGGACAGACTGTGATAAGACAACGGAGTGGATAATTTAAAAAAATAAAACAAATAAAAAAAATAATAAAAAATAATAAAAAATAAATATTTTAGGTGACAGTGACAGACAGCTGACTGGGCTTAGGCATCTCCATCAGTTATGTTGTGTACCGTACAGTAAAAAAACACAGTGTAGTTATGTAATGTCCTGCAAACGGACAAGGGGAAGGGGGGAGGGGAGGAGCAGTGCAGGGACATGAGAGTAAAGTAGTAGTTGAAAATCTGACTGCAGCAATGGTTGCTGCAGCGTGTGCAATCAATGATGATGATCCCTCTACTCCAAGGGAGGATGCAGTTTGTCAAGGTCCCAGCAAAACTAGTTCCAGCACCTAACTAATGCCATGTATTGAATCCTGCTGGATTATCCCAAGCCACAATTTTTTTCAAGGATGGCTGTGCCAATGTTACATAAGCAGGAAGTTAGTGTTGTGGTCTGCTAACCTGCTAACAGTCCTTTCAAGGCATATGTTGCCTTTTTCTTTCAGTTATTTATTTCTCCACCTCAGCCATCAGAAGAATTAGTATTGCAGTGGGAAATCTTGCAGTCATAGAAAACATAGGTGAAAAATGGCAATGTTCTCATGGGAAATTTATTGGCAGGGGAGAAAAGGAGAAGCATTTATGTATTTTCCATCAGTGGGAATTTTTACATAAAAATGGGAAATTGTTTTTTTTTCACAAAAATTCCTGCAGGACATTTTTGTGGCGGTTCGGCTATCCCTAATCTTAACTTTACAAAAAAGTTAATAAAATCATTATGTAGCACAAAATAAATTTTGTGAAACAAAAAAATAAAAAAACAGTGCACAAGAGATCTAAGTGCAGTTAATCAAACAAGACTAGACATAAAATCACATAAAGAAATAAAAAAGTATTTGAAAAAATCAATAATAATATAAGTGTGGATAAATAGTTATCCTACAATTAAACAACCATCAATGGTTATAGAAATGATAAAATGAAAGGTTAAAAAAATAAAAAATATCTAAATGGATAAAATAAAGGGTAATACTAGATAAAGGAACTACCAAGATAGACTGGTAGTCTATATTGTACAGAAAGACATCTACATTGGGTGTACACCATGAAAAGGACCAGAACAAGCCGTGTTCTGTCTATACTGGAATGGGATATACAGAAAACGTGAGATTAGGACCGGACTAGACTGCCCTAAAACATGAAAACTGATAGAAGCTGGTGATGCACTATATAAAAGGCTGGGGTATATGGGCTATGATTAACACCTATAAATCTCCTCCTTTCCAATTGAATGCTTACAGGATTGCAATGAACATATATATATATATATATATATATATATTAGTGTTGAGCGAGCATGCTCGGCCGATGCTCGGATCGGCTCGAGCATCGCTCTGCTCGGCACATGGCGGTACTCGTCGAGTACCGCCATGTGCTCGCCCGCCATGTTCGGGTAGCAGGGATCTGTGCCGGAAGGAGGCACAGATCTTACAGACGCTCCGCTGGACCACCAGGGACTGGAGGTAGGGGGCATTGTGGAGATGAAGGGGGACATTTTGGAGATGAAGGGGGACATTGTGGAAGGGGGGCATTGCGGAGATGAAGGGGGCATTGCGGAGATGAAGGGGGACATTGTGGAAGGGGGACATTGCGGAGATGAAGGGGGCATTGCGGAGATGAAGGGGGACATTGTGGAAGGGGGACATTGCGGAGATGAAGGGGGCATTGCGGAGATGAAGGGGGACATTGTGGAAGGGGGACATTGCGGAGATGAAGGGGGCATTGCGGAGATGAAGGGGGACATTGTGGAAGGGGGACATTGTGGAAGGGGGACATTGTGGAAGAGGGGCATTGTGGAGATGAAGGGGGGCATTGACCAGGCACCCTCCCCTCATCAGAGCAGGGGGTGCCTGGTGTAATGCTCGTGTCGCCCTATTGAATTCAATGGGGCTCGGGTGCTCGGCCGAGCACTCGAGCCTCCGGCGGTGCTCGGTCAGAGCACCAGAGCACCCGAGCATCGGGGTGCTCGCTCAACACTAATATATATATATATATATATATTTTTTTTTTTTTTTTTTTTTTTTTTTTTTTTTTTTTTTAAATCTGTTGTTACATACCGCTCACCAGACCACTCCTTGATGGCCAGCTTATAGTATAACACATGGGTATGTTCAGTCCTAGGTTCTGTTGTTCTCCAACCATTTCTGTAGAGAGTCTCCCAGACAGTTCAGGTGTTCCTCCAACATGATAAAGATCTACGCTTTTCAGGATCTGTATTATCCCTTCGTCAGGATTCTAAGTGCTAGAGGACGTGAAAAATGGTGGATCCTGTATTTAAAAAAATCCTTATCCAATCAAAATTGTGAGATTGGCCCCCAGTGTGTTATATGGGCCATAATAATCGGTCAGTACATTAATAAAATATTATCATCATAAACATATTGTTACATAAATATAAAGAAACAGTGACTGGCTTAAAATGGCTGATATAATTATTGGTTATTTCCCTTTCTTATTGTGAATCGTTAGCTATTGGTGTAAAGATTGTGGTACGTGTATAGATAAAAAATGTTGGATAATTGTTATGCATCATTTTAATTGGCTTTCAAGAGGATACAGTGTAGATAGTAAAAAGGTGGCTGAATACCTTTGCCTTGGGATGTGTTGGAGTCCCGACAGAAGTTACTATGTTTAAATGCCTAAGTGCAGTGCATTACGACTGGGTGTATTCCTGACATTGGAAAGGAAATAGCTTAAAAGCAGAGTAGATGTGGAGAGGTTGAATGGTCTTCAAAAAAAGATAATATAATTAACACTTCTCAAGTGAATGAAAATTAATAAAAATGAAATACAAATTGACGGAACTGAAATGTTTTGCTGAATTAAAAACTCATTGATATAGCGATATAGTAATATAACCCCTAAGCACTGGAGGGCCACACAACGCACCACTTAGCAATGCGCCATGCACCCCTCCGGCACCCAAAGGGCCAAAACACCATATGAATAATATACTTGATGAACTCATATTCTAACTTTGCAAGTACAGATCTCTGAAAAAGGATAGAATATGACAGAAAGACATGTTAAATCAATCCAAGCCCTATACTAAATACATGTGTTACAACATGAATAAGATTCGGGAGAATGCACATATGTATGAATATGAGTAAAGTGTGGGGAATACACAAATGTTCATCTATATAACAGTGTGTGTGCCTGTCTGCAAATTAGAAAAGTCTGAACTATTGATAGATCTGTCTTTAGATGGTATAAAGAGTAGGTCTAAAATGGTATAACTACTAAAAACCCAAAACAGTGGTAAAACATACATCTTGAAAAACAGGCAGCTTGGGGAAGGAATTGTTTGTACCCAAATTTAAGGTGAATGAATAGACATAAATGGACCAGTGGGATATAATAATACCTTTTCCTTCATAGAAAAACCATGATTTGCATGGATCCTGACTGTGTATATCCCCATGGCCTATTAGTTGTATGCAGGATGGACCTATATAGCCTGCTATTCTGGCCATTGCATATCTACTAAGGTGTCTAATCTATAAACACCAGAGTTCTAGTTCGTCTTTTAGTCTGGCTAGTTCCAGAGACTGCAATTTGTATATCCAAAAAGTCTGTTTAGGTAGTCTTTGGTAGCGATTCCCTCCTCGATCTGTGATGTTGATGTGCTCTATTCCAGTAGTGCTGATATCAGTAATATTTTTAAAAGCTGGACAGTCATTGCAATGTTTCGATACTGACTGTTTTCTGTTATTATTCAGAATGTTATTGCAGTGCTCAAGAAATATTTTAAGGGGTCTAATAGTTTACCCCCACATATTGCTTACCACATTTGCATTCTAGTAAATACACTACATATTGGTCGAACAGTTAATAAATTGTTTGATGGCAAATGTATTTACGGTAATGTGGGATGAAAAATAGTTTTATTTGTAACCTGATTACCATACCTGGGAACTTCTGAGAAACCCTGAAAAATGGAGGTAAGATGGCGGGGAGTTGGAGGAACTGGGTGGGATGGAGCACAAGTGGGCAGAGTTTCTACTTAAACTCTGCCCACCCGGTGATTCACACATTGCCCCGGAGACCCAGTAATTCAGTTTGAAATCCAGAGTCTCTGGGACAAAACCGGAGAGTTCCCAGGTATGCTGATTACAAGCAATGCACGAAGTGTGGTTACATTTGAACATGCCCTTAACTGGAGTTCCATCTAATGCACTTCTCAAATCACATTCCTCCTTTGACTTACTTACTGCTGAATGTGCCAATATTCTTTTCAAACCTATTGCCTTCCTGTAGATGAACTGAGGTTTTTTGGGGATATCATTACCATTTTTTTGTATTAGTTTTGCTGGCAAAATAAATGTTGGCCCTCAGTTTTTGCTAGGAAATCTGTAAGCACATATGTAGGAGAGAGATATACATGCTCTAACCTACCTTCTTCCTAACCATCACCAAACACATTCTTTTCTCATTCCTGTTGGGCTTTTAGACTAAAATTCTAAACCTTTTCCCACCTGTTACGCCATGGGAACATAAATGTATAGGAACAAAGAAACAAAACACTTTGGAAGGTGGAAAAACAAAAAGTAGCAGCTTATTTAGCTATTTAAATCCAAGGAGCCCTCCCCCTATAAAGTGGAGCTCTGCAGGCTATCACAAACCAACACCTACATCTAACTAAAGTGGCCCACCTGTTTGAGGGACATGATCCTAGGCAAGCCCTGCCCAAACATTCACTTTCTGTAGTGATTATCACTTTGTGCCCAGTGCTGCTGTTATTGACGATACATTATCTGTAATACAGGCCTAACCGAAGTGTCACCAACCAACTGTATTTAAACCATAGTCATCTGGAAGCCCCACTGCCACAGTACCCAGGAGTACCACATTAGTACCACATTGCTGGATTACCTTTTCTGTGCACTAATCCTGCCAGGATGACCAGTTGCTCTTGTGACTTCCTTGGTGATGTCAGAATTTGAAGATACTTTTAGCCATTTGTGCTGGATAGGAAAGAGGGAGAAAACAAATATCATGCAAGGAAGACAGGAAGTCTCTTTTAAACTCAAAAACCCATTCACAATGTTTGCACCTCTTTTCAGTCAGGAAGAAAAAGGAAGGAGGGCCCAACGCCTGATTTTGGATTCTGATGAATATTTTAACCTTTTGCCATCTTATTGGGATATATGGTGTTTATGTTAACAGCAACTGGGATTCTATGTGTGTGTGTATGTGTGAGTTTATGCATGCATGCATGTGTGTTCATTATCACTGTGGAGGATATTTTCACCCTTCAGCATTGTTTCTGTTCTAATGGTATTTATCACACATTTAATAATTCTGATCTTTGAGGAATGCTAATAATAATTAAAAGAGTATACTATCCCCCCATCCATGCACACAGCAGTACAAGCACAACAAACAAAAAACGGAGACCCAGGGATCTATGTGCTGATGGACTGAGAATGTTTATTTTAACTTGTTGACTTTATCCAAATAAAGCACAGCAATCGGCCAGACAAACAGGGCCAGGCCCAGCAGCTGTTTACCCAGTGTTTACAACAAAGAGACTCCACCATAGCAACAGGTGGAGATGTGCAGATATCCACAGAGAACAAGACTGCAGTTCTCAAATAAACTGCTTAACCCCACACACAGACAAAATGCCAACCAGTGTATGTTTATTACACTTTCCTTTTGTATGGAGGATCACTACTGGAGTATGGGGAATAATAGATATAGATCACATCAACCATATGAGGTGTTGCCAGGCAGTTCAAAGATCCAACCTAACTGGTAAATACCAACAGTCTGTTAAACATTTTTGCTTATAAAAATCTGTTTCTGAGTCACTTTCCGTCAATACCCAGGACTTTGCCCACAACCAGCAAATCATTACTGGGCAGTGATTTTGACAGGATTGCTGCAGCTAGATTCACTGGGGTGGTGATTTTCACAGGAATAAAAATTGCTGCAGACGGTCTCACCTCCATCACGTTGCAGTGGCCCCCCGACATGTACAGAAACCCGAATTCCACAGTGTAGCCTACTTTAGTGACAAATAAATGCTCAAACACATATATAAAAGAACGGAGAAGGAGTTGGTTGGATAATAAGCAATAGTAGGATATGTATTGAGGTGTCTCAACGCACATGTACTATAGCTGCTGAAATATCTCCCAATATGTCAAATGACCAGAGAGGGGCGGTGTTGCTTGGAATGCAACTTGTGGGAGTGGAAGTAATGAGAATTTTTAGATTACGAGTCACGACCTATTGACGGATTTTTTTGTAATTGATTAAATGATTTAAAACAAATCCAAAGTATTTTATTTATACATACCAATTGTTAAACACATGCTGAAATGTAAACATTTATGTGAGTTTTATTGCTGTGGAGCATTTTCTGATTGACTAAAAAAGGACAAAGGGGTAATAAAGAGGGACAGATGTAGTTGCGTACCAAAAATTGACATTTGGGAGGTATGTGCTGACACAGAAGTATGCTAGTATAGTATGGCTGCAGTGAGACAGTTGATGGAGCCATTTTAAGGTCTGAGAGATGGAAGAGGACTTCTTAACACACCAAGCACATTTGCACCTTGTAAGTGCAATACCGCCTAATATTAACTGCTTATTAAATCTACTGCACTACAGTATATGGAATTTATTGCTTAAAATGTAAGGACTTCTCCCAGGTGGCACCACATTGATCTAAATTCCTTGACTATATTTAATCCTTTTGGCACACAAGACGCACAGCAGTTCTCTCACTCCACGCACATCAGCTCTCTGACTTCACATATACATATAGCAACTCTAACTCCATAGCATCTCTCTCTCTGCACACACACACATCACCACTCTTATTCCACCCACACAGCAGGTCTCTCACTTCACCCACACAGCAGCTCTCTCACTTCGCATCCATAACAGCACTCTAACACCACACACATAACAGTTTTCTCATTCCACACCTATAGCAGCTCTCGTACCACCCACACAGCATATAAGCTCTCTCACTCCTCATACATAGCAACTCATTAATTTCACACCCAGAGCACTGCACAGCTCTATCACTCCGCCCATAGAACAGAACTCTTACTTCACATGAATTGCAACTCCACACCCATAACAGCTCTCTCACTGCACACACACACATCCCCACTCTTATTCCACCCACACAGCAACTCTCTCACTTCACTCACACAGGATCTCTCTCACTCCACTCACACAGCAGCTCTCTCACTTCACATTCATTG
The DNA here is from genome assembly GCA_037306005.1 of Rhinophrynus dorsalis. Classification (NCBI taxonomy): domain Eukaryota; kingdom Metazoa; phylum Chordata; class Amphibia; order Anura; family Rhinophrynidae; genus Rhinophrynus; species Rhinophrynus dorsalis. The sequence continues at coordinate 294,670,587 of CM074719.1, forward strand.
CAGCACTCTCACACCACACACATAACTGCTTTCTCAACCCACACCCATAGAAGCTCTCTCACTGCACACACACCACCACTCTTATTCCACCCACACAGCACTCTCTCACTCCACCCACACTGCAGCACTCTCTCTCCACATCCATAGCAGCACTCTCATACCACAACTATAAC